>CM056060.1:156798607-157198607 GCA_029574335.1 Rana kukunoris
TTTAATGATCATTTTGAAAAGGAATCAGTTAACTTTTATGTCTCTTTACCCTGTAAACAGTCATTTCAGCAAAAATAGAACTTTCTTTTGGTGGTATTTGATCACCTCTGAGGTTTTTTTTTTTGAAGAAGAAGTGGGAAACCTATCTCCCGAAAAGCGTGGGCTGAATCTGATGTTTCTGTTCAGTAGATTTTATTTATATATATACAGGGTTGACAAATTTGCTTGGAATCTAGAAACCAGTTAAAAAACGTAGGAGCCATAAAACGCACCCTGTCCCGCCGATCTCATGCGCGAACGCATACGCATACGTGAGTAGCGCCCACATATGTAAACGGTATTCGAACCACACGTGTGAGGTATCGCCGCCATCGTTAGAGCGAGAGCAATAATTCTTGCCCTAGACCTCCTCTGTAACTCAAAACATGCAACCTGTAGATTTTTTTTTAAACGTCGCCTATGGAGATTTTAAAGGGTAAAAGTTTGTCGCCATTCCACGAGCGGACGCAATTTTGAAGCGTGACATGTTGGGTATCAATTTACTCGGCGTAACATTATCTTTCACAATATATAAAAAAAACAATTGGGCTAACTTTACTGTTGTCTTATTTTTTAATTGAAAAAAATTGTTTTTTTTCCACAAAAAGTGCGCTTGTAAGACCGCTGCGCAAATGCGGTGTGACAAAGTATTGCAACGACCGCCATTTTATTCTCTAGGGTGTTAGAATAAAAAAATATATATATAATGTTTGGGGGTTCTAATTAGAGGGAAGGAGATGGCAGTGAAAAAACACATTAGAACTGCTGGATTGCTGTTTTACTAGTAATGTAATGTAACCTGTAATACCAACGGCCACCACAAGATGGCCACTCCTAGATTCCTTCTACAGGCCTCAGCTTCCTTCTGTGTAGGTCGCAAAGCCGCACCCTCAATTACCGGCGGCCGCTGGTAATTGAGGGCGCCGCTTTGCAGCCCTAAGCTTCCCCAGGCGCCAGGTCACAATTTCCTGCGACCTGGCGCCCGGATTTTGTCGAGGCCTGTATAGATAGATATACATCTGATGAATTGGATTTGGCTTTAATCGTGCGATATTTCTCCCCCCCGCAGGTCATGGTGACCATTCGCACCCTGATGAAGAAACTGAACGAGCGGATCGAACAGCTAAGGGATTCCCTCCTGAGATCGGTGTCCACACGTCAGATGTATCCTTCCCGTACAGCTTACGAGCTTACCCCCCCCCCCCCCCCCCCCCCAGAGTTCCACCCTCTACAGCAGGGGTCCTCAAACTACGGCCCTCCAGCTGTGCAGGAACTACAATTCCCATCATGCTTAGTCATGTCTGTGAATGTCAGAGTTTTGCAATGCCTCATGGGATGTGTAGTTCCACAACAGCTGGAGGGCCGTAGCTTGAGGATCCCTGTTCTACAGGCTCTGATTTCGCCGCACACTGTGAGCTTCTCGCAATGTGCATTAGAAGTTGCAGTAAGTCAGAGCCTCGCCTCATTTTCTGGCTGGAGGACATCCAGCATCATCTAGTCCAGTGTCCAGGGGGGGGCGCCAGTGCACTGTGCTGTACAACTGCAGTGTCCAGGGGGGGGGGGGCCTGTGCACTGTGCTGTACAACTGCTGCCTGCTCACAGTTAAAGTACTGTGGATGAAAGAGGGGGGGGATGGGGGGTGATTTAAAGCTTGCAATAAGGAAGGTATGACAAATCATATAAAAAAAACTTGACTTGCACGGTTCACAGCACCCAACTGGAAGGGGATCGAAGGCAGAACCTTGTCGATGAGCTGCTAACCAAAGAGCGGCACCTTCAGATGTCCCTTTCCAATGAAGGCGCGGCGCCCGACGTGGTCAGGTGAGGAGATTTGTTTACATCCGATCTTAAGCTGTATTGTAAAGCCGGGCCGTACGTGGATCGAAATGAAGCCGCTCCAGCCAAATTCTGATCCATGTATGGCCAATGTGGATTTCAAGATTAACCAGCTGTGAGTGTGTGTGGGGGGGGGGGGGGGGACAGCAGAAAATCATTTTTTTCCTTCCTGTACTTTCCGAACCTTCCCCAAACTTAAAGGGAGGGATCCCGATTGGTTGCTTTGGGTGACAAAGGCTGTCGATTTTTGAGAAGCTGGAAGTCCTGAGACCCTCGGGGACTTTTTTTTGTTTTTTTTTTTGTTTTGTGGGTTTTTGTTTATTTTATTTTTTCTTTGGTGCTCATGACTCAGTTTTCCTGCTGTAATAACTGCGGAACTAGAGTGATGCAATGGCGGTTTAGTGTGTAAACAGATTATGGGATGTGTGCCGTGACCGCGACAAGTGCCGGGAGAGTGACAACACGAATTACCGGCAGTGTAATTAACTGATTGCCGACCGCCCGCCGTCATATTACTGCGGGACGGTGGCACTGCTACGGCGGGAGCACGTGGCTCTACGTCCTCCCTTTAGCAGCTTGTCGCACGCCCGGCGGGTACGATCGCCGGCCGGGCACCCGCGATTGCTCGTTACAGAGCGGGGAACGGGAGGTATGTGTGTAAACACACACCTCTCGTTCCTGTTAGTGGGGGAAACGCTGATCTTCTGTTCATACAATGTATGAACAGAAGATCAGTGACTTCCCCTAGTGAGGCCACACCCCCCCATACAGTTAGAACACACCCAGGAACACACTTAACCCCTTCCCTGCCCCCTAGTGTTAACCCCTTCACTGCCAATGGCATTTTTATAGTAATACAATGCATTTTTATAGCACTGATCGCTATAAAAATGCCAATGGCCCCAAAAATGTGTCAAAAGTGTCCAATGTGTCCGCCATAATATCGCAGTACCGAAAAAAAACGCTGATCGCCGCCATTACTAGTAAAAAAATAAATAATAAAAATGCCATAAAACGACCCCCTTTTTTGTAAACGCAGTGGGACTGGTCTTGTCGCCGCCCCCCTCCTGTAGTTTTCTGCAGGCAGCCTGTAGTGGGCGGGATCTGCTAGTCCCCTCCTACAGGTCTGCTCTCTCTCCTTGTGCAGTGGGACTGGTCTTGTCGCCGCCCCCCTCCTGTAGTTTTCTGCAGGCAGCCTGTAGTGGGCGGGATCTGCTAGTCCCCTCCTACAGGTCTGCTCTCTCTCCTTGTGCAGTGGGACTGGTCTTGTCGCCGCCCCCCTCCTGTAGTTTTCTGCAGGCAGCCTGTAGTGGGCGGGATCTGCTGGTCTGCTCTCTCTCCTTGTGCAGTGGGACTGGTCTTGTCGCCGCCCCCCTGCTGTAGTTTTCTGCAGGCAGCCTGTAGTGGGCGGGATCTGCTGGTCCCCTCCTACAGGTCTGCTCTCTCTCCTTGTGCAGTGGGACTGGTCTTGTCGCCGCCCCCCTCCTGTAGTTTTCTGCAGGCAGCCTGTAGTGGGCGGGATCTGCTAGTCCCCTCCTACAGGTCTGCTCTCTCTCCTTGTGCAGTGGGACTGGTCTTGTCGCCGCCCCCCTCCTGTAGTTTTCTGCAGGCAGCCTGTAGTGGGCGGGATCTGCTGGTCTGCTCTCTCTCCTTGTGCAGTGGGACTGGTCTTGTCGCCGCCCCCCTGCTGTAGTTTTCTGCAGGCAGCCTGTAGTGGGCGGGATCTGCTGGTCCCCCTCTACAGGTCTGCTCTCTCTCCTTGTGCAGTGGGACTGGTCTTGTCGCCGCCCCCCTGCTGTAGTTTTCTGCAGGCAGCCTGTAGTGGGCGGGATCTGCTGGTCCCCTCCTACAGGTCTGCTCTCTCTCCTTGTGCAGTGGGACTGGTCTTGTCGCCGCCCCCCTCCTGTAGTTTTCTGCAGGCAGCCTGTAGTGGGCGGGATCTGCTAGTCCCCTCCTACAGGTCTGCTCTCTCTCCTTGTGCAGTGGGACTGGTCTTGTCGCCGCCCCCCTCCTGTAGTTTTCTGCAGGCAGCCTGTAGTGGGCGGGATCTGCTGGTCCCCTCCTACAGGTCTGCTCTCTCTCCTTGTGCAGTGGGACTGGTCTTGTCGCCGCCCCCCTCCTGTCGTTTTCTGCAGGCAGCCTGTAGTGGGCGGGATCTGCTGGTCCCCTCCTACAGGTCTGCTCTCTCTCCTTGTGCAGTGGGACTGGTCTTGTCGCCGCCCCCTCCTCTGTAGTTTTCTGCAGGCAGCCTGTAGTGGGCGGGATCTGCTGGTCTGCTCTCTCTCCTTGTGCAGTGGGACTGGTCTTGTCGCCGCCCCCCTGCTGTAGTTTTCTGCAGGCAGCCTGTAGTGGGCGGGATCTGCTAAGCCCCTCCCACAGCTCTTCTCTCTCTCTCTTTGTGTAGGGTGAGGTGTGTGTGTATATTGAAAATATACAGTGGATCCTCGGATTACGAGCATAATTAGTTCCAAAAAGAATGTTTGCAATCCAAAGCACTCGTATATTAAAGTGAGTTTCGCCATAGAAGTTAATGGAAACTCAGATAATTAGTTCCACACTGAATTCTTTGGTATGCAGTACCCCATGTGGCCAAAGGTGGGGGGGGGGGGGTGACGCGAGAGACACTCGGAAACACTTGGGAAGGGAGTGCCCCCACCACTGGCCAAATGTGGTACTGCACACCACAGAGGCTTGACTCGACGCAGAGTCAGGATTAAAAAAAAAACTTGTATTGCCAAACGCTCGTTAACCGAAATCCGAGAGATTATATATAGAGAGATAGATACAGTGGAACCTTAGATATAATCCGTTTCAGGAGAACGCTCGTAATCCAAAGCACTCGCATATCAAAGTGAGTTTCCCCATAGAAGTCAATGGAAACGAAAATAATTAGTTCCGCATTGACTTTAATGGCATGCAATACCGCATGTGGCCAGAGGTGCGGGGGGGGGGGGTGCTGGAGAGCCTTGGAAATACTCGGGCAGCTTGGCTGACCTTGACAAACCTCAGAATGGCGCTGTTCCCGAGATTTGCCGAGGTCAGCCGTCCTCTGCCCTTTTTGTGCATTTCCGAACAGCGCCGATCAGCCATGATCGGTGACGTTCGGCTCTGCTCAGCTCCAGCGCCCCCCCACCTCAGGCCAGACGCGGTACTGCACACCGCTTTGGTCTGAATCCTGCTCGTTTTGCGAGAAAACACTATTGCAAAACGCTTGTTAACCACGCTACTCGCAATCTGAGGTTCCTCTATATATATATATATCTCTATTATAATTTTACATCTATATTCTCAGCAAGTGGCTACCAACTGTTTTGTAAAAGCAGCCTGATGACTTTTTTAGGACTGTGAAGGGTCCACCTCCCATCTGTCATCACCCATGGTGATTCCCGGGGTCTCTCATTCCATCTGTCATCACCCATGGTGATTCCCGGGGTCTCTCATTCCACCAGGAGGAGCCCATAACCACAGTAAACGGCCAGAACTGTTTTACACAGAGAAGATGGGGGGGCGGGCGGGCGGGCACCCATTCCCCCAATTTTTTCTGTTATGAATGAACCTGGAAATGACTATTTCTCCATTACTTCCAGTTCCAGAGCTGTCATTCCCAGCCAGAAAATTGGCTAAAAAAAAAAGCATGATCTGCGCTTGGTTAGCTGAAGGGCAGGGGAGACATTGGGGGTCTAATAGATGTCTCCCTAAAGTCTACCTATCACCCACCTGATGAACTAGCACCTGGGATTCGAACCGGTCATTGATTTGAATCCCAACCACGGCATTACCTGCCTGGAGCTTGCATGTTCTCCCTGCGCCTGTGTGGGTTTCCTTCGGATACTCCGGTTTCCTCCCACACTCCAAAGACATGCTGAGAGGTTAATTGGATCTGGTCTAAATTGGCCCCTGTATGTATATGTATGTATGAATGTGAGTTAGGGACTTTAGATTGTAAGCCCAATTAGGGCAGGGACTGATGTGAATGTACGATGTATATCTAAAGTGCTGGGTCCATATTTCACTATTAAAGGAGAAGTTCGGGGGAAAAGCTTGTTTGGCTGTACTTCTCTTGTGGATCACAGGAGTACAGTTCGTTCTGCACTCCTGTGACCCGTTTTAAGCTGACAGCTGGCTAAAGTCCGTTGTTGGCTGATGTCACAGAGGCGGTCCAGGTTCAGGCAAGATTGCGACATTGGAATCAGGATCCGCCCACATGCCTGGACCGGCACCCGGCTCAGCCTCTCAGTGAGAGCTTGAGCCAGCTGTTCCCACCCCCTCCACATCCTATGGCAACCAATCCGCTTCTAACGCATTTAAAGGAGACGTACAGGGGAAAGCTTGTTTGGCTGTACTTCTCCTGTGGATCACAGAAGTGCAGCTTGTTCTGCACTCCTGTAACCCATTTTCACCTGACAGTCGGCTGAAGCTCGCTGTCGGCTTTTGTCAAGAGTCGGTCCAGGCTTGGGCAAGATCATGACAATGGAGTCAGGATCCGCCCACATGCCTGGACCGACGCCTGGCTCAGCCTCTTCTCAGCGAGCCACTAAGAGCCTGAGATGGCCGCCCCACCAATCCCAAACCAGTGAGCGGCAGGGGGGGGGGGGTTCGGAGTGGTGGCTTAAAGCAGGTGTGTTTAGTGTATTTTTGCCCCCAAAAATTGGGTTTTAATTAAAGGCTGCACAAATTACGTGGGACATAAAAAGAAAGTTGCAACAGCCACTGTTTTATTCTCCAGGGCCTCTGCGTTCAGAAATAAATATATATATATATATATATATATATAATATATGTGTATGTTGGGGGGGGGGGGTGGTTTCTAAGTACTTTTCTAGCAAACAATGCCGATTTGTGTAAGAAAAACTACAGAATTGCTCCGGACAGCAAGTGGTAAAAATGTACTTCTAGAACCTTCTGTCGCAATTAGTTTTGGGTTGGGGGGGGGGGGGGGGCACAGTATGACCCGGGCGCTTTCTAATCTGAAGATCTGGACTGCAGCTTGCCCCCCCCACCCATTTTCTAGTTATCCCGTGCTCCCCCAAGTCCCAGAAGGGGTGGGTTACATGAGTTGGCAGTGGGTGATGAGCACCCCGGGGCTTCTATTTGAAGTAAATGTGAACCCCCGAGGTTCCATTCATACTTGTGCAAGGAGGAGCTCACAGTCTGAGGTCCTCACCACAATAGATCAGTCTTGGTCCCGGTAGGAGGACAAACCAAGGTCCTCCTCATTAGCACATAGTGTAGATGGGTCCCTGTCCCCAGGAGGAGGTTACTCTAAGGTCCTCACAACTAGTACTTACTGTAGATTAGTCCCTGTCTTGGGGAAGAGCTCACACTCCAAGGTCCTCACCATTGGTGCATACCATAGACCAGTCTGTCCCTCACCATTGGTACATTCCATAGACCAGTCTGTCCCTCACCATTGGTACATTCCATAGACCAGTCTGTCCCTCACCATTGGTGCATACCATAGACCAGTCTGTCCCTCACCATTGGTGCATACCATAGACCAGTCTGTCCCTCACCATTGGTGCATACCATAGACCAGTCTGTCCCTCACCATTGGTACATTCCACAGACCAGTCTGTCCCTCGCCATTGGTACATAGATGGGTCTCTTTCCCCAGGAGGAGGGCACTCCAAGGTCCTCACAACTAGTACTTGCTGTAGATTAGTCCCTGTTTTGGGGAAGAGCTCACACTCCAAGGTCCTCACCATTGGTACATACCATAGACCCGTCTGTCCCTCACCATCAATACATACCATAGACTAGTCTCTGCTAGGTGCTCACCACTATCCTACACTTACTGTATATGTCCTCATTTTCACAGCATACTGTAACCTTTACTTTTCTTTAATGTGTAAAAAATTCTGTATCCTTCCGTCTGTAACTTTTTTGCGTCCTAATTCTGTCCATCTCTTGGGAGGCACAGCATGGAAGGGCCACTAGAAGGTCCTAATTTAAACCATTAGTCTTGGCAGTTTGAATAGGGCACAGGGGCAGGGGTACCGGAGCGATGAATTCGGCTTTTCTCTTTACTCAAGAGCTGGAAAGTTTTGACTCCTGTTCTGGACCTTCACTCTGTGTCAGTCATTCCCTCACCCCCCCCCCCCCGAACTGACAGCTTCCGTCTTCTGTCCCCCGCATCACATGTTTCCGCTTCCCGCTCTGCTGATCACATGAGACCGGACCCAATTCCCGCATCTCCTCTTCACAAGGAATTGAGGAAATTGGTCGGCGTTTACTTTCGGTCACCATTCAGTGAGTCTCAGTCAGACGGTGAGCAGGAAAAATATCAGTGGAGAGAAAAGTGTCACCATCAACAAAGGAGGGAACACACTGGGGCCTTTTTTCCTAAAATCGTTGCTAAATGTTGTCCCTTCATGAAATGTAACCATATTGCTACACTTAGAGGCTCCTCTCTTCTCTTTTATACTCAGTTGTGACATGACGCTACTCTTATATCAAGACATCGCTTGTATAGCAAGGCAAAATTGTATTACTTGTCTCTCTCTCCCCCCTCCGGTGTCACATTTGACACCTTTCAGGGGGAGGGGGGTGCAGATACCTGTCTAAAGACAGGTATTTGCACCCACTTCCGGCCCAGTATTCTTGGGCAGAATACGGGCATGTCGTCACTGCCTGTCCCCCACCCCATTGTGTGTTGGGAACACTTGGCTCCCAGCACACAGCTGGAGCCAATCGGCAGCGCGACTCGCGCATGCGCCGTAGGGAACCGGGCAGTGAAGCCGGAGCGCTTCACTTCCTGGTTCCCTCACCGTGGATGGCGGTGGGGAAACCAGGAAGAGTGACGAGCGATCGCTTGTCCTCTGCTGCAGACGGCGCTGGACTCCAGGACAGGTAAGTGTCCTAATATTAAAAGGCAGCAGTATTTGTAGCTGCTGGCTTTTAATATTTTTTTTTGAGCAGACATCCACTTTAACAAAAAAATAAAAATAAATGAACCTTCAAAACCCCTTTAACCACTTGACAACCAAGGACGTCATATGACGTCCTCGGCTTTGTGCGGTGATATCTGAATGATGGGTGCAGCTACAGGCATCATTCGGATATCACCGTCTTCTATCCTTGAAATTGCCCTTGTAATAGGAATTACTGTGACAGGTCCTCTTTGTGGAAGAATGTGGGGTCAATAAGATCTCCCCCCCCCCTCCCCCCACATCTCTCCTACAGGCTTACAAGCAGGAGATCGTGAAAAAAAAATTCACCGATCTCATGCCGACAGCCGCGCTTGCGGCTTTGTTTACTTCCGGGTACCCGGGCGTGACGTCACAACGTCGCGCCCGGGCCTCCGACGGTCATAGAGATGACTGGTGACCATCTGGTCATCTCTATTGTCATGCGCCGGCCGATTCGCTCTACGGGCCCCCGATGGCACGGGAGAGCCCGGACAAGCACCGAATGGCGGCGGGAGGTGGGGGGGGGGGGACACGTCCCCTCCCGCTGCCTATAAAAACAATCAATCGGCGTAACTGCCGCTTTGATCGTTCTTATGGTGCACAGAATCGGCGGCATAAGACGGTGATATCTGAATGATGTCTGTAGCTGCTCCCATCATTCAGAGATCACCGCACAGAGTCGAGGACGTCATATGACGTCCTCGTTTGTCAAGTGGTTAAAGGGGTTGTAAAAGTTCATTTTTTGTTTTTTAATTTTAAATAACAAACATGTCATACTTGCCTCCAGTTAGTGGGGGTCACACGGTGCCTCTCTTGGCTCCTCCCCTCAATAGCTAACCCCTTGTGGTCCTGTCACCTGCCCAATGCTATTGCAAGGGGGTTTGTTCATCCCTTTGTGATAGCAATAAAGTTAAATGGAAAAAAAAAAAGCGCAAAATATAAAACGTACATTGTAGCAAAGTGTCATTTCTTCAGTGTTGTCACATGAAAAGATAGGTGGGGGGGTAAAACGTTGCCCCCCTTCTACACATAGGCCTTCTATTAAACCCCCGGCACAGCCCGTTGTTTCATAAAGCGCGCCATTCGCGGCTTTCTCTTCGCCGTTGTCCGATAATTAGTCTAATCTGCAGCTGTAATCGGAAAGCGCTCTGCACACTCCAGCGCACAGCGATGATTTGAGAGGTTTAAGCGATTAGGAGGACGGTGACAGTGGGTGGCTAATTGGATAATCTTTAATCTTCACACCAGTGAAAAGCCGAGCCGGTGCCCCGGATCACACGGCGGAGAGGAAGTTTTATGGCCGCGGCCGGCAGGGGGGGGGGGGGGTGAATCTCGTGCTGAGCTCGTCAGGGAGATTACACTTTCCAGCCGGGATAATCCCAAAATATCTCCGTATCATGTCACCGGCCAACAAGAAAATATTTCCACTTTATTTCTTTTAATGAGTGAAAAGGAACAACTCTGGCTACTGTTTCACGCTAACGAGACGCAAGAGATACACAGAAAAACCTTGGATTGAGAGTGACTTGGTTTGAGAGTGTTTGCCAGACAAGCAAAATGTTTTAATACATTTTTGCCTTGATATACAAGCGATGTCTTGATAAAAGAGTAGCGTCACGTCACAACTGAGTATAAAAGAGTAGAGAGGCGCCTCTAAGCGTAGCAATATGGTTACATTTAACCACTACAGATCCGCGCTATTGACAAAAGACGTCAACAGCGCGGACCTGAGCTGCCGGGGTCACGTCTTTGGACGTCAATGTTGTTGTAATTCCCCGCGAGCGCCACTGGGTGGCGCGCAGCGGGGAAAAACAGTGCCGTCGCATCGCCGAGGATTCGATGCGTGTACCCGGCGGCCGCGGTGTCCGTCAGGTACACGCGATCGGTGGTGACAGAGCAGGGACGTGGAGCTCTGTGTGTAATGATGGGGTGTAAACACAGAGCTCCACGTCCTGTCAGGGGAGAGAGGAGACAGATTGCCGTGTCCCTTGTACATAGGGACACAGCATCGGTCACCCCCCTCCCCCCACACAGTTAGAACACACCCAGGATACACATTTAACCCCTTCCTCATCCCCTAGTGTTAACCCTTTCAATGCCAGTCACATTTATACAGTAATTAGTGCATATTTATAGCACTGGTCGCTGTATAAGTGTGAATGGTCCCAAAAATGTGTCAAAAGTGTCCGATGTGTCCGCCGTAATGTCGCACTCCCAATAAAAATTGCAGATCACCGCCATTACTAGTAAAAAAAAAAAATAGTAAAAAAAAAACATAATTCTGACCCCTATTTTGTAGGCGCTATAACTTTTGCGCAAAGCATTCGCTTATTGCGATTTTTTTTTTTTTTTTTTCAAAAATACGTAGAAGAATACGTATCGTCCTTAACTGAGAAAAAAAAAAAAAAGTAAAAAAAAAAAAAAAAATTGGGATATTTATTATAGCAACAAGTAAAAAATATATATATTTTTTTAACCACTTCAGCCCCAGAAGGATTTACCCCCTTCCTGACCAGAGCACTTTTTGTGATTCGGCAGTGCGTCGCTTTAACTGACAATTGCACGGTCATGCGATGCGGCTCCCAAACAAAATTGGCGTCCTTTTTTTCCCACAAATAGAGCTTTCTTTTGGTGGTATTTGATCATCTCTGCGGTTTTTATTTTTTGCGCTATAAACAAAAATAGAGCGACTATTTTGAAAAAAAATGCAATATTTTTGACATTTTGCTGTAATAAATATCCCCCAAAAATATATAAAAAAACATTTTTTTTCCCTAGTTTAGGCCGATACGTATTCTTCTACATATTTTTCGTAAAAAAAAATCGCAATTAGCGTTTATTGATTGGTTTGCAAAATGTATCGCGTTTACAAAAAAAGGGGGTAGTTTTATGGCATTTTTATTAATATTTTTTTTTTTTACTAGTAATGGCGGCGATCAGCGTTTTTTTTCGGTACTGCGATATTATGGCGGACACATCGGACAATTTTGACACATTTTTGGGACCATTGGCATTTTTATAGCGATCAGTGCTATAAAAATTCATTGTATTACTATAAAAATGCCATTGGCAGTGAAGGGGTTAACACTAGGGGGCGGGGAAGGGGTTAAGTGTGTTCCTGGGTGTGTTCTAACTGTATGGGGGGGGGGTGGACTCACTAGGTGGAAATCACTGATCTTCTGTTCATACATTGTATGATCAGGAGATCAGCGTTTCCCCGCTGACAGGAACGAGAGCTTTGTGTTTACACACATACCCCCCGTTCCCCGCTCTGTAACGAACGAGCGCGTGTGCACAGGCGGCGATCGCGCCCGCCGGGCATGCGCGCGGGACTCGCCTACCAGTGCCGACCTGCCGCAGTAATATGACGGCGGCTGGTCGGCAAGCAGTTAAATTGTCGCTCTTTTTTTGTTTATAACGCAAAAAATTAAAACCGCAGGGGCGATCAAATACCACCAAAAGAAAGCTCTATTTGTGGGGAAAAAAGGACGCCAATTTTGTTTGGGAGCCGCTGCCGCACGACCGCGCAAATGTCAGTTAAAGCGACGCAGTGCCGGAAGCTGAAATTTCGCTTGGGCACGAAGGGGGTTTATGTGCCCAGTAAGCAAGTGGTTAATGAAGGGACAACATTTAGCAACTTATTGCTACACTTAGTTTCTGGAACCAATTATGCTCGCAATCCGATGTGTTACGGTACGTGAAAAAATTCTCTGCATGTGCCGTAATATTCGTGATTTGTTCTAGATCATTTTTCTAGGTGGATGTCCTCTGTAACCACTTGCCGCCCGCCAATTGCAGGTTGACGTCGGCAAAGTGGTTTGAATATCCTGACTGGACGTCATATGACGTCCTCAAAAAAGCGCTCCGCTAGCGGCCGAATGGTTCCGCTATACTAGCGGTAAACCACCTCTAAAACTAGCGGTGCTTTACCGCTAACGCCCGCACCGCCCCAGTGTGAAAGTAGCCTAAACCATGGGTCTTCAAACTACGGCCCTCCAGGTGTTCAGGAACTACAATTCCCATCATGCCTAGTCATGTCTGTGAATGTCAGAGTTTTACAATGCCTCATGGGAAGTGTAGTTCCGCCACAGCTGGAGGGCCGTAGTTTGAGGATCCCTGGCCTAAACCATACCCGGCGGTCCCGCCATGAAGGTCCTTGTTCAAACCCTTTCTTATAGAGGGGTGACAACGCTTTGTTCTTGTCTCTCACACGTTGCACAGGCATAGCTCAGTGTTGTCACCGATCGGGAAACCCACCCTGAGATGCCGCCATCGCTGGGCCGGAGATCAGTAGCACTAAAATGTAACAAATGAAGGGGGAAAAAAAAAGAAAAGGATTAGAAAAATATTTTTTCTTGATCGTACATCACGGGACACAGAGCGCATAGTCATTACATATGGGTTATATGGAGTACCTTCAGGTGTGGACACTGGTGTAATCAACTTCACAGGAAGTTCCTCCCTATATAACCCCCTCCCACTGAGAGTGCTTTAGTTTTTTCCGCCAGTGTCTTAGGTGTTGGTCACGTCTAGCTGTCCCTCGGAGGTCTCGGGACCCAGGATAGCTAGCCGGATCCGTCCGAAGTGCTTCAGAGCCAAGATGTACGGTACCCGGGCCCTGCTGGAGTGGGGTTGTGCCTATAATGCCTCTCCTTGGAGGGCTGGATTCTGGGCTCCAGTGCCTTAGTCTCTTCCAAGAACTAAACGCTACTGATGCCAGGATGCTATATAGGTCCAGGGGTGTGGGTTCCTTAACACAGGACCCCGGTCCCTGAAGGTCCAAGACAATACCCACGGAGATGGGGGAAGGCTGGGCCTCTTGCATTTTGCAATACCCTGCGGCGTGGAGCAGGTAAGAGGGAACCTGCGGGACTTGGTTCGACAGTAGGTATCCCCCTGGGGGTTCTGGGTTGGCTAACAGTATGCTTGTGCATCAGCCACTATCTCCACTATGTCTGTTGAGGCAGGATGGGATTATAATGTTTACCCAGATAATATGTAAATATATGTATACTTGTGTAAGTTATATATTTGCTACTCACCCCAGGTCTGCCTGTTAACACTGATACTGCAACCCCACATGTTTTAAAGAGGAAATTTGCTGGTAAAAAACTCCTGTTTCTTAGGAAGCCCATGGGGACAGCTTCCTCGCTGTGTGTGCACTACAATAAGATTAGTGCTTACCTGGTGTCTGTTGGTGCTGCATAACGCTGGTCCATGTTGTTCCTCTGCTCTGCTTCCTCCATGTGGGTTCGGCGTGGTGCGCGCGATCGTGCGCGCGTGTGTGCGCGCGCATACGCGCGCGCATGCACGCCGCCTTTTATAGCGTCGGCGTGCGTCGGGGGGGCGGGCCAGCAGCGTCAGGGTCTGTATAAAAGAAAAAACTTTTTCTCTGGCTGGTCTTTTCCCTCCTGGAGGCAGAGGAAGAAAGGATACAGAGCGTGCAGCTGGGTCTTTTGGCCACACAGGGACACCTAGTGGCGGTTTTGTGGATCTTCAGGTCTAGGACTTAGGTCCACTATTGACCAGGAAAAAAAAAAAAAAAAAAGTTTTTTTTGCAAAAAGGGACTCAGCCTTAGATCCAGCAGTATCTGAGTCTACCTTGGACTCCGGTTAACGGGCATTGGTGTGTCAATACTCACAGGCTTCCTCGGTATTGTCACCTCCCAGGCGGGTAAAAAATTTTTTTGGAAAAAAAAAAAAAAAAAAAAGGAGAAATATAAAAGAAAAAGAGAGAAATTAGTTCTTTTTCATTTTTCTCATACCTGCCCTCATATTGGTTATTCCTAGCTACAACAGTCAGGTGTTGGCTATAGGGGTGACCCAAGGTTGTACAATGGCTCCAAGGGATCTGGACCAGCCAAGGCTGCTAAAGGTACCAAAAAGCAAAAGGGGTCTCCATCGGGGTCAGAGGATTTGGGCCAGGCTTCTACGGCCCCACCCTCGCCAGTCAGGACACCGAGTGGCATAGTACAAGAGCCATTGGGGGTGCTGGGGGCAGAGGCGGCCCCCGATCCACCCATTCCCGTTTACGTGACGGAAGAAATGCTAGCAGCCACCATGTGTGGGCTAGAGAAAAGGTTAACTGCGTTGTTTTCCCGTCCTTGCCCAAGTAGCAAACGGGCTAGATCCCCCTCACCCAGTGTGGGGTTTTCAGATGCGGAGGTCTCCTCTTCAGAGGAACGGGACCCACAAGGGGATCACGCAGACCCAAGTCCCGACGGTTCAGACAGGGAAAATTCCACTATAGATGAATACTTTTCGGCCTCTCAAGCGGAGGGCCTGTGGATCCAGTCTTTGACAGATATGGTTCGCACTGCCTTTAAACTTCCAGTGCCAGAACTAGTAGCCCCGGAGGTATCCTCATTGGGTTCTTTAAAGGCCCATTAACTGGTGCATCTTTTCCAATGCACCCCCTTCTGCGGAACGTGATTTACCAAGATTGGGCTCGACCTGATAGAATCTTTGTCCCTCCTAAAAGATTCTCTATTCTCTACCCTATGGAAGAGGAATATGTAAAGAAATGGGCTCTCCCTACAGTGGACGCAGCCATTTCCTGCGTGAATAAATCCCTGACTTGTCCGGTTGAAAATGTCCATATGTTCAAGGATCCGGTCGACAAGAAATTCGAGACACTACTGAAAGCAGCTTTTACCTCAGTAGGTGCCATGGTTCAGCCAGCAGTAGCAGCCATTGGTGTTTGTCAGGCCTTGAAGGATCAGGCAAAGCATATATTGAAGGACATGCCGGCTCAGCATACTCATGAATTAGCAGAATTCCCTAGGGCTCTCTGCTTTGCAGTAGATGCTATTAAGGACTCCATCCAACAGGCATCTCGTTTATCTCTACTGATGGTTCACATGCGTCGTCTTTTGTGGCTAAAGAACTGGTCAGCAGAGGCACCCTGCAAAAAGCTTCTAGCAGGGTTTCCCTTTCATGGGGGAAGACTATTCGGGGAAGACCTAGATAAATATATCCACACCATATCAAGTGGAAAAAGTACTTCCTTACCGGTCAAGAAAAGACCGCGTGGGCCCACGTTTAAACGACAGGCCATGGTAGGCTCGGCCCCTTCGACTTCCCGTCAGTATCGACGGCCTCCCGGGCGGTCAACAGCTAATAGCCGCCCACAGGGACAAGCTGCGGCAAACAAGAGGCCCTGGTCTCGCAAGCCGGCTAAATCAGTCATCAAATCAGATTCATGAAGGGGCGCCCCCACTCTCTTGGGTGGGGGGAAGACTTCAGTTTTTCTCCGAAGTCTGGAAGGCCAGAATTCCCGACGCTTGGGTTCGGTCCGTAGTAGCCTCAGGCTACAAACTAGAGTTTCGAGAAATCCCCCCTCCTCATTTTCAGGGGTCAAGTCTTCCAAGCGACCCATTAAAGAGGGCCTCTCTCGTAAAGGCGTTGGATCGCCTCTTGCTCCAAGGAGTAATTGTAGAAGTACCAACCCAAGAAAGGGGTCTGGGATTCTACTCCAACCTTTTTGTTATACCAAAACCCAATGGCGACGTCAGGCCTATATTAGACCTCAAACGCCTAAATCGCTTTCTAAGGATTCAGACCTTCCGTATGGACTCCATACGTTCAGTGACAACCAGCCTGCATCAGGGCGACTTCCTAGCATCTATAGACATAAAGGATGCATATCTGCATGTGCCGATTTACCCAGCACATCACAAGTTTCTTCGTTTTACGATAAACCAAAGTCATTATCAGTTCGTAGCCCTCCCTTTCGGGTTGGCAACAGCTCCACGGGTATTCACAAAGGTGTTAGCCCCGGTACTAGCCGTCCTAAGGACAGAAGGCATCTTGGTCCTAGCATACCTGGACGATCTCCTGGTTATCGACAGTTCAGCTTCCAACCTCAATCATGCAGTAGTCCGCACAGTGCGGCATCTAGAAGAGTTCGGGTGGATTGTGAACCAAGAAAAATCAAGGTTACATCCCACAAGACAGTTGGAATATCTAGGCTTTCGGTTAGATACAGAATGCCAGAGGGTATTTTTACCTCAAGAGAAGATCAGGTCGTTGATTCAAACGATTCAAATAGTCTTAGGCAAAAAGAAGCCGACTATTCGCCTATGCATGCGACTGCTGGGGAAGATGGTAGCCGCCTTCGAAGCAGCGCCCTACGCCCAGATCCATACCAGAATTCTGCAAGCAGCTATTCTCTCTGCTTGGAACAAGTCCATACAGGCATTAGACCGTCCATTAGTTCTTTCTCCAGAAGTCAGGCACAGCCTGTACTGGTGGCTGATCCCTCAAAAATTATCAAAAGGGAAAACCTTTTGCCCCATCTCGTGGAAAATAGTAACCACAGATGCCAGCCTAACAGGTTGGGGGGCAATCTTAGGAAAACGGACCCAGCAGGGACAGTGGTCAGAGGCAGAAAGTCTGCTTCCCATCAATGTCCTAGAGATCAGAGCTGTTCGGTTGGCCCTGGTCGCCTGGACTCTCCCCCTGCAGGGTCTGCCAGTAAGGATACAGTCCGACAATGCCACGGCGGTGGCATACATAAACCACCAGGGGGGCACAAAGAGCCTGGCGGCTCAAAGGGAAGTAAACCTAATTTTTGCATGGGCCGAAGCCCATGTACCCTGCATCTCAGCAGTGTTCATCCCAGGGATAGACAATTCTCAAGCAGATTTTTTGAGTCATCAACAGTTACTCCCGGGAGAGTGGTCTCTTCACCCCCAGGTATTCCAAGAGATTTGCCAAAGATTCGGAGTTCCCGATGTGGACATCATGGCAACAAGATTCAACAAGAAATTGGAAAAATTTGTATCCCGAGCCAGGGACCCCTCGGCCTACGGGACCGATGCGTTGGTTTGCCCCTGGCACCAGTTTTCTCTCCTGTATGCGTTCCCTCCACTACAGATGATTCCCCGCCTTCTACGAAGGATCAGGGTGGAGCGCAGGCCGGTGATCCTGGTGGCCCCAGCCTGGCCCAGAAGGGCTTGGTACGCACTCATCGTGAGGATGTCAGTAAGGGCACCGTGGCCACTCCCCCTGCGCCCAGATCTGCTGTCTCAGGGCCCGATCTACCACCCTGCTTCACAGCAGCTAAATTTGATGGCTTGGCGGCTGAATCTCTAATTCTTAAGGGCAGAGGCCTCTCTGCCCAAGTCATATCTACGTTAATTTAAGCTAGAAAGCCAGTCTCTAGAAATATCTATTACAGAGTCTGGAGAACCTATGTGGAGTGGTGCGAGTCTCAAGGAGGGCATCCTCGCAAGTTTTTTATTGACAGGATCTTGCGATTCCTCCAGGTTGGCGTTGACAAGGGGTTAGCTCTTAGTACTCTAAAGGGGCAGGGGTCTGCCTTATCGATATGGTTTCAAAGGCCTTTGGCCACACATTCGCTTGTGAAAACCTTTTTGCAGGGGGTCTTGCATGTAAATCCCCCTATTAGAGCTCCCCTCTGCCCCTGGAATTTAAATCTGGTCTTGTCAGCTTTACAAAAGCAGCCGTTTGAACCTCTGACAGAAATCCCTCTTGTGCTGCTAACCCGAAAGTTGGTTTTCTTGGTGGCTATGGCTTCGGCCAGAAGGGTCTCCGAGCTGGCAGCCTTGTCTTGCAGGGAACCGTACCTGATTCTGCATAAGGACAGAGTGGTTCTGCGGCCTCAGCCTTCTTTCCTTCCTAAGGTCATATCCAGTTTTCACTTGAATCAGGACCTAGTCCTACCATCCTTCTTTCCTACTCCCCAGTCCAGAGAGGAAAGATTGCTTCATACTTTGGATGTGGTCCGAGCCATGAGAGTTTATCTCAAGGCTACAGAAAAGATTAGGAAAACAGATGTGCTTTTCATTCTTCCGGATGGCCCCAAGAAGGGTCAGCCGGCTGCCAAGTCTTCCTTGGCTAGGTGGATTAAGCAGCTGATTTTTCAGGCCTATGGTCTGAAGCGCGTTCCACCGCCCTTATCAGTTAAGGCCCATTCTACGAGGGCCATGAGTGCCTCTTGGGCGGCACACCATCAGATCTCTATGGCACAGGTTTGCAAAGCGGCAACCTGGTCTTCCGTACATACGTTTACTAAATTTTATAAGTTGGACGTCACAAAGGCTGCGGACGCAGCATTTGGGCAGGCGGTCCTACGGGCAGCAGTATAGAATCCTCTGGCCCGGTTCACGCCCCCCTTTTTCTGTTGGTGGAGCTATTTTACCTCCTGATATAGTTTCTGTTTGGCTATTTTTGGCCTTACGGTCTCCCTCCCTTCATAGAGCATTGCTTTGGGACATCCCATATGTAATGACTATGCGCTCTGTGTCCCGTGATGTACGATCAAGAAAAAGGGATTTTTAATAACAGCTTACCTGTAAAATCCTTTTCTTGGAGTACATCACGGGACACAGAGCTCCCACCCCTCTTTGTGGGAACATTGTGTAACCTCAGAGAAATTGCTTGCTACAAAACTAAAGCACTCTCAGTGGGAGGGGGTTATATAGGGAGGAACTTCCTGTGAAGTTGATTACACCAGTGTCCACACCTGAAGGTACTCCATATAACCCATATGTAATGACTATGCGCTCTGTGTCCCGTGATGTACTCCAAGAAAAGGATTTTACAGGTAAGCTGTTATTAAAAATCCCTTTATTTCAGCAAAGGAATATGCTTTATAAAGTGTACTAAATGACATGTAGCTGCGGTTTACATCTCAAGCCAATAAAACAGCAGAGCGGGGACTGTGCAGGTCGCTACGCCGAGGGAAATGCAGCTGGCGGAATCCTCCGTGTAACGAAGCCCCAAAACTGCCACCAGCACTGCCCACCTTTGGCCACTAGATGGCTCTCTACTCCACTTTATGTGGCACACAGTAGTTACTAATGAACGCTTTTTTGCTCCTTACATTGCTGCCCACACCGAAATCGCACCCTAGTCCCAGCAAGACGTCCAAACTCTATGATTCAAACTCTATTAATATTCAAAAATAAAAATTTTCAGGAATGACTGTTTTATCTCCCAACCATTCAACTTTAACTTTTACACTGACCTTTTTTTTTTTTATTTTTTTTTTATTGTATGTTTATTGAATTTTTTTTTTTTTTTTTTACAAGAAAAGGCGAACATATTACAGAAAAGTATCATCATCTGGTACAGTAGAAGAGACGCGTCTCTTAGTGGGGGATGTCATAATCGCAAGAAAAATGTATTGTCATTTTTATAGGGTGTTGTGTACAAATCTCTTTAGATGCTTGGCTTGAGACATTTAACCACTTAACCTCCCGGGAGGTTTTGCCCCGCCCCCCCCCCCCCCCCCTTCATGACAAGGGCATTTTTTGCTATTCAGCACTGCACTAATTTAGGTGGCAATTGCACGGTCATACCCAAATTACTTTTATATCTTTTTTTTTTTTTTACACACGCAAACTGAGCTTTCTTTTGGTGTTATTTACTGCAGGGCTCGACAAATCCCAGGCGCCATGTCGCCAATGCGACTAGAAATTTCACCCTGGCGCCTGGGCTTTGATCAGTGTCTGTATTTAGTGAGAGGGATCTATACTGCTGGAGTAGGGTCTGTATTTAGTGAGGGGGGTCTATATTGTGGGAGGGGGGTCTGTACTTAGTGGGTAGGTTTTTAATGAGAGAGAGAGGGGGGTAATACCAACCCTAGTAACGACACTGGGGCTCATTACTGAGTCATACCAAAAAAAAAAAATACAAAATGGCACCTAACTTTTTTAGCTGGCTCCTAGATTCAAAGCAAATTTGTCAAGCCCTGATTTACTGTATTTATTGGCATATAACACTCACTTTTTTACCCTGAAAATAGAGGGTAAACTGCGCCTGCGCGTTATACGTAGGGGGCTGTGGAAAGTGTTTTTCCTGAAACCTACCTCTTAAAGTTAGGGTGCGTGTTACACGCCTGTGCGTGTTATATGCCAAAAAATGTAATATATATATATATATATTATTACACACACTAAAAAGGACCAAATATTTTGAAAAAAAAAAATGTTTTCCAATTTTTGTTCTAAAACCTATTCAATAAAATCATCTTCCTTCAGAAATTTAGGCCAAAATGTATTCCGCTACATGTGAAATTTCTTCAGTGTTGTCACCTGAAAAGATACAAGAAAATATTTACACAAATGTGACTGATGGGTGTACTTCTGTGAGATACTGTAATAAAAAAATATATATATAATATATATTAGGGCTGTTACTGATCAAAATTTTTGTGTTTTGATTAATCGTTTTTTTTTTTTTTTTATCGATTAATCAACTAATTTTGATTAATTATAACGCACATACAGATCCAACTACTTTTAGCTGATCTCCTTGCAGGCTGATTCCCAACCACTGGAAAAATGGATAGCAGGATACAAAAAACACACAAAGGCAGCGCTCGATGGGAATAGCATTAAAACTTTTATAGTCTTCAAGTAGGTAACCAAATAAATATTGCACTGGAGATAAAATCGATGTAGCTACATAAACTGTAAAAATGGTGAGAGTAATACCAAACGGTAGCAAAAGCTGTCATAAAAACATGTAGCGAAGTATGATACTGGTATAAAAATGTGTACAACGATACCACTGCTGAATCCAGATGAGGAGAGGTTAAAATCAGTCCGTCGGCATGTAGATGTCCCATGAAGGGAACTATCACAACTCCCAGTGGATGGTTGTAGAATCCCAGGTTGATAGAGGGAAGTGATAGAGGGAAGTGTAACAGCCCTTGTGTGTGGCAGATAGTAAGGTCCCGCCGGCATGCAGATATGAAGGCACAGCAAAGGAGCCCTTCAGATGGACACGGTAAGCCCCGCCGGTGTCCGAGATGTTACCGGATCTCCGACGGAACTCTCTGAAGGCTCAGAAGCCGGCAGAGAGGCGAGTACCCATCACAAGAATTTTAAATCGATCAAAAAGATTAAAGATTAATCGATTAATTAAAAGTTAATTTGCACAGCCTTAATATATATATATATATATATATATATATATATATTCAAAAATTTAGGCCAAAATGTATTCCGCTATGTCTTTGGTTAAAAAAAAAAAAAAAATCGCAATAAGTGTATATTGGTTTGTGTGAAAGTTATAGCGCCTACAAACTGGTGTGTGTGTATGTATATATATGTATATATACACACACCACAGTTTGTAGGCGCTATAACTTTCACACAAACCAATATACACTTATTGCGATTTTTTTTTTTTTTTAACCAAAGACATAGCGGAATACATTTTGGCCTAAATTTCTGAATATATATATATATATATATATATATATATATATATATATATATATATATATATATATATATATATATATATTTTTATATTACAGTATCTCATAGAAGTACACCCATCAGTCACATTTGTGTAAATATTTTCTTGTATCTTTTCAGGTGACAACACTGAAGAAATTTCACATGTAGCGGAATAAATTTTGGCCTAAATTTCGGAAAATGTGTGTGTGTGTGTGTACATATACACACACGCGCGCACGCACGCATTTTCCGAAATTTAGGCCAAAATGTATTCTGCTATGTCTTTGGTAAAAAAATAAATAAAAAAAAAATCACAATATAATATATAAAAATAATAATAATATTTTTTATTACAGTATCTAACAGAAGTACACCCCTCAGTCACATTTGAGTAAATCTTTTCCTGTATCTTTTCATGTGACATCACTGAAGAAATGACACTTTGTATCTCCAATGTTGTGTAGTGAGTGTGCAGCTTGTATAACAAATAACTAAAAACACAGCCATTCATGTCTAAACCGCCGGCAACAAAAGTGAGTACACCCCTAAGTGAAAATGTCCGAAGTGTCAATATTTTGTGTGGCCGCCATTATTTTCCAGCACTACCTTAACCCTCTCAGGCATGGAGTTTACCAGAACTTCACAGGTTGCCACTGGAGTCCTCTTCCTCTCCCCCATGAGGACATCACGGAGCTGGTGGATGTTGAAGACCTTGCGGCCTCCGCGACCAATCCATAGTGATCACGTCATACCACGGCCTGATACTGAGCGCCGTGATCCTGCCACTGTGTGCCAGTCCACAAGCTCAGTAGTGTGCCAGTATGTTGCTGAGCCTGCAGCTGCCACCCTGCTTACAGTAAATGTACTATGGCGGGGTGCAAGTGGATGTAAAGCAAGTCTTTTTAAAAGCGTTTTTATATGAAGATATATATATAACCTTTTCACTATGTGTAAATGGCTTTATAAATTTGTTACATGTAGCTTGTGGTCACTTATGTACAGTAAGACGCTGTATTTACTCAGACTTTGGCTCCTGTTTCCTATTGCTGTAAGCCATTGTGCTCTACTGTTCCCGGCTTTCAGAGCAAGTTCACCGACGTGTCCTTTGGGATGTACAATGCGCCGTGTGGCACCTTTGTCTGTATTCTAAACACAAAGTGCTAATTAAAGCGGAGGTTCACCCTAAATATAAGCCCTCCCATGTGATCCAGCATACTGGCGTCAGCGCCAGTATGCTGTTTTTTTTTAATCCATGTACTTACTGTATTATGCAGAATTTTATTCTTTTTACCCCGCGGTGGACGGCGCCAGTATAGCGCGTCACATCTTACGAAAGTACCCGAAAAGGACTCGGGTAATCTCGGCGAAAATGCGGCGCCTGCGCACAGACCTAGGAGCTGACTGCGCAGGCGCCGTATTTCTCCGAGTCCTACGGCTATGGCGCGTCACGCCCTCCGAAAAACGCCGAAACAGGACTCGGAGAAATACGGCGCCTGCGCAGTCAGCTCCTAGGTCTGTGCGCAGGTGCCGCATTTTCGCCGAGATTACCCGAGTCCTTTTCGGGTACTTTCGTAAGATGTGACGCGCTATACTGGCGCCGTCCACCGCGGGGTAAAAAAAATTCAATTCTGCATAAGACAGTAAGTACATGGATTTAAAAAAAAAAAAAACAGCATACTGGCGCTGACGCCTGTATGCTGGATCACATGGGAGGGCTTATATTTAGGGTGAACCTCCGCTTTAACTAATTTGAAGCTTTTTTTTTATATTTCCCGGCTCAAACTTATGTCAGTGTTCACCTTCCTCTGTTACCAGATCGAGCCTGATGAGCGGCGGTGCCTCGGGGAGCTCTAGATCCAACCCGTGGGTGTTAGAGGAGCCGGAAGAGACGAGAAACCTGTCAAGTCGGGATCTGAAGCAGCAGCAGCAGCGGATGATAGCAGGTAATGTCACTTTACTAGATACCAGTGACATCATCAAAATGCTTTATATTAATGGAATACACAGTCTAGTCATTGCACCAGCCTATCCAATCACTAGAGACCAGTGACATCACCGAGACCCTTTATATTCATGAGAACACAGCCTATCCAATCACTAGAGACCAGTGACATCACCGAGACCCTTCATATCCATGAGAACACAGCCTATCCAATCACTAGAGACCAGTGACATCTCCGAGACCCTTCATATTCATGAGAACACAGCCTATCCAATCACTAGAGACCAGTGACATCACCGAGACCCTTCATATTCATGAGAACACAGCCTATCCAATCACTAGAGACCAGTGACATCACAGAGACCCTTCATATTCACGAGAACTCAGCCTATCCAATCACTAGAGACCAGTGACATCACAAGATCCTTCATATTCATGGGAACACAGCCTATCCATCACTAGAGACCAGTGACATCACCGAGACCCTTCATATCCATGAGAACTCAGCCTATCCAATCACTAGAGACCAGTGACATCTCCGAGACCCTTCATATTCATGGGAACATAGCCTATCCAATCACTAGAGACCAGTGACATCACAGAGACCCTTCATATTCACGAGAACTCAGCCTATCCAATCACTAGAGACCAGTGACATCACAAGATCCTTCATATTCATGGGAACACAGCCTATCCATCACTAGAGACCAGTGACATCACCGAGACCCTTCATATCCATGAGAACTCAGCCTATCCAATCACTAGAGACCAGTGACATCACCGAGACCCTTCATATCCATGAGAACTCAGCCTATCCAATCACTAGAGACCAGTGACATCACAGAGACCCTTCATATTCATGAGAACACAGCCTATCCAATCACTAGAGACCAGTGACATCACAAGATCCTTCATATTCATGGGAACACAGCCTATCCATCACTAGAGACCAGTGACATCACCGAGACCCTTCATATCCATGAGAACTCAGCCTATCCAATCACTAGAGACCAGTGACATCTCCGAGACCCTTCATATTCATGGGAACATAGCCTATCCAATCACTAGAGACCAGTGAAATCACAGAGACCCTTCATATTCATGAGAACACAGCCTATCCAATCACTAGAGACCAGTGAAATCACAGAGACCCTTCATATTCATGAGAACACAGCCTATCCAATCACTAGAGACCAGTGACATCACCGAGACCCTTCATAGTCATGAGAACACAGCCTATCCCATCACTAGAGACCAGTGACATCACCGAGACCCTTCATAGTCATGAGAACACAGCCTATCCCATCACTAGAGACCAGTGACATCACCGAGACCCTTCATATTCATGAGAACACAGCCTATCTAATCACTAGAGACCAGTGACATCACCGAGACCCTTCATATTCATGAGAACACAGCCTATCCCATCACTAGAGACCAGTGACATCACCGAGACCCTTTATATTCATGAGAACACAGCCAATCCATCCATAGAGACCAGTGACACACCGAGACCCTTCATATCCATGAGACCAGCCTATCCAATCACTAGAGACATGACACCGAGACCCTTCATATTCATGAGAACACAGCCTATCCAATCACTAGAGACCAGTGACATCACCGAGACCCTTCATATTCATGAGAACACAGCCTATCCAATCACTAGAGACCAGTGAGACATCACCGAGACCCTTCATATTCATGAGAACTCACAGCCTATCCAATCACTAGAGACCAGTGACATCACAGAGACCCTTCATATTCATGAGAACACAGCCTATCCAATCACTAGAGACCAGTGACATCACCGAGACCCTTCATATTCATGAGAACACAGCCTATCCAATCACTAGAGACCAGTGACATCACCGAGACCCTTCATATCATGAGAACACAGCCTATCCAATCACTAGAGACCAGTGACATCACCGAGACCCTTCATATTCATGAGAACACAGCCTATCCCATCACTAGAGACCAGTGACATCACCGAGACCCTTCATATATCATGAGAACACAGCCTATCCCATCACTAGAGACCAGTGACATCACCGAGACCCTTCATATTCATGAGAACACACACAGCCTATCTAATCACTAGAGACCAGTGACATCACCGAGACCCTTCATAGTCATGAGAACACAGCCTATCCAATCACTAGAGACCAGTGACATCACCGAGACCCTTCATATTCATGAGAACACAGCCTATCCAATCACTAGAGACCAGTGACATCACCGAGACCCTTCATAGTCATGAGAACACAGCCTATCCAATCACTAGAGACCAGTGACTACACCGAGACCTTCATATTCATGAGAACAAGCCTATCCAATCACTAGAGACCAGTGACATCACCGAGACCCTTCATAGTCATGAGAACACAGCCTATCCAATCACTAGAGACCAGTGACTTCACCGAGACCCTTCATATTCATGAGAACACAGCCTATCCAATCACTAGAGACCAGTGACATCACAGTGACCCTTCATTTAACTGAAGATGCCTCCAGGTGGGGGTCAGGCAGACCTTTAGGGAGTACAGACTCCCCCGGCATTGTGAGACACCAGCGCCTGTCCAGAACATTTTCGCTGTGTAGAAAAGTTCACACTATTTAAAGTTAATTATACCCAATTTATTTCAAAACATTTTTCTGAGAAAGTTTTCAAAAGCTGGAAAATAAGTTGGCGCCTCCACAAGATTCCGTGTTATTGCTATATTAAAATAAGTTGGCGCCTCCACAAGATTCCGTGTTATTGCTATATTAAAATATTTGGGGATGTTCATCCTTCAAATCCCAGCGTTTCAGTCCAATTACCCCACCAAGTGATGTTTTACGCTCTGGACGTCTCTGTCCTGACTATTCATATTATATTCTTAATCCTTTAAACTTTCTTCATCTCTTGTAGCCGGCACATCCCCTGCCTCTTCTGCAGCCTCATCGCATGTAACTCGCCAGTTAAGCAAAATATGATTAAAAGCAAGGGGGGTGGGGGGGGCCCGACCCCAATATAACGACTCCATGTAATTAGGGCACATCTGGCCCTTTGCTTACAGACTTGGCCCGGGATTTTTAATTTTTTTTGCGGTGTCTGGAGTCCAGGAACACGACCAGAACGAGAAGACACAAGTGATGACCTACTTAATTCCTGAGCTTTGACATTATAACCGCGCTCTCGCCGGGAAAGAGTTGAACTTTGGAAAGATGTTCTATACGTTATTTATATGAATTGGTACTTGGCTTTATAAACTGGGAATCTCCGATTTTTTTTGGAACGTCTTTAAAGTGAATTTGTCACCAAATTAGGGCAGTTCAAAGTAAGCGTGTTATGGGAAAAGTTCACGAGTAGAGGTGTCCTTCTTCATTAAAACCTAGATGTCGGGACCATCGGGATAGGCTGCGATAAAGTCAGCGGAAAGTTTTATATGCAAGTCTTGACTTTTCTGTAAAAAGTCACGCTTGATCCCGCCTCCCTGTTGGCCAGTGTGGTCACGGAGCACATTGAAAACAAATGGAAAAGGGAAAATTTCAAGCACAGTCTGCAGCACCGGGATCCCCCGCTGCTCAGATGTCATTGGTTGCTAGGCCCCCTGGCGTCCTAGTAACCAATGATGTCATGTGTGCTCCCCACCACCTGCAGCAAGCTTCTCCTGCCCCAGCTCGTGTCCCCCCGGCAGCTCGCTTCTTCTCCCCCAGCGGGTGCCCCCGGCAGCTCGCTTCTTCTCCCCCAGCTGGTGCCCCCGGCAGCTCGCTTCTTCTCCCCCAGCTGGTGCCCCCGGCAGCTCGCTTTTTCTCCCCCAGCTGGTGCCCCCTGTGGCTCGCTTCTTCTCCCCCCAGCTCGTGCCCCCTGCTGCTCGCTTCTTCTCCCCCAGCTCGTGCCTTTTTCAGTTCGCTTCTTCTCCCCCAGCTCGTGCCCCCTGCAGCTCACTTATTCTCCCCCAGCTCGTGCCCCCTGCAGCTCACTTATTCTCCCCCAGCTCGTGCCCCCTGCAGCTCGCTTATTCTCCCCCAGCTCGTGCCCCCTGCAGCTCGCTTATTCTCCCCCAGCTCGTGCCCCCTGCAGCTCGCTTATTCTCCCCCAGCTCGTTCCCCCTGCAGCTCGCTTATTCTCCCACAGGAGCTCGCTTCTTTTCCCCCAGCTCGTGCCCCCTGCAGCTCGCTTCTTTTCCCCCAGCTCGTGCCCCCTGCAGCTCGCTTCTTTTCCCCCAGCTCGTGCCCCCTGCAGCTCGCTTCTTCTCCCCCAGCTCGTGCCCCCTGCAGCTTGCTTCTTCTCCCCCAGCTCGTGCCCCCTGCAGCTCGCTTTTTCTCCCCCAGCTCGTGCCCCCTGCAGCTTGCTTCTTCTCCCCCAGCTCGTGCCCCCTGCAGCTTGCTTCTTCTCCCCCAGCGGGTGCCCCCTGCAGCTCGCTTCTTCTCCCCCAGCGGGTGCCCCCTGCAGCTCGCTTCTTCTCCCCCAGCGGGTGCACCCTGCAGCTCGCTTCTTCTCCCCCAGCGGGTGCCCCCTGCAGCTCGCTTCTTCTCCCCAGCGGGTGCCCCCTGCAGCTCGCTTCTTCTCCCCCAGCGGGTGCCCCCTGCAGCTCGCTTCTTCTCCCCCCAGCGGGTCGTGCCCCCTGCAGCTCGCTTCTTCTCCCCCAGCGGGTGCCCCCGCAGCTCGCTTCTTCTCCCCCAGCTCGGTGCCCCCTGCTGCTCGCTCTCTTCTCCCCCAGCGGGTGCCCCCTGCAGCTCGCTTCTTCTTGTAGCTCGTGGTGCCCCCTGCAGCTCGCTTCTTCTCACCCAGCTCGTGCCCCCTGCAGCTCGCTTCTTCTCCCCCAGCTCGTGCCCCCTGCAGCTCGCTTCTTCTTCCCCCAGCTCGTGCCCCCTGCAGCTCGCTTCTTCTCCCCCAGCTCGTGCCCCCTGCAGCTCGCCTTCTTCTCCCCCAGCTCGTGCCCCCTGCAGCTCGCTTCTTCTCCCCCAGCTCGTGCCCCCTGCAGCTCGCTTCTTCTCCCCCAGCTCGTGCCCCCTGCAGCTCGCTTCTTCTCCCCAGCTCGTGCCCCCTGCAGCTCGCTTCTTCTCCCCCAGCTCGTGCCCCCTGCAGCTCGCTTCTTCTCCCCCAGCTCGTGCCCCTGCAGCTCGCTTCTTCTCCCCCAGCTCGTGCCCCCTGCAGCTCGCTTCTTCTCCCCCAGCTCGTGCCCCCTGCGGCTCGCTTCTTCTCCCCCAGCTCGTGCCCCTGCGGCTCGCTTCTTCTCCCCCAGCTCGTGCCCCCTGCGGCTCGCTTCTTCTCCCCCAGCCGTGCCCCCTGCGGCTCGCTTAGCTTTTCCCCCAGCTGGTGCCCCCTGTGGCTCGCTTCTTCTTCTCCCCAGCTGGTGCCCCCCTGCTGCTCGCTTCTTCTCCCCCAGCTCGTGCCCCCTGCAGCTCGCTTCTTCTCCCCCAGCTCGTGCCCCCTGCAGCTCGCTTCTTCTCCCCCAGCTCGTGCCCCCTGCAGCTCGCTTCTTCTCCCCCCAGCTCGTGCCCCCTGCAGCTCGTTCTTCTCCCCCAGCCGTGCCCCCTGCAGCTCGCTTCTTCTCCCCCAGCTCGTGCCCCCTGCAGCTCGCTTCTTCTCCCCCAGCTCGTGCCCCCTGCAGCTCGCTTCTTCTCCCCCAGCTCGTGCCCCCTGCAGCTCGCTTCTTCTCCCCCAGCTCGTGCCCCCTGCAGCTCGCTTCTTCTCCCCCAGCTCGTGCCCCCTGCAGCTCGCTTATTCTCCCCCAGCTCGTGCCCCCTGCAGCTCGCTTCTTCTCCTGCTCGTGCCCCCTGCAGCTCGCTTCTTCTCCCCCAGCTCGTGCCCCCTGCAGCTCGCTTCTTCTCCCCCAGCTCGTGCCCCCTGCAGCTCGCTTCTTCTCCCCCAGCTCGTGCCCCCTGCAGCTCGCTTCTTCTCCCCCAGCTCGTGCCCCCTGCAGTTCGCTTCTTCTCCCCCAGCAGCTCGCTTCTTCTCCCCCAGCTCGTGCCCCCTGCAGCTCGCTTCTTCTCCCCCAGCTCGTGCCCCCTGCAGCTGCTCGCTTCTTCTCCCCCAGCCCGTGCCCCCTGCGGCTCGCTTCTTCTCCCCCAGCTCGTGCCCCCTGCGGCTCGCTTCTTCTCCCCCAGCTCGTGCCCCCTGCGGCTCGCTTCTTTTCCCCCAGCTGGTGCCCCCTGTGGCTCGCTTCTTCTCCCCCAGCTGGTGCCCCCTGCTGCTCGCTTCTTCTCCCCCAGCTCGTGCCCCCTGCAGCGCGCTTCTTCTCCCCCAGCTCGTGCCCCCTGCAGCTCGCTTCTCCCCCAGCTCGTGCCCCCTGCAGCTCGCTTCTTCTCCCCCAGCTCGTGCCCCCTGCAGCTCGCTTCTTCTCCCCCAGCTCGTGCCCCCTGCAGCTCGCTTCTTCTCCCCCAGCTCGTGCCCCCTGCAGCTCGCTTCTTCTCCCCCAGCTCGTGCCCCCTGCAGCTCGCTTCTTCTCCCCCAGCTCGTGCCCCCTGCAGCTCGCTTATTCTCCCCCAGCTCGTGCCCCCTGCAGCTCGCTTATTCTCCCCCAGCTCGTGCCCCCTGCAGCTCGCTTATTCTCCCCCAGCTCGCTCGCTTCTCCCCCCTCTCGTGCCGCCCGCAGCTCGCTTCTTCTCCCCCAGCTCGTGCCCCCTGCCCAGCTCGCTTCTTCTCCCCCAGCTCGTGCCCCCTGCAGCTTGCTTCTTCTCCCCCAGCTCGTGCCCCCTGCAGCTCGCTTCTTCTCCCCCAGCTCGTGCCCCCTGCAGCTCGCTTCTTCTCCCCCAGCTCGTGCCCCCTGCAGTTCGCTTCTTCTCCCCCAGCAGCTCGCTTCTTCTCCCCCAGCTCGTGCCCCCTGCAGCTCGCTTCTTCTCCCCCAGCTCGTGCCCCCTGCAGCTCGCTTCTTCTCCCCCAGCTCGTGCCCCCTGCAGCTCGCTTCTTCTCCCCCAGCTCGTGCCCCCTGCAGCTCGCTTCTTCTCCCCCAGCTCGTGCCCCCTGCAGCTCGCTTCTTCTCCCCCAGCAGCTCGCTTCTTCTCCCCCAGCTCGTGCCCCCTGCAGCTCGCTTCTTCTCCCCCCAGCTCGTGCCCCCTGCAGCTCGCTTCTTCTCCCCCAGCTCGTGCCCCCTGCAGCTCGTTTCTTCTCCCCCAGCTCGTGCGCCCTGCAGTTTGCTGCTTTTACCCCAGCTCGTGCCCCCTGCAGCTCGCTTCTTCTCCCCCAGCTCGTGCCGCCAGCAGCTCGCTTCTCCCCAGCTCGTGCCGCCCGCAGCTCGCTTCTTCTCCCCCAGCTCCCACACCCTGCCTGTCTGAGTACAGGGACATATTAATCGGGTACACTGTTCATTTGATGGCCTCTACCAGTCTACAGGTGCACTCTCATGGACCACAACAGATCTAGAAGTATACTCTAATGGGGGAACCTGATCTTTGGGGGCACTCTGGTGGGAATACCTGATGTAAGGTGGCACTTTGATGGGGATACCTGATGTAAGGGGGCACTCTGATGGGGTTACCTGATGTAAGGGGGCACTCTGATGGGGATACCTGATGTAAGGTGGAACTTTGATGGGGATACCTGATGTAAGGGGGCACTCTGATGGGGATACCTGATGTAAGGGGGCACTCTGATGGGGATACCTGATGTAAGGGGGAACTCTGGTGGGAATACCTGATGTAAGGGGACACTTTGGGGATACCTGATGTAAGGTGGCACTTTGATGAGGATACCTGATGTAATGGGGCACTCTGATGGGGATACCGGATGTAAGGGGGATCTTTGATGGGGATACCTGATGTAAGGGGGCACTCTGATGGGGATACCTGATGTAAGGGGGCACTCTGATGGGGATACCTGATGTAAGGGGGCACTTTGATGGGGACACCTGATGAACCCCTCTTCTAAATGATCTCTCCCATAAGTTTAATGTATACAAAAAGATAAAACGAGAAAGTGAATAAAAAAATAAAATAAAAATCTCTGTGTTTGTGTTCAGAACAAGATGCTGGTTTGGATGCTCTCAGCAACATCCTGGGCCGACAGAAGCAGATGGGCTACGACATCGGGAATGAGCTGGACGACCAGAACGGTGAGCGCTTACTATCGCACTTATTGTTTTGTGGGCTGTGATTGGTTCAGGACCAGCCTGGGTTCTTGCCAACCGTGAACCTCCTGATACTGGCAGGGCTGTCTTTAATAGCATCCTGGGCCCCTGGGCAAAGTAATGCACTGGGCCCCTGGGCAAAGTAATGCACTGGGCCCCTGCCAGCCTGCCCCAGTTTACGCACTTATTCTCAAGAATTACTTGATACAATTAAACATATTTATTAGTACTTTCCATAAAATATATTTTAAACAATTTAAAACGCATTTGATCAAAGACAAAGGGCACAGTACAGGGTTGGAGACAAGAGGGCATAGTATGGGGGGGGGGGGGGCACAATACTGGGATCAGGAAGGCACAGCACAAATTCCAGAATGCTGCTCAGGACACGGTTATTCTGGGACAGCTTGGTAAAACGCTTGACTGGTCTGGGAAATCCGGGACAGGTGGCAAGTATGATGTAATGCAAGACTATCATGGTGCCCCCTATGCACCTGGGGCCCCTGGGCACCCAGGGGTGCCCATGCATTAAGACAGCCCTTGATACTGGAGCAGGCTGTATTCTGTGATTTCACTTTGTCAAATAATTTTTTTGTACAAGTAAATGAATCTATTGTTTTGCTGTTTGTAGAGGATCTAAATAAGAAATATTTGTAAAAATGTTTGATGGGCTACTAACAAGGAAACTTTTACGTGTGCTAAAGTCAGGAGCTCGTATTATTTGAAGTGGAACTCCAGAGAAAACTTTTTAAAGTTTTGGGTAGAGCGAGAACGTTCTGTTTTTGGTTTTAATTGCTTTCAAATTGTGGAAAGAATACAGAACAATTAACAGTGTCAACATTACAGGTCAACATACAGTGTATAAAATGTTTTGTTTTGAGAGTCGGCACGTTTCGGACAACTTCATCAGTGGCTACGGAGATTCTGGACTAGTATCCTGGGGTTCAGAGTATGTAAAGAATCTAAATCTGTCATGTATCTCTAAACCAGCCATTGAAGCAGACTTTAAAGTCCTTGCAAAATAGTTTCATACCTGAGAAATAACAAAGTGGGAGGAATCCTCCTCAAAGTGATGTCACTCTTGGACAGTTGGCATCAAAACTGGTTTCCTAATTGGCAGATTCCCCCAAAACTGGTTTCCTCTAAAGATTTCCCCAACACGGGTTTCCTTGTTGGAAGATTTCCCCAACACTGTTTTTCTTTGTTGGAAGACTTCCCCAAAAACGATTTTTCTCGTTGGAAGACTTCCCCCCCAAAACTGGTTTCCTCGTTGAAAGACTTCCCCCCCCAAAACTGGTTTCCCCGTTGAAAGTCTTCCCCCCCCCAAAACTGGTTCCTTCGTTGAAAGACTTCCCCCAAATCTGGTTTCCTCGTTGAAAGACTTCCCCCCCCCCCCCCAAATCTGGTTTCCTCGTTGGAAGTCTTCCCCCAAATCTGGTTTCCTCGTTGGAAGTCTTCCCCCAAATCTGGTTTCCTCTTGGGAAGTCTTCCCCCAAATCTGGTTTCCTCGTTGGAAGTCTCCCCCCAAATCTGGTTTCCTCGTTGGAAGTCTCCCCCCAAATCTGGTTTCCTCGTGGAAGTCTCCCCCCAAATCTGGTTTCCTCGTTGGAAGTCTCCCCCCAAATCTGGTTTCCTCGTTGGAAGTCTCCCCCCAAATCTGGTTTCCTCGTTGGAAGTCTCCCCCCAAATCTGGTTTCCTCGTTGGAAGTCTCCCCCCAAATCTGGTTTCCTCGTTGGAAGTCTCCCCCCAAATCTGGTTTCCTCGTTGGAAGTCTCCCCCCAAATCTGGTTTCCTCGTTGGAAGTCTCCCCCCAAATCTGGTTTCCTCGTTGGAAGTCTCCCCCCAAATCTGGTTTCCTCGTTGGAAGTCTCCCCCCAAATCTGGTTTCCTCTCGTTGGAAGTCTCCCCCCAAATCTGGTTTCCTCGTTGGAAGTCTCCCCCCAAATCTGTTTCCTCGTTGGAAGTCTCCCCCCAAATCTGGTTTCCTCGTTGGAAGTCTCCCCCCAAATCTGGTTTCCTCGTTGGAAGTCTCCCCCCAAATCTGGTTTCCTCGTTGGAAGTCTCCCCCCAAATCTGGTTTCCTCGTTGGAAGTCTCCCCCCAAATCTGGTTTCCTCGTTGGAAGTCTCCCCCCAAATCTGGTTTCCTCGTTGGAAGTCTCCCCCAAATCTGGTTCCTCGTTGGAAGTCTCCCCCCAAATCGGTTTCCTCGGGAAGTCTCCCCCCAAATCTGGTTTCCTCGTTGGAAGTCTCCCCCAAATCTGGTTTCCTCGTTGGAAGTCTCCCCCCAAATCTGGTTTCCTCGTTGGAAGTCTCCCCCCAAATCTGGTTTCCTCGTTGGAAGTCTCCCCCCCAAATCTGGTTTCCTCGTCGTTGGAAGTCTCCCCCCAAATCTGGTTTCCTCGTTGGAAGTCTCCCCCCAAATCTGGTTTCCTCGTTGAAGTCTCCCCCCAAATCTGGTTTCCTCGTTGGAAGTCTCCCCCCCAAATCTGGTTTTCCTCGTTGGAAGTCTCCCCCCAAATCTGGTTTCCTCGTTGGAAGTCTCCCCCCAAATCTGGTTTCCTCGTTGGAAGTCTCCCCCCAAATCTGGTTTCCTCGTTGAAGTCTCCCCCCAAATCTGGTTTCCTCGTTGGAAGTCTCCCCCCAAATCTGGTTTCCTCGTTGGAAGTCTCCCCCCAAATCTGGTTTCCTCGTGGATGTCTCCCCCCCCCCTACACTGGTTTCTTTGTTGGAAGACTCCCCCCCCCCCCCCTACACTGGTTTCTTTGTTGAAGACCCCCCCCCCCCCCCCCTTACACTGGTTTCTTTGTTGGAAGACTCCCCCCCCCCCCCCCTTACACTGGTTTCTTCGTTGGAAGTCTTCCAACCCCCCCCCCCCCCCTACACTGTTTCCTCGTTGGAAGACTTCCCCCTACACTGGTTTCCTTGTTGGAAAACTTCCCCCAACACTGGTGTGCTGAAGACAAGCAGACTAAGGACATGGATTACTGGAACCGTGTCCTGTGGTCTGATAAAGGTATTTGGTGTCAGATGGTGTCAGGCGTGTGTGGGGAGGACAAAGACAAGTGTGTCTTGCCTACAATCAGGCATGGTGGGGGGAGTGTCATGGTCTGGGGCTGCATGAGTGCTGCCGGCACTGGGGAGCTACAGATCATTGAGGGGACCATGAATGCCAACATGTACTGTGACATACTGAGGTAGAGCATGATCCCCCTCCCTTCAGCGACTGGACCGCAGGGTAGTATTCCAACATAACGACTCCAAACACACCTCCAAGACCACCACTGCCTTGCTAAAGAAGCTGAGGGTAAAGGTGATGGACTGGCCAAGCATGTCTCTAGACCTAAACCAGATCGATCATCTGTGGGACATGCTCAAACGGAAGGTGGAGGAGGGGAAGGTCTCCAACATCCACCACCCCTTTGATGTCGTCATGGAGGAGGGGAAAAGGACTCCAGTGACAACCTGTGAAGCTCTGGTGACCTCCATGCCCAAGAGGGTTAAGGCAGTGCCGGAAAACAATGGTGGCCACACAAAATATTGACACTCTGGGCCCTATTTGGACATTTTCACTTGGGATTGGATTGGAATAAATGCCTATAGAGCGCCGAATGCGAGTTGTGAAACTTAAGGGGTGTCCTCACTTTTGTTGCCAGCGGTTTAGACCTTAATGGCTGTGTGTTGAGTTATTTGTTATACAAGCTGCACACTCACTACACAACATTGTAGATACAAAGACCCCTCCCCCTGTGTACACCCCTCCCCCCCTATGTACACTCACTACACAACATTGGAGATACAAAGACCCCTCCCCCTGTGTACACCCCCCCCCCCTATGTACACTCACTACACAACATTGGAGATACAAAGACCCCTCCCCCTGTGTACACCCCCCCCCCCCCATGTACACTCACTACACAACATTGGAGATACAAAGACCCCTCCCCCCATGTACACTCACTACACAACACTGGAGATACAAAGACCCCTCCCCCCCCTATGTACACTCACTACACAACATTGGAGATACAAAGACCCCTCCCCCTGTGTACACCCCTCCCCCCATGTACACTCACTACACAACATTGTAGATACAAAGACCCCCTCCCCCCTGTGTACACCCCTCCCCCCCCCTATGTACACTCACTACACAACATTGGAGATACAAAGACCCTCCCCCCCTGTGTACACCCCTCCCCCCATGTACCCTCACTACACAACATTGGAGATACAAAGACCCCTCCCCCTGTGTACACCCCTCCCCCCATGTACACTCACTACACAACATTGTAGATACAAAGACCCCCTCCCCCCTGTGTACACCCCTCCCCCCCTATGTACACTCACTACACAACATTGGAGATACAAAGACCCCCTCCCCCTGTGTACACCCCTCCCCCCTATGTACACTCACTACACAACATTGGAGATACAAAGTGTCATTTCTTCAGTGTTGTCACATGAAAAGATTTACACAAATGGGAGGGGTGTACTTACTTTTGTGACGTACTATATTGTTTTAAAAAATGGTTTGAATTATAATTTTTTTTCCCCCTCGCAGTTCTTCTTCAGCAGTGAATTATGATGTCGTTACTATGATGTCACTGTTTACAAAAGTAAAACTCTCCCTCTGGCCCCCGGCTGAATATCTTTCTCTCCCTCCGATCGCCCCCCCCCCCCCCCCCCCCCGCAGACCTCGTCTTGTCAAGTGGGTGACATTTGCAAGGTGTTTTTGTCCTGCGCCGGGTCAAACAGACAAGAAAACAAACCATTTCCTCGCTGCGGTAATAATATTTGTCTCTTGTGAGAACCTCGCGCTGACAAAACAAACACAGAGGGAGAGAGAGAACGCACAATCCACCGTCTCAGAGGGGGGAGGGGGGGTGCCTACTATTCCAGATGATGGATACTGCGGCCCCCTGGTGCCCAACCTGCGGCCCCTTTTTGGTGTTTACCGTGCAGCCAGTAGTCGGTGTTGTCCTTGCCTAGGTCCTTATTCGGGGACTGTGAAGGAAAATAATAAATAAACCGGTTAAAATGAAGCGTCTTGTACCTCGGGAAGGGACGCATCTCGATGGAATGTACAATTAACCACTTCAGCCCCGGACCATTATGCAGGTAAAGGACCTGGTCCCTTTTTGCGATTCGGCACTGTGCCGCTTTAACTGACAATTGCGCGGTCGTGCGCCGTGGCTCCCAAACAAAATCGGCGTCCTTGTTTCCCCCACAAATAGAGATTTCTTCTGGCGGTATTTGATCACCTCTGCGGTTTTTATTTTTTGCGCTATAAACAAAAATAGAGCGGCAATTGTGAAAAAAATTCAGTTTTTTTTACTTTTTGCTATAATAAATATCCCCAAAAATATATATAACAAATTTTTTATTTTTCCTCAGTTTAGGCCGCTACGTATTCTTTTACATATTTCTGGTAAAAAAAAAAATCGCAATAAGCGTTTATCGGTTGGTTTGCACAAATTTTTTTAGCGTTTACAAAATAGGGGATAGTTTTATTGCATTTTTATAAAAAAACATTTTTTTGACTACTAATGGCGGCGATCAGCGGTTTTTTGTTTTTTTTCGTGACTGCGACATTATGGCGGACACTTCGGACAATTTTGAGACATTTTTGGGGACCATTGTCATTTTCACAGCAAGAAGTGCTATAATAAATGAATGAAAAACTTATATAGCGCGGCACATGCGAACTAAATCGCCTCTGGGCGCTCGTTGTTTCTGTCTCTCAAGGCCTTCAAAAGAGCAGCGTTTTAATGCACTGATTACTGTGAAAATGACAACTGCAGTTCGGGAGTTAACCACTAGGGGGCGCTGTAGGGGTTGAGCATGACCTCATTTGTGTTTCTAACTGTAGGGGGGCGGGGCTGGACGTGTGACGTCACCGATTGCCTTTCCCTATATCGGGGGACAGACGATCTATGACATGGGTCTTCAAATTACGGCCCTCCAGTTGTTCAGGAACTACAATTCCCATAATGCCTTGTGATGTCTGTGAATGTCAGTGTGTTACAATGCCTCATGGGATGTGTAGTTCTGCAACATCTGGAGGGCCGTAGTTTGAGGATCCCTGATCTATGACATTACCACAGTGATGAAGGGGGAAGGTGTGTTTACAATCACCTTTCCCCGTTCTTTAGCTCTTGTGACCGATCGTGGGACTCCGGCGGCGATCGGGTGCTGTGGTCACACGCTCACGCCCTCGACCCATTGCTGGGCATTTACCAATCACGTACCTCTACGTGATTGTGCCCAGCCGCGCCATTCTGCCGACGTTACGCGGTCCTTAAGTGGTTAAAGTGATTGTAAACGATCGCCTTGTGAAAAAAAAAAAAAAAACATTTAGCTTAAAATAGAAATGAAAGGCAAAACATTTGTGCGTAGATATAAAAAAAAACATTATAAATACCTTTTATTTTTTTATTAGTGATCACATCCCCTCTGTTCCCAGGTGCATAATAGCTGGGGGGGAGGAGAAGCAGCAGTACACTAAGCTTTCAAGTAAATGCCTATGCAGCGGGGGGGTGGGGGCGTGTCAGCAGGACAAGTCTGATTATAGGAGGAGAGAGCAGGCTGTGTTCCCAGCACAGATAGAAAACTGTCCACACTGTGATCTCATGCTTAGTGTGGTCAGTTTTTTAAAAAAATAGGAAAGCAGAGGGAATGGCAGAATCACCAGGGACTTCACATAAAGGATGTAATACAAAGAGAACAGGAGACTTCTCCATACCAGTACATGGGACAGCAGGTATATATCGGGAACTCTTTAAAGGTATACTCCAGACAGATATAAAAGATACATTGTAAAAAAAAGAAAAAGACAAAAAAAAGACACATTGTAATGCTGCTCTGCACTCAGTAAATGTAATTTAGCAAACAGTCTTAAAATACCTGAATTTGATTATTCACTATCAGCCTACTTCAATCCTTGTACAGCAGAGCTCAGATTAGAAGTTGGAAAGTCGGCACAAGGAATCGATCAGTCCTGAGGAAGGGGATGCGTCCCCGAAACGCGTCGGTAGACATTTGCCACAGTTTGGTCCCTCGTTGCCACACTGGTTGACCATGACATTTGTTGCTATGCGTGTTCTCTCTGTCCTTTTTTGTTTAGATTTCCTTTTTCCTTTTTCTTTTGTTTTTTCCTATCAGTAAAAGATGCACAAAAGGATATCTAAAGTGGCCCCACTCCTGGCTCCTCCTCCTCTTCTCGAGTGCCCCTGGTGGAGAGCCGCTCTCCTTGGGGGGGGGGGGGGGGGGGAACCGGTCCGGGCGTGCGTTTCCGAGTCCTGCTGTTCCGTCTATTCACACAGACCGCAGGACTCGGCTCCCGCGTAGTACGGCCCAGGATTTTTTTTTATCCTACCAAAAACGCACGGATACGAATACAAAAAATTGGACTAAAGGATATCTAAAGTCTTTTTAAAAAAAAAAAATCATACTTACCTCTACTGTGCAGTTGGTTTTGCACAGAGTGGCCCCGGTCCTCCTCTTCTGGGGTCCCTCAGCGGCACACCTGGCGCCTCCTCTTTTCGAATTCCCAATTGGAGAGCCGCTCTCCCTGTTGGGTCTATTCACACAGACAGCAGGACCCGCCCCCGCCCGCTCGGCTCCCGCGTAGTACGGCCCAGGATTTTTTATCCTACCTAAAAGTGATACTAATTAACTGCTTAAGGACCGCCTCCTGCACAGCAGAATGGCACGGCTGGGCACATCCACGTATATTTACGTCAGTAAACTGTACCCAGCCGTGGGTCACGGGCGCGCTCCCGCGACCCGGTCCGAAGCTCCGGGACCGCGGGACTCGCGGACCCGATCGCCGATGCAGTGCGGCGATCGGTCCCCGGAGCTGAAGAACTGGGAGAGCCGTGTGTGAACACACCTTCCCCGTGCTTCACTGTGGCCGCAGCATCGATCACGTCATTCCTGTTATAGGGGGACGCGATCGATGAAGTCACACCTACAGCCACACCCCCCCTACAGTTGTAAACACACAGGGAACACATAACCCCTACAGCGCCCCCTTGTGGTTAACTCCCAAACTGCAGCTGTCATTTTCACAGTAATCGGTGCAATTTAAATGCATTTTTTGCTGTGAAAATGACAATTGTTCCAAAAATGTGTAAAAATTGTCCGAAGTGTCCGCCATATTGTCGCAGTCATGAAAAAAAACGCTGATCGCCGCTATTAGTAGTAAAAAAAATAAAAAAAAATAAAAATGCCATAAAACGATCCCTTATTTTGTAAACGCTATAAATTTTGCGAAAACCAACCGATAAACGCTTATTGCGTTTTTTTGTTTTTTTAAACATAAATAGGTAGAAGAATACGTATCGGACTAAACTGAGGAAAAAAAAATGTATATATATTTTTTGGGGGATATTTATTACGGCAAAAAGTAAAAAATATAGAATTTTTTTCAAAATTGCCGCTCTATTTTTGTTTATAGCGCAAAAAATAAAAACTGCAGAGGTGATCAAATACCACCAAAAGAAAGCTCTATTTGTGGGGGAAAAAAGGACACCAATTTTGTTTTGGGAGCCACGTCGCACGACCGCGCAATTGTCAGTTAAAACGACGCAGTGCCGAATCGCAAAAAGGGGCCTGGTCCTTAACCTGCATTTTGGTCCGGGTCTTAAGTGGTTAAAAAAAATAACTGTCCCCCAAAAAATACTGAGCCTGACCTTTGACCTTGATCCAGACACTAACCCTGGCACTGACCTAGATAAAACCTTGATCTAGGTATATATATATTTTTTATTCTAAAAAAATTTTTTTTTACATATTATTATTTTTATTTATTTTTTCCTCTGCAAGAGAAAGAAAACATTGTAGCGGGCTGTAGGGGGGGTGTGGCTGTAGGTGTGACTTCATCGATCGCGTCCCCTATAACAGGAATGACGTGATCGATGCTGCGGCCACAGTGTGTAGATCACTGTGGTAGCCAATCAGAGGCGATCAGGTGCCCTGGAATCTCCAGTTCCGGGTCCCCGATCATTAGTACGGGGCTCAGGGTGAGACCCCCGGCGCTGGGAATGCGCCCCAAGGAATTAGAAATCCTGGTCCGGCGAGGCCACAGGTTTGTTTTGCGACGGCGTCAAGGGGGTTAAAGATAAAAAGCGCGGCGTAGCTCTAGGTTTTGTCGTCGTTTACAATGCCGCACTCTGCAGAAATTGCTCACCTGTGATCGGCCACGCTCCTGACTTTTCACCAGTTCAGCATAAGCAGCGGCGGGAGGGATGTGTGTCGCGGTGAGTCAGCTGACCCCTCCGTCTTGTCCTCAGCCGTCCTCTGTGAGTCAGCGCCCCCCCCCCCCCCCCCGCTTTATCGGAAGCAGCCCCTTTGTGACTAAGAAATCCCTTTTTTAAGTCCGACCTTTTTCCTTTTTTTTTTTTTTTTAATGGGCAGGATTGCCGGCCCCTTCATTACCTGGATAAAAATTTCCTCCCCTCCGTAATTGCAAACAGGCTTTGTGTCCTGCCGCTCGTTATTGGCGTCCTGTGATTTTACAACCGCTAGTAAATGTTTATACCGTGGCGGGGCTTCCAAGTGCCGCGCAGCTAAGTCGCGGCGTGCCAGGGGCGGGCTTCGCTTCCACATACACCGAGCATGGGAACGATTATATGGTGAACAGCCATACAACCACGCAATATTTTTTGCAAGCAATTTGCTGCAGTGGGGTGGCTATTGGGCCATGCGGGTGATAATTGAGGGGGTTCGATATTGTACAATTAATGCTAAGGGATGGCGCTTCTCCTCTTCCATGTGAAGGCTGAAGTTCGGTCAGTTAGACCAGGGTTTGACAAATTTGCTTGGAATCTAGGAGCCAGCTGAAAAAGTTAGGAGCCAGAAAACGCGCCCCGTCCCGCCGAGCTCGCGTGCAGAAGCGAACGCATACGTGAGCAGCGCCCGCATATGTAAACGGTATTCAAACCACACGTGTGAGGTATCGCCGCGATCGTCAGAGCGAGAGCAATAATTCTAGCCCTAGACGTCCTCTGTAACTGTAAACATGCAACCTGTAGAATTTTTTTTTAAATGTCGCCTATGGAGATTTTAAAAGTTTGTCGCCATTCCACGAGCGGACGCAATTTTTGAAGCGTGACATGTATAGTATAAATTTACTCGGCGTAACATTATCTTTCACCATATGAAAAAAAAAAATGGGATAACTTTACTGTTGTCTTATTTTTTTTATTAAAAAAAGTGTCTTTTTTTTTTTTCCCAAAAAAAAGTGCGCTTGTAAGGCCGCTGCACAAATACGGTGTGACAAAGTATTGCAACGATCGCTATTTTATTCTCTAGGGCAGGGGTGGGCAACTTCGGCCCTCCAGCTGTGGTGAAACTACAAGTCCCATGAGACATTGCAGGACCCTGACAATCACAGACATGACTCCTAAAAGCAGAGGCATGATGGGATTTGTAGTTTCATCACAGCTGGAGGGCCGAGGTTGCCCACCCCTGCTCTAGGGTGTTTGAATAAAAAAATTATATATAATGTTTGGGGGCTCTAATTAGAGGGAAGGTGATGGCAGTGAAAACAGTGAAAAAACACATTAGAACTGGTGTTTTACTTGTAATGCCAACGGCCACCACCAGATGGCGCCAGGTCACAGAAAGAAGCTTGGGCCTTCACAAGGACGCAAGCCGCGGCCTCAATTACCGGCGGGCGTCAGGTCACGGTTTCTTGTCGCAATTGCGACCGGGCGCCTGGATTTTGTTGAGCCCTGAGTTAGGGGATTGTGGGCGGAGACAGACAGATGTGCCATCACCTGTCATGGTAACCCTCCTGGGCAATTGAATTGGGGCTCTCTTAAGACACAGAATCTTGGCACCAAGTGGTCTTCACCAGAGGAGAAGCGTTTAATTGCTTATCAATTGTAAGTTATTGGCACCACATCCTTTTGATTGATAACAATATAGAAAAGGAAATTGGGACTTTGAAGGTGCAACCAGATCTATCTGAACATGTCAATGGAAAATGGAGTCCAGTCTCCACTAGCAGCCTGAAGAAATCAAGAGATGAATCTGTGAATGAGTGACAACCTCCATAACCGCTTGAGGACCGCTACATGACGATATACGTCGGCAAAATGGCATGGCTGGGCACAAGGGCGTACATGTACGTCCCCTTTAAGATCCCAGCTGTGGGTCGCGAGCGCGCTCAAGACCCGGCCATCTTCTCCATGACCGTCCCCGTGGGAACAGCGGACCCGATCGCCGCCGGTGTCCCGCGATCAGGTCACAGAGAGGAAAAACAGCCAAATTGTAAACAAACCTTCCCCGTTCTTCCTAGTGAGCCTGTCACTGATGGTCTGTTTCCTGTCATAGGGAAAGACGATCAGTGACGTCACACGCCAAGCCACGCCCCCCCCCCCCCAACAGTAAGGATCACTCCCTTAGGGCACACTTAACCCCTACAGCGCCCCCTCCTGTTTAACTCCTTCACTGCCAGTGCTATTTTTACAGTAACCAGTGCTTTTTTTTATAGCACTGTTCACTGTACAAATTACAATGGTCCAAATGTAGTGTCAAAAGTGATGTGTCCGCCATAATGTCGCAGTCATAAAAATCGCTGATCACCATCATTACTAGAAAAATTAAAAATTAATTAATTAATATTAAAAAAAGTATCCCCTATTTGGTAGACGCTATAAATTCTACACAAAGCAATCAATATACGCTTATTGCGATTTTATTTATTTATTTATTTTTTACCAAAAATATGTAGAAGAATACGTATCGGCCTAAACTAAGGAAAAAAAATATTTTTTTTAGATATTTTTTTTTAGAGATTTATTATAGCAAAAAGGAAAAAATATTGAATTTTTTTCAAAATTGTCGCTCTATTTTTGTTTAAAGCGCAAAAAAATAAAAACCGCAGAGGTGATCAAATACCACCAAAAGAAAGCTCTATTTGTGGGGGAAAAAAGGACGCCAATTCTGTTTGGGAGCCGCGTCGCACGACCGCGCAATTGTCAGTTAAAGCGGGGCAGTGCCGAATCGCAAAAACTGTCCGGGTCCTTTACCTGCATTTTGGTCCGGGTCTTAAGTGGTTAATGGTGTCAGCGGGAGGAATGGAGCCTCATCATTAACCACTTGCTTACTGGGTACATATATCCCCCTCCTGCCCAGGTGAAATTTCAGCTTCCGGCACTGCGTCGCTTTAACTGACAACTGCGCGGCCGTGCGACGTGGCTCCCAAACAAAATTTACGTCCTTTTTTCCCAACAAATAGAGATTTCTTTTGGTGGTATTTGATCGCCTCTGCGGTTTTTATTTTTTGCGCTATAAACAAAAATGAGCGACAATTTTGAAATAAAATACAATATTTTTTACTCTATAATAAATAACCCAATTTAAAAAAAAAAAAAACTTTTTTTTCTCAGTCTGGGCCGATACGTATTCTTCTACATATTTTTGGTAAAAAAATAAAAAAATCGCAATAAGCGACTGGTTTGCGCAAAAGTTATAGCGCTTACACAATAGGGGACAGAATTATTATTTTTTAATATTTTTTTTTTTTTTTTACTAGAAATGGCGGCGATCTGCAATTTTTTTTTTTATTGGGACTGCGACGTTATGGCGGACACATCGGACACTTTTGACACATTTTTGGCGCCATTCACATTTATACTGCGATCAGTGCTATAAATATGCACTAATTACTGTATAAATGTGACTGGCATTGAAGGGGTTAACACAAGGGGGTGAGGAAGGGGTTAAATGTGTATCCCAGGTGTGTTCTAACTGTGGGGGGAGGGGGGGTGACCGATCTGTGTCCCTATGTACAAGGAACACAGATCGGTCTCCTCCTCTCCAGAGACAGGACGCCGTCTCTGTGTAAAACGGCAATGAGAGATGATCTATATGGGATCATCTCTCATTCGACGCACAGATCGCATCGCAAACGGCCACTCTGGAGCGCGCGCTGGGAACGCCCAAAGGGCGTGGCCGTCAAAAGACGGCGGGTTGGATATTCAGACCCGCGCTCTAGCCGTCATTCGACTATAGCGCGGGTCTGAAGTGGTTAGTGTCGGAGGAATAGTGTCCCAAGGGCTGCATAGAGGCAAGCAAAGGGCCGCATTTGGCCCCCGGGCCACAGTTTGGAGACCACTGTCCTAGACTGTTTTGACTGGCCCCTGAATTCTACACTACGTTCACCTCCACGCAATAGAATGCCCGTCTTCAGATGTTTTATACACTTTTTAATTCAATAGGCGGTAGTGTCTGCCCGCATTCTCCACCATTTCGTTGTCTCGCACGTCTTACCCAGCGGGCTTGTTTCCATGGGAGAAATTTTACACACTTGGGCCGTTCCTTCTCACGTGTCGCTGGGACTTAAAGAAAAACAAAAAACAAGTCAATAACCGGTTGAGATTTTTGGAACGCCTGCCCAAGGCGTGCGGGAATCGGCTCGTTGGAGATAGGGGCGGCGGAGTTCAGGCGGCGGAGAAAATGGCATTGTCATTGAGTAATGCTTGGCACGGGCTCCAGCCACGCAAGGGAAGAGGGCGATTATTAGCAGATCGGGATGTGGTTTATAGGCCCCTGAGATGAGAACGTTACACGTAGACGCCTCGGCGGCTCGTCCTGCCACGGTCACCATGACACTCCTTTTTTTTAAATTCTTCCGTCTTCCAACAAAACCCCCCCAAAAAAATAGTTTTTGGGGCGGGAACGGTAGATGGGACGCGGCGCATTCCACATTCCCTTCTCGCAGCCTTTGCATGCTCGCAGCACTAACAAGGTTGCCACTTGGCCCGGCATGAGAGGGATCCGCACGAGCCAGCTACGCGTGCCACCTGGCTCGCCGTCACCGGACCAGATCCAGCCCATCAAGTCTTCACATCTGGATGACGGGAATGCTGCTTCTATCACACAGGCCTGGTCCCGCTCCTCTCTCTTTATTTGCTACAGCTCCCTGGGGAAAGTCTGGTTGTCGTTGAGACAGAAAAGGGAAAAAATAAAGTGACCCAAGTTTGCTTCCGGGAAACAAACAAGATTGAGTAAGAAGCAGCCGTGTCCTCAACTGAGAGCGCAGTGATTCGATTGGCGGGCTACATCTGTGTCAGGACATATGGCATCATTTAACATCGAACCTAAATTAAGTCCCGCTCTTGTTATCCATTGCAATCAATAAGGTTTTACCATAATGAAAAGATAAAAATGAGCCTGGTATTGGGACGGTGCTTCGCAAAAAATGTTTCAGTAGCGGCACCCTTTAAAATTTGCAAAATCCTGAAGCACCCTGGTATAAAATGTGAAAAAAAATGAAGTGCTCCTTGGCCTCCCTTCTGTCTACATATCCAGGTATATCCTCTTCCCTGCTGGTGCTCCTTGACCTCCCTTCTGTCTACATATCCAGGTATATCCTCTTCCCTGCTGGTGCTCCTTGACCTCCCTTCTGTCTACATATCCAGGTATATCCTCTTCCCTGCTGGTGCTCCTTGACCTCCCTTCTGTCTACATATCCAGGTATATCCTCTTCCCCGCTGGTGCTCCTTGACCTCCCTTCTGTCTACATATCCGGGTATATCCTCTTCCCCGCCGGTGCTCCTTGGCCTCCCTCCTGTCTACATATCCAGGTATATCCTCTTCCCCGCTGGTGCTCCTTGGCCTCCCTCCTGTCTACATATCCAGGTATATCCTCTTCCCCACTGGTGCTCTTGACCTCCCTTCTGTCCAGATATCCAGGTATATCCTCTTCCCCACCGGTGCTCCTTGGCCTCCCTTCTGTCTACATATCCAGGTATATCCACTTCCCCGCCGGTGCTCCCTGTCTTCCCTTCTGTCCACATATCCGGGTATATCCTCTTCCCCGCCGGTGCTCCTTGGCCTCCCTTCTGTCTACATATCCAGGTATATCCTCTTCCCTGCCGGTGCTCCTTGTCTTCCCTTCTGTCCAGATATCCGGGTATATCCTCTTCCCCGCCGGTGCTTCTTGACCTCCCTTCTGTCTACATATCCAGGTATATCCTCTTCCCTGCCGGTGCTCCTTGTCTTCCCTTCTGTCCAGATATCCGGGTATATCCTCTTCCCCGCTGGTGCTCCTTGGCCTCCCTCCTGTCTACATATCCAGGTATATCCTCTTCCCCGCTGGTGCTCCTTGGCCTCCCTCCTGTCTACATATCCAGGTATATCCTCTTCCCCGCTGGTGCTCTTGACCTCCCTTCTGTCCAGATATCCAAGTATATCCTCTTCCCCACCGGTGCTCCTTGTCTTCCCTTCTGTCCAGATATCCGGGTATATCCTCTTCCCCGCCGGTGCTCCTTGGCCTCCCTTCTGTCTACATATCCAGGTATATCCACTTCCCCGCCGGTGCTCCTTGGCCTCCCTTCTGTCTACATATCCAGGTATATCCTCTTCCCCACCGTTGCTCCTTGTCTTCCTTTCTGTCCACATATCCGGGTATATCCTCTTCCCCGCCGGTGCTCCTTGGCCTGCCTTCTGTCTACATATCCAGATATATCCTCTTCCCTGCAGGTGCTCCTTGGCCTCCCTTCTGTCTACATATCCAGGTATATCCTCTTCCCTGCCGGTGCTCCTTGTCTTCCCTTCTGTCCAGATATCCGGGTATATCCTCTTCCCCGCCGGTGCTCCTTGGCCTCCCTTCTGTCTACATATCCAGGTATATCCTCTTCCCCACCGGTGCTCCTTGTCTTCCCTTCTGTCCACATATCCGGGTATATCCTCTTCCCCGCCGGTGCTCCTTGGCCTCCCTTCTGTCTACATATCCAGGTATATCCTCTTCCCCACCGGTGCTCCTTGTCTTCCCTTCTGTCCACATATCCGGGTATATCCTCTTCCCCGCCGGTGCTCCTTGGCCTCCCTCCTGTCTACATATCCAGGTATATCCTCTTCCCCGCTGGTGCTCTTGACCTCCCTTCTGTCCAGATATCCAGGTATATCCTCTTCCCCACCGGTGCTCCTTGGCCTCCCTTCTGTCTACATATCCAGGTATATCCACTTCCCCACCGGTGCTCCTTGTCTTCCCTTCTGTCCACATATCCGGGTATATCCTCTTCCCCGCCGGTGCTCCCTGTCTTCCCTTCTGTCCACATATCCGGGTATATCCTCTTCCCCGCCGGTGCTCCTTGGCCTCCCTTCTGTCTACATATCCAGGTATATCCTCTTCCCTGCCGGTGCTCCTTGTCTTCCCTTCTGTCCAGATATCCGGGTATATCCTCTTCCCCGCCGGTGCTCCTTGACCTCCCTTCTGTCTACATATCCAGGTATATCCTCTTCCCCGCTGGTGCTCCTTGGCCTCCCTCGTGTCTACATATCCAGGTATATCCTCTTCCCCGCTGGTGCTCCTTGGCCTCCCTCCTGTCTACATATCCAGGTATATCCTCTTCCCCGCTGGTGCTCTTGACCTCCCTTCTGTCCAGATATCCAAGTATATCCTCTTCCCCACCGGTGCTCCTTGTCTTCCCTTCTGTCCAGATATCCGGGTATATCCTCTTCCCCGCCGGTGCTCCTTGGCCTCCCTTCTGTCTACATATCCAGGTATATCCACTTCCCCGCCGGTGCTCCTTGGCCTCCCTTCTGTCTACATATCCAGGTATATCCTCTTCCCCACCGTTGCTCCTTGTCTTCCTTTCTGTCCACATATCCGGGTATATCCTCTTCCCCGCCGGTGCTCCTTGGCCTCCCTTCTGTCTACATATCCAGATATATCCTCTTCCCTGCAGATGCTCCTTGGCCTCCCTTCTGTCTACATATCCAGGTATATCCTCTTCCCTGCCGGTGCTCCTTGTCTTCCCTTCTGTCCAGGTATATCCTCTTCCCCGCCGGTGCTCCTTGGCCTCCCTTCTGTCTACATATCCAGGTATATCCTCTTCCCCACCGGTGCTCCTTGTCTTCCCTTCTGTCCACATATCCGGGTATATCCTCTTCCCCGCCGGTGCTCCTTGGCCTCCCTTCTGTCTACATATCCAGGTATATCCTCTTCCCTGCCGGTGCTCCTTGTCTTCCCTTCTGTCCAGATATCCGGGTATATCCTCTTCCCCGCCGGTGCTCCTTGGCCTCCCTTCTGTCTACATATCCAGGTATATCCTCTTCCCCGCTGGTGCTCTTGACCTCCCTTCTGTCCAGATATCCAGGTATATCCTCTTCCCCACCGGTGCTCCTTGTCTTCCCTTCTGTCTACATATCCAGATATATCCTCTTCCCTGCAGGTGCTCCTTGGCCTCCCTTCTGTCTACATATCCAGGTATATCCTCTTCCCTGCCGGTGCTCCTTGTCTTCCCTTCTGTCCAGATATCCGGGTATATCCTCTTCCCCGCCGGTGCTCCTTGGCCTCCCTTCTGTCTACATATCCAGGTATATCCACTTCCCCGCCGGTGCTCCTTGGCCTCCCTTCTGTCTACATATCCAGGTATATCCTCTTCCCCACCGTTGCTCCTTGTCTTCCTTTCTGTCCACATATCCGGGTATATCCTCTTCCCCGCCGGTGCTCCTTGGCCTCCCTTCTGTCTACATATCCAGATATATCCTCTTCCCTGCAGGTGCTCCTTGGCCTCCCTTCTGTCTACATATCCAGGTATATCCTCTTCCCTGCCGGTGCTTCTTGTCTTCCCTTCTGTCCAGATATCTGGGTATATCCTCTTCCCCGCCGGTGCTCCTTGGCCTCCCTTCTGTCTACATATCCAGGTATATCCTCTTCCCCACCGGTGCTCCTTGTCTTCCCTTCTGTCCACATATCCGGGTATATCCTCTTCCCCGCCGGTGCTCCTTGGCCTCCCTTCTGTCTACATATCCAGGTATATCCTCTTCCCTGCCGGTGCTCCTTGTCTTCCCTTCTGTCCAGATATCCGGGTATATCCTCTTCCCCGCCGGTGCTCCTTGGCCTCCCTTCTGTCTACATATCCAGGTATATCCTCTTCCCCGCTGGTGCTCTTGACCTCCCTTCTGTCCAGATATCCAGGTATATCCTCTTCCCCACCGGTGCTCCTTGTCTTCCCTTCTGTCCAGATATCCGGGTATATCCTCTTCCCCGCCGGTGCTCCTTGGCCTCCCTTCTGTCTACATATCCAGGTATATCCACTTCCCCGCCGGTGCTCCTTGGCCTCCCTTCTGTCTACATATCCAGGTATATCCACTTCCCCGCCGGTGCTCCTTGGCCTCCCTTCTGTCTACATATCCAGGTATATCCTCTTCCCCACCGTTGCTCCTTGTCTTCCTTTCTGTCCACATATCCGGGTATATCCTCTTCCCCGCCGGTGCTCCTTGGCCTCCCTTCTGTCTACATATCCAGATATATCCTCTTCCCTGCAGGTGCTCCTTGGCCTCCCTTCTGTCTACATATCCAGGTATATCCTCTTCCCTGCCGGTGCTCCTTGTCTTCCCTTCTGTCCAGATATCCGGGTATATCCTCTTCCCCGCCGGTGCTCCTTGGCCTCCCTTCTGTCTACATATCCAGGTATATCCTCTTCCCCACCGGTGCTCCTTGTCTTCCCTTCTGTCCACATATCCGGGTATATCCTCCTCCCCGCCGGTGCTCCTTGGCCTCCCTTCTGTCTACATATCCAGGTATATCCTCTTCCCTGCCGGTGCTCCTTGTCTTCCCTTCTGTCCAGATATCCGGGTATATCCTCTTCCCCGCCGGTGCTCCTTGACCTCCCTTCTGTCTACATATCCAGGTATATCCTCTTCCCTGCCGGTACTCCTTGGCCTCCCTTCTGTCCAAATATCCAGGTATGTCCTTTTCCCCGCTGGTGCTCTTGACCTCCCTTCTGTCCAGATATCCAGGTATATCCTCTTCCCCGCTGGTGCTCTTGACCTCCCTTCTATCCAGATATCCAGGTATATCCCCCTCCCCGCCGGTGCTCCTTGACCTCCCTTCTGTCTACATATCCAGGTATATCCTCTTCCCCGCCGGTGCTCCTTGTCTTCCCTTCTGTCCAGATATCCAGGTATATCCTCTTCCCCGCCGGTGCTCCTTGTCTTCCCTTCTGTCCAGATATCCAGGTATATCCTCTTCCCCGCCGGTGCTCCTTGTCTTCCCTTCTGTCCAGATATCCAGGTATATCCTCTTCCCCGCCGGTGCTCCTTGGCCTCCCTTCTGTCTACATATCCAGGTATATCCTCTTCCCCATCGTTGCTCCTTGTCTTCCCTTCTGTCCAGATATCCGGGTATATCCTCTTCCCCGCCGGTGCTCCTTGGCCTCCCTTCTGTCTACATATCCAGGTATATCCTCTTCCCCACCGGTGCTCCTTGTCTTCCCTTCTGTCCAGATATCCGGGTATATCCTCTTCCCCGCCGGTGCTCCTTGGCCTCCCTTCTGTCCAGATATCCAGGTATATCCTCTTCCCCGCAGGTGCTCCTTGGCCTCCCTTCTGTCTACATATCCGGGTATATCCACTTCCCCGCCGGTGCTCCTTGGCCTCCCTTCTGTCCAGATATCCAGGTATATCCTCTTCCCCGCAGGTGCTCCTTGGCCTCCCTTCTGTCTACATATCCGGGTATATCCTCTTCCCCGCCGGTGCTCCTTGGCCTCCCTTCTGTCCAGATATCCAGGTATGTCCTTTTCCCCGCTGGTGCTCTTGACCTCCCTTCTGTCCAGAGATCCAGGTATATCCTCTTCCCCGCCGGTGCTCCTTGTCTTCCCTTCTGTCCAGATATCCAGGTATATCCTCTTCCCCGCCGGTGCTCCTTGGCCTCCCTTCTGTCCAGGTATATCCTCTTCCCCGCCGGTGCTCCTTGGCCTCCCTTCTGTCTACATATCCAAGTATATCCTCTTCCCCGCCGTGCTCCTTGGCCTCCCTTCTGTCCAGGTATATCCTCTTCCCCGCCGTGCTCCTTGGCCTCCCTTCTGTCCAGGTATATCCTCTTCCCCGCCGGTGCTCCTTGGCCTCCCTTCTGTCTACATATCCAAGTATATCCTCTTCCCCGCCGGTGCTCCTTGGCCTCCCTTCTGTCTACATATCCAAGTATATCCTCTTCCCCGCCGGTGCTCCTTGGCCTCCCTTCTGTCCAGGTATATCCTCTTCCCTGCTGGTGCTCTTGACCTCCCTTCTATCCAGATATCCAGGTATATCCCCCTCCCCGCCGGTGCTCCTTGGCCTCCCTTCTGTCTACATATCCAGGTATATCCTCTTCCCCGCCGGTGCTCCTTGACCTCCCTTCTGACCAGATATCCAGGTATATCCTCTTCCCCGCCGGTGCTCCTTGTCTTCCCTTCTGTCCAGATATCCAGGTATATCCTCTTCCCCGCCGGTGCTCCTTGGCCTCCCTTCTGTCTACATATCCAAGTATATCCTCTTCCCCGCCGGTGCTCCTTGACCTCCCTTCTGTCCAGATATCCAGGTATATCCTCTTCCCCGCCGGTGCTCCTTGTCTTCCCTTCTGTCCAGATATCCGGGTATATCCTCTTTCCCGCCGGTGCTCCTTGGCCTCCCTTCTGTCTACATATCCAAGTATATCCTCTTCCCCGCTGGTGCTCCTTGGCCTCCCTTCTGTCTACATATCCAGGTATATCCTCTTCCCTGCCGGTGCTCCTTGTCTTCCCTTCTGTCCAGATATCCAGGTATATCCTCTTTCCCGCCGGTGCTCCTTGGCCTCCCTTCTGTCTACATATCCAAGTATATCCTCTTCCCCGCTGGTGCTCCTTGGCCTCCCTTCTGTCCCCAGAGCAAGCAGCTTCCTATAGGGACAGCCGTGCAGACTCACTCCCGAGCCGCTGCAGCTGCGTGTCCATTCACACACAGCTGCAGCTCGGCCCCGCCCGCCCCTTTCTTTCCTCATTGGCTCATTATCTGTGATTGATAGCAGTGGGAACCAATGGCTGTCCCAGCCAATGAGGAGGGACAGTCCCAGGAGAGCCAAGGCTCTTGTGCATTTCCCTGGGTCGCTCTGGGTCTCATGCCGCGTACACGCGATCGCATTTTCCGTTGGAAAAACCTTGGATGTTTTTTTCCGACGGAATTCCGCTCAAGCTTGGCTCGCATACACACGGTCACACAAAAGTTCTCTGAACTTTTGACCGTCAAGAACGCCGGTGACGTACAACACTACGACGAGCCAAGAAAAGCTGAGGGGCTGCTGCACAGAGGTTTTTTTACCTTCATGCATAGATACATGAAGGTAAACAACCTAGAGCAGTGGTGGAGAACCTTGGCACCCCAGATGTTTTGGAACTACATTTCCCATGATGCTCAACTACACTGCAGAGGGCAGGAGCATCATGGGAAATGTAGTTCCAATACGTCTGGTGTGCCGAGGTTCTCCATCACTGACCTAAAGACTTTAAACCATGGGTCTTCAAACTACGGCCCTCCAGGTGTTCAGGAACTACAATTCCCATCATGCCTAGTCATGTCTGTGAATGTCAGAGTTTTACAATGCCTCATGGGAAGTGTAGTTCTGCAACAGCTGGAGGGCCGTAGTTTGAGGATCCCTGCTTTAAACCTTCTGGAGTAACAGCTGACCAGGTTGGCTCTGTGAAGCGTTGTAGGTGGTATATGCCCCTCGGGTACGATATCTGTTAATGTGTGTGAGAGTTGGCATCCCCGGTAAGGCTGATGTCCCCTCCCCCCCCCTCATTTCACGCTCCGATCGCCCCCCTTTCGAGTTTTTATTCTAAACACATGACCACATGGCCGTCTCCGGCACGTGCAAATGCTTTCCTAATCACTCTCCAATGAACCAGAAAAGTGGAAGGTATGGAACGTAACGCTTTGGAAAACTCGTGCAGCAAATTGCTGGGAGGACTGCCTTCACATGACGCAATTAGCACGGTGCGCCGCCGTACCCAGAGTTCATTGCCAGCCATGTGCGGGAAGAAGGGGAGTTCATTGGCAACTTTCAGGAAATTGGGTAATGAGCGTATTTATCTGCGTTGTGTGCCGGGCTGGCATGGTCTCTATACCAGATATGTGCAATTAGCCGACCTCCTACCAAAACTACAAGTCCCATCATGCCTCTGTCTCTGGGAGTCATGCTTGTGTCTGTCAGAGTCTTGCTATGCCTCATGGGACTTGTAGTTCTGCAACAGCTGGAGGTCCGCTTATTACATATCCCTGATCGATACTATAAATCGGAAAGTTTCAAAGGTAAAAATAAATCTTGTGTTCTTCTCACTGATCACCAATGTAAGGGACATTCTTCTCACTGATCACCAATGTAAGGGACATTCTTCTCACTGATCACCAATGTAAGGGACATTCTTCTCACTGATCACCAATGTAAGGGACATTCTTCTCACTGATCACCAATGTAAGGGACATTCTTCTCACTGATCACCAATGTAAGGGACATTCTTCTCACTGATCACCAATGTAAGGGACATTCTTCTCACTGATCACCAATGTAAGGGACATTCTTCCCACTGATCACCAATGTAAGGGACATTCTTCTCACTGATCACCAATGTAAGGGACATTCTTCCCACTGATCACCAATGTAAGGGACATTCTCCCCACTGATCACCAATGTAAGGGACATTCTTCTCACTGATCACCAATGTAAGGGGCATTCTTCTCACTGATCACCAATCTAAGGAATGATTTTTCAAGGCTTCCTCTGCGTTGGAAAGGTTGTGAAAGGCTGTTCTAGACATTGGATAGACGTTGATGAAGGATGAAGAAGGGCTCTGCTGTCAATCCCAATTCTTTGGTCATATTTATAATTAGAAGCACATTTCTGGTTTCTCACAGCTGCTGCCCAGTGTCTCTTCTTTACCAGACTTCACCGGTGGTTTCCTCCGCAAGGTGCGTTTACCGACATCATTTTGTAGATGCGGCTGGAATGATGAGGTCATTGGATGAAGGAATTTCCAGACATCCATCTCCAGTTCTCTGTTTATAAATGTTTCTGTCTGTGAAGTTCTCCTGGACACCTACGGCTGTGGGAGAATCGGGAGGGAAGGAAGGTTTGCACGGAGTACCAAGACTTTACTTTCCTTTTACGATCGGTCCTAGAAGTAATACCGAGGGTTGGTTTTAAAGCTCTGTGCATCTGCCCAGCCGTGCCATTTTGTTGACGTATATCGTCGTGCGCTGGTCCTTAAAGGGGTTGTAAAGGTACAATTAAATGTTTTCCTAAATATCTTCCTTTCCCTCAGTGCAGTCCTCCTTCACTTACCTTAGTGCAGTCCTCCTTCACTTACCTTAGTGCAGTCCTCCTTCACTTACCTCATCCTTCCATTTTGCTTTTAAATGTCCTTATTTCTTCTGAGAAATCCTCACTTCCTGTTCTTCTGTCTGTAACTCCACACAGTAATGCGAGGCTTTCTCCCTGGTGTGGAGTGTCGTGCTCGCCCCCTCCCTTGGACTACCGGAGAGTCAGGACTCCCACTAACACACAGCTCCTTTCTCTATCTGCAACATAGAGAGCGTCCTGACTTTCCTGTAGTCCAAAGGAGGGGGGCGAGCACTCCACACCAGGGAGAAAACCTCGCATTACTGTGTGGAGTTGCAGACAGAAGAACTGGAAGAGAGGATTTCTCAGAAAAAATAAGGACATTTTAAAGTAAAATGGAAGGATGAGGTAAGTGAAGGAGGACTGCACTGAGGGAAAGGAAGATATTTAGGAAAAAAATATTGTACCTTTACAACCCCTTTTAAGTGGTTAACTGCTTGCCAACCAGCCGCCGCAGTTATACGGCGGCAGGTCGGCTCTGCTGGGCGAGAGCTCGTAGATTCTACGTCACCTAGCCCAGCAGCCAGTAGGGTCGCGCGCGCCCCCGACTCCCGTGCCCGGCAGGTGCGATCACCGCCGGGCACACGCGATCACTCGTTACAGAATGAGTACCGGGAGTTGTGTGTAAACACCCAGCTCCCGGTCCTGTCAGGGGGTAGAGATGCCTGATCGTCTGTTCATACAATGTATGATCTGTCATTTCCCCAAGTCAGTCCCACCCCCCCTACAGTTAGAACACACCCAGGAACATACTTCACCCCTTCCCCGCCCCCCTAGTGTTAACCCTTTCCCTGCCAGTGGCATTTTTATAGTAATCAATCCATTTTATAGCACTGATCACTATAAAAATGCGAATGGTCCCAAAAATGTGTCTGAAGTGTCCGCCGTAATGTCGCAGTATCGGAAAAAAAAACGCTGATCGCCGCCATTACTAGTAAAAAAAAAAAAAATATTAATAGAAATGCCATAAAACTATCTCCTATTTTGTAAACGCTATAACTTTTGCGCAAATCAATAAACGCTAATTGCGATATTTTTTTTTTTTACCAAAAATATGTAGAAGAATACGCATCGGCCTAAACTGAGGAAATTGTATTTATTTTTTTATATATTTTTTGGGGATATTTATTATAGCAAAAAGTAAAAAATATAGAATTTTTTTCATAATTGTCGCTCTATTTTTGTTTATAGCGCAAAAAATAAAAACCGCAGAGGTGATCAAATACTACCAAAAGAAATCTCTATTTGTGGGGAAAAAAGGACGCCGGTTTTGTTTGGGAGCCACGTCGCACGACCGCGCAATTGTCAGTTAAATTTACGTAATGCGGAATCGCAGAACGGGGCGGGGTCCTTAACCTGCATGATGGTCCGGGGCTTAAGTGGTTAATATTACTCCTCTTACGAAAAAAAAAGAAACCGCTCGGTTTGTCGGAAAAAGGCAACTTCGCTCGGCAGCTTTATAAAAAAACATTTGCAAGAAGCTTACCCCAACTTGTTCATTCCCCGACTTGTTCATTCCCCGACGTGTTCATTCCCCGACGTGTTCACTCCCCGACGTGTTCACTCCCCGACGTGTTCACTCCCCGACGTGTTCATTCTCCGACTTGTTCATTCTCCGACTTGTTCATTCCCCGACTTGTTCATTCTCCGACTTGTTCATTCTCCGACTTGTTCATTCCCCGACGTGTTCACTCCCCGACGTGTTCACTCCCCGACGTGTTCACTCCCCGACGTGTTCACTCCCCGACGTGTTCACTCCCCGACGTGTTCACTCCCCGACGTGTTCACTCCCCGACGTGTTCATTTTCCGACTTGTTCACTCCCCGATGTGTTCACTCCCCGACGTGTTCACTCCCCGACTTGTTCATTCTCCGACTTGTTCATTCTCCGACTTGTTCATTCCCCGACTTGTTCATTCTCCGACTTGTTCATTCTCCGACTTGTTCATTCTCCGACTTGTTCATTCCCCGACGTGTTCACTCCCCGACGTGTTCACTCCCCGACGTGTTCACTCCCCGACGTGTTCACTCCCCGACGTGTTCACTCCCCGACTTGTTCATTCTCCGACTTGTTCATTCTCCGACTTGTTCATTCCCCGACTTGTTCATTCTCCGACTTGTTCATTCTCCGACTTGTTCATTCCCCGACGTGTTCACTCCCCGACGTGTTCACTCCCCGACGTGTTCACTCCCCGACGTGTTCACTCCCCGACGTGTTCACTCCCCGACGTGTTACATAGTTACATAGTTAGTCAGGTTGAAAAAAGACACAAGTCCATCCAGTTCAACCATAAAAAATAAACAAATAAACAAACAAAATAAAACACAGTACATCCCATACACCCAACTCCATATCCACAGTTGATCCAGAGGAAGGCAAAAAACCCCAGAAGAGCATGAGATCCAATTTGCTACAGGAGGGGAAAAAATTCCTTCCTGATCCCCCGAGAGGCAATCGGATTTACCCCGGATCAACTTTACTTACAGAACTTAGTACTCAGTTATATTATTTGTATTTAGGAAAGAATCCAGGCCCTTCTTAAAGCAATCTACTGATCTGACCAGAACCACCTCTGGAGGGAGTCTGTTCCACATTTTCACAGCTCTTACTGTGAAGAAACCTTTCCGTATTTGGAGGTGAAATCTCTTTTCCTCCAGACGTAAAGATTGCCACCTTGTCCTCAGTGTTGACCTCAAAGTGAATCACTCAACACCAAGTTCACTATATGGACCTCTTATATATTTGTACATGTTGATCATATCCCCCCTTATTCTCCTCTTCTCAAGAGAGAATAAATTGAGTTCCTCTAATCTTTCCTCATAGCTGAGCTCCTCCATGCCTCTTATCAGTTTAGTTGCCCTTCTCTGCACTTTCTCCAGTTCTCCGATATCCTTTTTGAGAACTGGTGCCCAAAACTGGACTGCATATTCCAGATGAGGTCTTACTAATGATTTGTACGGGGGGGGGGGGGGCGCAAAATGATATCTCTCTCTCTGGAGTCCATACCTCTCTATACAAGAAAGGACTTTCCTCGCTTTGGAAACCGCAGCTTGGCATTGCATGTTATTATTGAGCTTATGATCAACTAAAACCCCCAGATCCTTCTCCACTACAGATCCCCCCCAGATCCTTCTCCACTACAGATCCCCCCCAGATCCTTCTCCACTACAGATCCCCCCAGTTGTACTCCCCCTAGCATGTATGATGCATGAATATTCTTAGCCCCCAAGTGCATAACTTTACATTTATCAACATTAAACCTCATCTGCCACTTAGTCGCCCACTTAGACAGAGCATTGAGGTCGGCTTGTAAATTGGAGACATCCTGTAAGGACGTTATTCCGCTGCATAGCTTGTTGTCATCTGCAAAGACAGAAATGTTACTTTGGATCTCAGACCCAATATCATTTATAAATATATTGAAAAGTAAGGGTCCCAACACCTAACCTTGGGGTACACCGCTGATAACCTTGGACCATTCAGAGTAAGAATCATTAACCACAACTCTCTGAATTCTGTCTTTTAGACAGTTTTCTATCCATTTACAAACTGATATATCCAATCCTGTAGACCTTACCTTACACATGAGCCGTGTGTGGGGAACTGTATCCAACGCTTTTGCAAAATCCAAGTATACCACATCCACTGCTACGCCTCTGTCCAAGTATACCACGTCCACCGCCACGCCTCTGTCCAAGTATACCACGTCCACAGCCACCCCTCTGTCCAAGTATACCACGTCCACCGCCACGCCTCTGTCCAAGTATACCACGTCCACAGCCACCCCTCTGTCCAAGTATACCACGTCCACAGCCACCCCTCTGTCCAAGTATACTACGTCCACCGCCACGCCTCTGTCCAAGTATACCACGTCCACAGCCACCCCTCTGTCCAAGTATACCACGTCCACAGCCACCCCTCTGTCCAAGTATACCACGTCCACCGCCACGCCTCTGTCCAAGTATACCACGTCCACAGCCACCCCTCTGTCCAAGTATACCACGTCCACAGCCACCCCTCTGTCCAAGTATACTACGTCCACCGCCACGCCTCTGTCCAAGTATACCACGCCCACCGCCACGCCTCTGTCCAAGTATACCACGTCCACCGCCACGCCTCTGTCCAAGTATACCACGTCCACTGCCACGCCTCTGTCCAAGTATACCACGTCCACCGCCACGCCTCTGTCCAAGTATACCACGTCCACCGCCACGCCTCTGTCCAAGTATACCACGTCCACCGCCACGCCTCTGTCCAAGTATACCACGTCCACCGCCACGCCTCTGTCCAAGTATACCACGTCCACCGCCACGCCTCTGTCCAAGTATACCACGTCCACCGCCACGCCTCTGTCCAAGTATACCACGTCCAACGCCACGCCTCTGTCCAAGTATACCACCGCCACGCCTCTGTCCAAGTATACCACGTCCACCGCCACGCCTCTGTCCAAGTATACCACGTCCACAGCCACGCCTCTGTCCAAGTATACCACGTCCACAGCCACGCCTCTGTCCAGGGTTTTACTTACCTCTTCATAAAAGGAAATCAGGTTTGTCTGACAACTTCTGTCTTTCATGAATCCATGCAGTCTGCTGCTTAAATAGTTTGTTTCCAGCAAGAACTCATCCATGTGGTCTTTTATTAAATGTTCCAAACTATAGAAGTTAAACTAACATGTCTATAGTTACTTGGTAAAGATTTTGTTCCCTTTTTAAATATAGGCACCACATGGGCTCTACGCCAATCCAGTGGTACTATTCCTGTCATTAATGAGTCCCTAAATATTGGATACAGTGGCTTTGAAATTTCAGAGCTCAATTCTTTTAGGATCCGTGGGTGGATGCCATCTGGTCCAAGTGCTTTATCCACCTTTATTCTGTCTAAATATTTCTGGACCATATCACTTTTGAGCCATTGTGGATTTGGGGCTGTGTCACTCCCACCCCCATTATGGACATGAGCCACTCCCCCATGCTCCATTGTATACACAGAGCTGAAGAAATCATTTAATAAATTTGCCTTCTCTTTGTCCTCAGTCACCCACTCTAGATTATTTTGTAAAGGGCCTACATGCTCAGACTTGACCTTTATACTATTAATATATTTAAAGAATTTTTTTGGGTTTGTCCTACTATCTTTTGCAATCTGTCGTTCATTTTGAAATTTTGCATCCTTGATTTCCTTTTTACATATTCTATTATATTCTTTGTAACATTTAAACGACACTAGTGTTCCTTCATTTTTATATTTTTTAAAAGCTATTTTCTTATTGTTTATAGCTTTTTTAACTTTGACCGTGAGCCACATAGGTTTTATCTTTTAGCCTTTTAAACGTATTGTTCATTCTCTGACGTGTTTATTCTCTGACGTGTTCATTCCCCGGACTTAGTTGGGGTAGGCGGTACACTTTGGTAGGGGTGGGTCAGCCACACCCTGTGACCTTTGACCACTGGTAACCCGCCTTCTGACCTTTGACCTCTGGAGGAGGTCCCTGTTCCAATTCCTGAGTCCTAGCCATATTCTTCAAACCCTAACCCTAGCTGACCTTTGACCTATGAACTTAAACCCTAAGGCCGCGTACACACGATCGAATTTATCTGCTGAAACCGGTCCGACGGACCGTTTCAGCAGACAAATCCGATCGTGTGTACGGGCGAGCAGACAGGTTTTTCCAGCAGACAAATTTTAAAGCATGCTGGTTAAAGCATGTCCGCTGGTTAGTACGCTGACCAGCGGACATATATGTCCGCGCATGCGTCGAATGGATTCGACGCATGCGTGGAAGTATTTTACTTCCAGGTTCGGTGACGTGGCGGCGTCAACGCCACCGCCACGTCACCGCGCTGTCTGCCGGCGGGGATTTTGGTTTGATCGTGTGTACAGCGATCAAACCAACGTATCCCAGGAGACAAATCCGATCAAAACGGTCTGTCAGACCGATTTGATCGGATTTGTCTCCTCGTATGTACGCGCCCTCAGTGTTCATTCCCCGACTTAGTTGGGGTAGGCGGTACACTTTGGTGGGGATTGGGTCAGCCACGCCCTGTGACCTTTGACCTCTGGGAACCTGCCTTCTAACCCTAAGCCGAAACCTAACCTGAACCCCTAGCTGACCTTTGACCTATGAACTTTAATCCTAAGTGCATCTCCACTTAATGATTGTCCCCACCCTAAACCCCTACCGTTCCCAGATCCCGTTTGTTGGGGAAAAAAGGGTAATTCTTTATTTTTTTTATTTTTTTTAGCACTGCACAATGAAAGCGCATTGGAAAAAGAAACGTAAAAGGAAACTATATTTCCTTGAAGCAAGAGATACTTTCTTGTTCATTAATTTTGCAGACGTTGTGTTGCAGGGTGTTGGCAGATCGGCCATTGTGCCCCGGACGGTTAAGTCATCTCGGGCCGCGGCTTGGCGCTCACCTGCTGAATATTTTCTTATCCTTCCTTCTTCCTCCATGGTTGGCGCTTGCCAGTTAAGTGCCCCCTCTCTCTCTGAGAACACTCGGCGCACAACACAAAAGACGCAGTGATACGATCCGTTCCTTGGCACCGGCCCGGTACGGCTCCTTATTACCTGGCACGCCGGAGCCCCCAGGGGAACGGGGCCCCCGCGGCACAGAGCTTCGGGTTAAGCAGCCGACAAAAAGGGCCTGACCTTTTAATTTCATAATACAACATAGAAAGCTGCGGGCGGCGGGCACAATAGGCGGCTCAGTTTAATGCGGCTGAAAATAGCAGATTTTGTTCCGCTGACGGCTCCGCATTGAGGATTAGCCTCCAGCTGATGCATTTTTAATGGGCCGGCGGGTCGCCTTTCTGAACTCAGCGCAGTCCTTCCGGGCTTCTTATTTTTCCCCGGCGCTGTGTGGGGGTTCTTTTTTTTTTCAAGGCAATTGGATTATAGATGTGCAGATTCCAAAAGCCTGCCAATAAAAATTAGCAGCGCTAATTGAACCCGAGGATTGAGGTGGAGAAAGAGAAATGCGGACCATGGCGGCTCATTGAGGGGTGCGAACCAATCAGATCGCTCATTTTTACCGGTGGATTTCCCTAAAACCTGTGCTATAAATAGCGGGACCTTATAGTGGCCTTCCAGAGCAGGGGTCTCCAAACTTTTTCAACCAAGGGCCAGTTTACCGTCCTTCAGACTTTAGGGGAGCCGGACTGTTGTACCCAGTGGGAGTAAATGCCCCATGTTTGGTATTGGGGGGGGAATGGTGTCATTGGGAGGAATAATACCCCATCATTGGTATCGGTGGAAAGGAACAGTGCCCAGTCACTAGTGTCAGTGGAAGGAATTCTGCCCCATCTTTGGTGTCGGTGGAAGAAATTGTGCCATGTTGTTGGTTTCAAACCCAGGAATTGTGCCCCATTGTTGGGTACAGTGAAATTAATTCTCCCCCACTGTTGGTTTCAGTGGACGGAATTATGTCCAATTGTTGGTTACAGTGAAAGGATTAATGCCCCATTGTTGGGTACATTGAAAGGAATTATCCCCCACTGTTGGTTATAGCGGAAGAAATTGTGCCCCGTTGTTGGTTTCAGTGGCAGGAATTATGCCCCACGGTTGTTTACAGTGGAAGGAATTATGCCCCCTTGTTGGTTACAGTGAAAGGAATCATGCCCCATTGTAATAGTGGAAGGAAATATGCCCCATTGTTATAGTGGTAGGAATAATGCCTCATTGTTGGTTACAATGGAAGGGATAATGCCCCATTGTTATAGTGAAAGGGATCATGCCCCATTGTTATAGTGGAAGGAATAATGCCCCATTGTTGGTTTCAATGGAAGGAATTATGCCCCATGGTTGGTTTCAGTGGCAGGATTTACCCCCCCCCCACTGTTACAGCAAAAGGAATCATGCCCCATTGTTGGTTACAGTGGAAGGAATTATGCCCCATGGTTGGTTTCAGTGGCAGGATTTACCCCCCCCCCACTTTTACAGCGAAAGGAATCATGCCCCATTGTTGGTTACAGTGGAAGGAATTATGACCCATGGTTGGTTTCAGTGGCAGGAATTACCCCCCCACACTGTTACAGCGAAAGGAATTATGCCCCATTGTTGGTTACAGTGGCAGGAATTATGCCTTATTTTTTGTTTCTTATACCCTATTGTTGGGTACATTGAAAAGAGAATTATGCCTCATTGTTGGGTACATTGAAAAAAATTCTCCACTGGTTGATTACAGTGGCAAGAAATATACCCCATTGTTGGTTACAGTGGAAGGAATCATGCCTTATTGTTATAGTGGAAGGAAATATGCTCCATTGTTGGTTTCAGTGGCAGGAATTATGCCCCATCGTTGGTTACAGTGGAAGGGATCATGCCCCATTGTTATAGTGAAAGGAATAATGCCCCATTGTTGGTTTCAGTGGCAGGAATTATGCCCCATGGTTGGTTACAGTGGAAGGAATTATGCCCCATGGTTGGTTTCAGTGGCAGGAATTACCCCCCACTGTTACAGCGAAAGGAATCATGCCCTATTGTTGGTTACAGTGGCAGGAATTATGCCTCATTGTTTCATTTGAAGGAATTATGCCTCATTTTTCGTTTCAGTGAAAGGAATTTTACCCCGTTGTTGGGTACATTGAAAGGAGAAGTATGCCTCATTGTTGGGTACATTGAAAGGAATTCTCCTCCACTGGTTGATTACAGTGGCCGGAATTATGCCCCTTTGTTTACAGTGACAGGAAATATGCCCCACTGGTTACAGTGGCAGGAATAATGCCCCAATGTTGGTTACAGTGACAAGAATAATATCTCAAGGGTCAGATAAGTGCAATCAAAGGGCCGCAGTTTGGACACCACTGTTTTAGACAGACCCAAAACCCGTTACCCCTCTGCAACTCAAATACTGACTTCATTTTCGGAAGTGGACCTCGAAGTTGCCCCCCCCTCCCGATTACACGGCATTTCCTAGGGTGGCTTTACCAACTGTGTAGTGTGTGTGGAGCCACCTGTAGTCTTTATTGGAAACGTGTGTAACAATGGGGCACAATTTTGAGACGGGAACAGCGCGTTGTCACCCTATGAGAGAAGTGCCTAATGGGGGGCCTTCATGGCAGGATCACCAAAGGAAATTTTAACAAGCAGATTTCAAATTTTTTAAATGTTCTTTTTTTAACCACTTCAACACCGCACACCGTCCTATGACATCCACAAAGGGGATCTGTTATCCAGGGTGGGCGTCATATGATGTCCTGCACTTTGTGCGGTGATATCTGAATGATGGGGCACCTAGAGGCATCATTCAGATATCATTGTGTTCCGGCGGGGATCCTGCGCACCATAAGAACGATCATAGCGGCGGTTCCACCGCTTGATCGTTCTTATAGGCAGCGGAAGGGGACACCCCCCGCCGACATCCGGTGCTTCTCCGGGCTCTGCCATGACATCGGGGGCCCGGAGAAAGGATCGCCCTGCGCCGGATAGGAAGCATAGAGATGACTGGTGACCAGATGGTCGCCAGTCATCTCTATGACCGTCGGAGCCCCGGGCGCGACGTGATGACGTCACGCCCGGGTCCCCGTAAGTAAACAAAGCCGCGATTGCGGCTAGTAAGCATGAGATCTGTGAATTTTTCTCATTCTTTCCAGCCTGGAGGAGAGATGTCGGGGGAGGTCCTATTGACTCCGCCTCTCTCCATAAAGAGGACCTGTCGCACACTATTCTTATTACAAGGGATGTTTACATTCATTGTAATAGGAATAAAAGCGATAAAAATAAAAAATAAATGTTAAAAAATAAATAAGTAAAAAAAAAAATTAAAACGCCCGTCCCCGTTAGCTCGCGATCAGAAGCGAACGCACACGTAAGTCCCGCCCACGTATGTAAACGTCATTCAAACCACACATGTGAGGTATCGCCGCGTGCGTTAGAGCGTGTGCAACAATTCTAGCCCCAGACCTCCTCTGTAACTCGAAACTGGTAACCTGTATAATTTTTCAAAGCGTCACCTATGGAGATTTTTAAGTAACAAAGTTTGGCGCCATTCCATAAGCGTGCACAATTTTAAAGCATGACATGTTGGGTATCTATTTACTCGGCGTAACATCATCTTTCATATTTTACAAAAAAACTGAACCAACTTTACTGTTTTTTTTAATTCATGAAACCATTAAAAAATAAAAAAATAAGGCGTTTGAAAAATGATTGCGCAAATGCCGTGCGAGATAAAAAAGGTGCAATCACCGCCATTTTATTCCCTAGGGTGTCTGCTAAAAAAAAAACATGTTTGGGGGGTTCTGAGTAATTTTCTAGCAAAAGAATGATGATTTGTACATGTAGGAGGGAAGTGCCAGAATAGGCGCGGTATGGAGGTGGGTATAAAAGCCCGGGATTGAAGGGGTTAAATGACATTTTTGGATTTCAGTGATTGGGCAAGAATAGATTTTTTTTTTTTTAGCTTGCGAATCACTTGCATTTTTTATCACCTATGTAAGCTGTCCATTAATCTTTTTTTTGTCATTATATATATTTTTTTTCTCCGAAAATTCTGACAATCATCCACGTCTTGTTAACCTACTCGTCTCGTTAAAACGCCTCCATCTGGAAACTTGGAGCTACATAGGTGGGATGCTGCAGACAGCACTCAATGTACCTCCCCCCACTCGTTCCGCCGGGTCTCCCTTTTTAGCACGCCGGACAGTCATACATCAAACGTTGCCCGAGCGCTCTCCCATCTGGTCCAAGTTTAGTTCTCGAGAATGCCGAGGTCAGACGGGACACCGAGGCTCTGAGACCGCCCCGAAATTCCGAGTTGTCCCAGGACAATACAGGTCAGCCATGATGAAAATGGTTTGGTTGAGTTTCAGAAGAAGCCTAGGTTATGGTGGTAGAAAAAGGCGTTCATCGAGTTTGTGAGGTATGCAGTTGCAGGAATTAACAGGTTTTGGCTCGAAAGGTCCAAAAAGCATGGGTTGGGATGTGTGCGGACGCATTAAAGAGGGCCTACAACGGGTTTCTAAGTCGCTTCAGTGGCCCTCGGCCTTCATTGTGGCTCACAACTGGGTACCAAGTCGCTTCAGTGGCCCTCGGCCTTCATTGTGGCCCACAACTGGTTACCAAGTAGCTTCAGTGGCCCTCGGCCTTCATTGTGGCCCCCAACTGGTTACCAAGTAGCTTCAGTGGCCCTCGGCCTTCATTGTGGCCTACAACTGGTTACCAAGTCGCTTCAGTGGCCCTCGGCCTTCATTGTGGCCCACAACTGGTTACCAAGTAGCTTCAGTGGCCCTCGGCCTTCATTGTGGCCCACAACTGGTTACCAAGTAGCTTCAGTGGCCCCCGGCCTTCATTGTGGCCCACAACTGGTTACCAAGTAGCTTCAGTGGCCCTCGGCCTTCATTGTGGCCCACAACTGGTTACCAAGTAGCTTCAGTGGCCCTCTGCCTTCATTGTGGCCTACAACTGGTTACCAAGTCGCTACAGTGGCCCTCGGCCTTCATTGTGGCCCACAACTGGTTACCAAGTAGCTTCAGTGGCCCTCTGCCTTCATTGTGGCCCACAACTGGTTACCAAGTCGCTTCAGTGGCCCTCGGCCTTCATTGTGGCCCACAACTGGTTGCCAAGTAGCTTCAGTGGCCCTCGGCCTTCATTGTGGCCTACAACTGGTTACCAAGTAGCTTCAGTGGCCCTCTGCCTTCCTTGTGGCCCACAACTGGTTACCAAGTCGCTTCAATGGCCCTCGGCCTTCATTGTGGCCCACAACAGGTTACCAAGTCACTGCAGTGGCCCTCTGCCTTCATTGTGGCCCACAACTGGTTACCAAGTCGCTTCAGTGGCCCTCGGCCTTCATTGTGGCCCACAACTGGTTGCCAAGTAGCTTCAGTGGCCCTCGGCCTTCATTGTGGCCTACAACTGGTTACCAAGTAGCTTCAGTGGCCCTCTGCCTTCCTTGTGGCCCACAACTGGTTACCAAGTCGCTTCAATGGCCCTCGGCCTTCATTGTGGCCCACAACAGGTTACCAAGTCACTGCAGTGGCCCTCGGCCTTCATTGTGGCCTACAACTGGCCTACAACTGGTTACTAAGTAGCTTCAGTGGCCTTCATTGGGCCACCACGAAGGCCGCCCAGAGGCGATTAAGTTCGCATGTGTTGCGCTATATAAGTTTTCATTCATTCATTCAACTGGTTACCAAGTAGCTTCAGTGGCCCTCAGCCTTCAAAAGGTTAAGTCGCTAAAGATCTGAAGAAGCAATTTATTTTGCAGGTTATTTTGGTGTCCAATAAAACATTCTTGTGCCCACAAGGACCTGCTTTCTGGACTTATCTTCTTACAGCCCATTAGTTCCTGAAACGACCTACCTCAAGGGGTTGACCGATGCCTCTGCTAGCACCACAACCCAGTGGCGGTTGGTGCTCAAAACATTTTTGGGGGAAAAAACAGCAAATGCCTATTGAGCGCAGCCACTGTGCCCATTGAGCGCAGCCACTGTGCCCATTGAGCGCAGCCACTGTGCCCATTGAGCGCAGCCACTGTGCCCATTGAGCGCAGCCACTGTGCCCATTGAGCGCAGCCACTGTGCCCATCGCTTGTTTATAGCGCAAAAAATAAAAACCGCAGAGGTGATCAAATACCACCAAAAGTAAGCTCTATTTGTGGGGGAAAAAAAGGACACCAATTTTGTTTGGGAGCCACGTCGCACGACCGCGCAATTGTCAGTTAAAGCGACGCAGTGCCGAAACGCAAAAAGTGCTCTGGTCATTGGACAGCAATATGATCCGGGGGTTAAGTGGTTAAACAGCTGTCCATCATTTTTCTTTTTCACCCTGCGCCTCTAGAGGACTCAGTGTGACTTAGACATAGGAGGTGCATGAGGAGCTGAAAAAAAATGGTTTCCCGACCTCTCTAAGGGATTCTTGATTCCACGGGCCCTCCCGTCACAGGTCCCATTTAAGGGTGGGTAAGAAATTGGCCATAGCTGTGTTATCATGTGGCCCTTTTTTCCTTCCACCTGTGTCTCTTGCTATGGGGGCACTCGCGCTGGCTTAATTCTAAGCCAGGCTGCGTTTTGTGGAGTCATTCAGCGAGGAGAGAGATAATGCTCTTGGGCACAGTGCTGTATCAAGATGGGGCTCAGGTAAGTAATTAGCGGGGCTCAGGTAAGTAATTAGCGGGGAGCGGAACACAGAAGGTTTTTTTCCTGGACACATTTTCCGGCAGGCCAACTATGCGGATATTACTCCTCCTCAATCTGTTCTCAATGTCCTCATTTTTAAGTTCATTGGCAGCTACTTTTCTGGCTGCGACTTGTAGTTCCCTGGCCATGGGAGCCATCCGATCCTCTATATCGCTGACCCGATCTTCCACTGCGGTGGTGCGTTCTCTGATCTTTTGAACGCACCACCTCTTCCTTCAGGCCCCCAAAGTGTACCTGTAAGGTCTGTACAGAGGCTGTACATTTGTTGACTGCCTTAAGGATCTCAGCAAGCGTAGGCTGTTCCACGTCCTCCCCATCCTCCTCCTCTGCCATCTCAGGGGAGAGCAAGGACGAGACCTGCTGCAAGGCCTGCCCGGAGGATTCTCCCCCCCCCTGCAGAGGGGGAAAAATGCCCGGGGTGGTATCCAACTCCTCATCCTGGGGGCGTTCCGCTAAACTGTTCATTTTCTGGGCATAATAAAGCATGTCTTTCGGGGCCTCCTTCCCATGTGCCTTGGGTGTCTTAGGGGGCTGCTTACCCGTGTCCTCCTTGTCCCCTCGTGCACGCTGTGCAGCCGCGTCGCCATTTTGGATGTCCTGCATCTCGTCCTCCTTAAGCTGTTTGCGGGTCATCATGCCGTCTCCGAGCCTCGCCTGAGTTCCGGATCGTGCCGGGGGGTGTACAGGTACCAGGTAGTGGGTTCTAGTGCCGGTTCTGGGCGGTAAATCAACCGGAAGAAGGATCGCTGGAGGATTATGTCAGGGAGATCTGTGAGACACGTCCGCTCACATGCCGCTCTTGGCCACGCCACCCCCTTTCCTGGACACATTAAGGTAAACAAGAACTTCTGCCCATAGAATCAGTTTCATAATAAAACTGGCCAAAGTGTATGCCATGTAAAATCCGGTTGTTCCCGACCGAATCGATTTACGGAATCTTTTTGACTCAATGATGCATTCTATAGACGCGAGTGTCCATGCTCGCGAATTCCCCCTAATTCCCCCACCTCTCCCCACCCCCATCTTCCTTCAGTGTAACCCCCCACCCCCCTATACCCTTTCTGATCTAGGTCGCTGCCCCAAGTCTCCTTTTTCTTTTCCTCTCTTCTTTTTCCAGTTTTATTTCTGCTATTAGAAAAAAAAGGGAGGATGGGCCCGCGAGGCCATGGTGACCTAGCGCATCTCATATACGCGCGTTGGACACACAGAGGTAGATGTGAATGTATATAAGAGGCCAGGAGGGCACGCCCTCCAAGGATCGTAACAGAGGCAATGTGTCATCTACCCGTTGCACATGCACTTTATATGGGCCTAGATGAGGATATGCCACCCACCAGGTTAAGTCAGGTACTGCGTCTACTCATCCTGGTATATAAATATCTTTGTTAATGCCAACTTGATTGTGCTGTCACTGTGGTCCATGTGGACCCATTTCATGTTATGAATAAATAAAAATAAAAAATCCAGTTGTTTTGGATACGACACCGCCTTACCTGTAGAGCCAGTATCTCATAAATGCCCCCAGCGGCACAAAATGGTTGCGGTTGTGTCTTCCCCGGTCTCCGGGTTCCAGCAGCTTCCCTTTCCAAGCTTTTATTACTTCCCACAGACTCGCCTCTGGGAACACATTTTAGATATATCCCTCGTATTTCACAGAGGACCCGCCCGAACGTTAATCTATGCTAGCGCGTCACCAAAACTTTTTGGCCAACTCCGTGTGACCCATCTACAAGCCGTTAAATGGGATTTTAATTAAAACGTTTTTTTATTAGGCCCAGGAAGAGCAAATAAATCAAGTCCTCGCCGTAAATCTCACTTGAAGAAAAGGGGTTAATCCCTCCACCGACCAGAAGAAAAACCCATCTTCCCGAGGCCGAAGAACACCCCTGGAAATGACTTGGTTTTTTATTGGACACTTAGTGGTTTAATATCCCTGACATTCGGACAAAAGTTCACGGTCAAGCTGCAGTAAATCCCCAGCATCCTCCACTGCAAGCACCTTGCTTCTTTCTCTTAGATTGTGGTTTTGCTGAATTTTTTTTTTCTCTTTTCACCACCAGCGGCTCATAAACATCACCTGACAGCCCAGAGCTCATAACGTTATTGGCCCCGGGGCGGAGGGCCCGAGGTGTGTGGGACATTCTGTGGGAAAGAGTCCGGGACGGGGGAAGAGAAAAGAACAAATTGGAGCCGTGAAATAATTTGATGGCTAAAGCAGACCTGGTCTGTGTCATTGCCCGAGCACGAAGCGCTCCGCTAATATTCGGGAACCCAACCAGGACAGTGACGTTTTAATGGCTCGGGCGAGAATATGGAGGGGGGGGGGGACAACCGGTAATGGGATTAGATCTTACACTTCTGCTGAATTTTGTAATAAAACCCCGTTATTTCTTAAAGTGGATCTCTCGGTAACTTTATAGGAATAAAATCCTGACATGTCTCGGTTTTCAGCAACAGAATTGGTTTCCAGAAATGCTCTGTTATCTTTAAAAAGCCACCCTTGAGCTCCATTCAAGTGACTTCACCTAGGCTGAGATGATGTCACCAGTCTGCTGCAGGCTGGAGGAAGCATTTACTGAGTCTCCCTTCTCCCAGTGTTTAGGTAAAAACAGGGTGCTGATCAGTTTCACATATTTTTAAACACGGCCCAAAACTGTACAGGTACTAGGATTTACAAAGGGCTAGTTTACTGTCCTTCAGATTTTTAGGAGGGTTGGCCTGCTGCTAGTGAGAGTAAGCAATGCCCCATCATTGGTATCATTGGGAATAAAGGTGCTCCGTCATTTCTGTCAGTAGGAGGAATGGTGCTCCATCGTTGGTATCACTGGGAGGAATGGTGATCCATCGTTGGTATCACTGGGAAGAATGGTGATCCATTGTTGGTATCATTGGGAGGAATTGTGCTCCATCATTGGTAAGAATGGTGCTCCATCGTTGGTATCACTGGGAAGAATGGTGGTCCATCACTGGGAGGAATGGTGGTCCATCACTGGGAGGAATGGTGGTCCATCACTGGGAGGAATGGTGGTCCATCACTGGGAGGAATGGTGGTCCATCACTGGGAGGAATGGTGGTCCATCACTGGGAGGAATGGTGGTCCATCACTGGGAGGAATGGTGGTCCATCACTGGGAGGAATGGTGGTCCATCACTGGGAGGAATGGTGCGCCATCACTGGGAGGAATGGTGCGCCATCACTGGGAGGAATGGTGCGCCATCACTGGGAGGAATGGTGCGCCATCACTGGGAGGAATGGTGCCCCATCACTGGGTAGAATGGTGCTTTTATGTTGGTCTCATTGGGAGGAATGGCACTCGATCGTTGGTCTCATTGGGAGGAATGGCACTCGATCGTTGGTCTCATTGGGAGGAATGGCGCTCCATCGTTGGTATCATTGGGAGGAATGGCGCTCCATCGTTGGTATCATTGGGAATAATGGCGCTCCATCGTTGGCATCATTGGGATGAATGGCGCTCCATCGTTGGCATCATTGGGATGAATGGCGCTCCATCGTTGGCATCATTGGAAGGAATGGCGCTCCATCGTTGGTTTAATTGGGAGGAATGGCGCTCCATCGTTGGCATCATTGGGAGGAATGGTGCTCCATTGTTGGTATCACTGGGAGTAATGGTGCTCCATCATTAGGAAGAATGGTGCTCCATCGTTGGTATCACTGGGAGGAATGGTGCTCCATCATTGGTGTCGGTAGGAGGAATGGTGCCCCATCAGTGGTGTCGGTAGGAGGAATGGTGCACCATCGGGGGTGTTATTGGGAGTAATGTTGCCCCATCAGTCCTGCAATTGGAAGGAATGTTACCCCATCATTGGTGTCATTGGAAGGAATGGTGCCCCACCCTTGATGTCATTGGGAGGAATGGTGCCCTATTGTTGGTGTCAGTAGTAATCGTGTCCCAAAGGCCAGATAAAAGCAAGCAAAGGGCCACATCTGGCCCCTGGGCCACAGTTTGAAAGCCGCTGATTAAATTGTTATTATTATTGTGTCATCACTGATGCGCCATCTCGGCCTCGGAAGTAGTTGGTGACTCTGGATGAGGGCTGAACAAAGATGCACCTTTACACAGCATACAAAAAACACATGCAAAAAACACATGCATATTTTGGGTTGGGTTCCTGTTGGGTACATCTTGTCACATATGAGACAAATATGTGTGACGGCAAAGAGGGTGGGTCTTGGTGCCAATACGCTGCATATGTGCATCCGTGGCGTTGATCCTTCCAGAAATCTCGTGAGCTGATAATCTCCTATTCTCCCTGGCTCGCTAGGCTTCCTACTAAAAGGCACGTCGCATGTATGCGGCCGATCGCCGTGCTTCGGGGCGCTCCCAGTGGAAGAGCGAGGCGCACAATTAATAATTACTCATTGCTGCCCCCCCCCCCCCCCCCACACACCAGGGCTGTTTAAATCAAAGGCCATCACACATTCCTTTGGTTATGAAAACAAGAGCGGCTGCCATTCGCTACAAATGAAAAGTCATAATTTCTCAGGCGAAGACCCTCCTGTATTCAGCAGGTCAGGCCGTGTAGGACGAGGGGTGAGAATTAAGTATCCACAGATGTTTGGGAAATGCGGCTAAATTATGCATTTTTATAGGATTCACTGTAGAAACCCTTTAAAAAAAAAAAAAAACAAGTTCAATACCAAATCCGATTGGAATGCACCATATTGTCCCCTTGAAGCTTTCAATTAAAGGGAACCGGTCATGACTAAGCGTACGCTTAGTATTTTAATATAACTGCGCAGGATTACTCTGGAAGAATGAGTTGGCGCACCATTTTGGATAAAGCAAGTGGAGTTATAACCCCTGTCAGATTATTTTTTTTTGTAGTCATCTTGTGTCCCATTGCAGAGATTTTTCCTCACTTCCTGTACCATAGACAAACAGGAAGTAAGAGGAAATCCCTGCAAATGAAGGGAATTCCTTGGGGACCCCAGGCCAAAAAAATGTTGGATTCTCTATTACTTTCACTTTCAACGATAATGGTAAACAGGACAAATAAAGACGAGGAACGGGGGGCACTTTTGTTGCCAGCGGTTTAGACATTAATGGCTGTGTGTTGAGTTATTTTGAGGGGAGCTCCCCATTCACCTCTTATGTCTAAATCACACTGTGTCTATTAGGGGCACAGGGTGAGCAAGAAAATAATGGACATTAAGAAATGTTTTGGATTACTTAAAATGGGACAGTAATATTTATCCACAATATCTCCCAGGATTTATGCCATATTAGAAAGAGTGACTCATTCATACTGTTGGGACATATAATGTGTTCAACTCCAGCCACCCGCCTGTCTGTTATAATGTAAATGAGTCTAGGATAACTTCTAATAATCTTTCATTGTGGCTTGTGCCGATTGACCCCGTAATTGTGTGAGAGGTTCTGTGTTAATGTGTATTGTAGTTAGGGAGAGGAGACAGCCAGGCTAGGAAACTAAAAGGTCATGCATACGAGTCATCTTGGCTGCTTAAAGGGATTAGTTAATTCGCTGATGTTAATTAGGTCTGGTCACAGGTGTATATTCAGAGTAATATGAGCAGGATATGTACCGTATTTTTCGCACTATAAGACGCACTTTTTCACCCCCCCAAAACGGGGTGAAATGTCCCTGCGTCTTATAGTGTGAATACTGACCAGGCACTAACCCCCCCCGTCGCAACCGCCGCCGTTTTAAAATCCCTCTCTCCTTCTCTATGAAGGAGAGATGACAGAAATGTGCGGCGCATCCTAGCAGGGGCATACCAGGGAGCGGGGGGAGACGTTTTTCCCCGGCTGTCAAAACATGGGGTGTAGTAGCGGTGCTATGATGTCAGTAGCGGTGCTGTGGGGGTGCGCTCTGCACCCAGGTCGGGTGTCACCCGCCAGAGGTGACACCATCCTGAAGGCAGTGAGAGCTTTTGCTGTTTTTTTTTTCCAGCTGAACCCCCCCGCCTTCCGGCGCCGTGGTCTATTCCTGTCTGACTTCCTGCTCCTTCCCCCACAGCTGCTGCTGTAAACGATGTCCCCAGTCCTCATTTCTAGCCGTTTCCTGGGTACATCTGAGCCAGCCAGAGGGGATTATAATGGCAGTGTCCTCCACTGTCTGAGGTGAGCCCTTGATAAGGGGGTGGGAGGTGTGAGCTGGTATGGTATCCATTGCTCATCACCTGAGCTAATGTGATAGAAGAGGCTTAAGGGGTGTTTGTGTCTGCCCTGCTACCCTGAGCTGATCTGAGAAGGGGGGGGGGTTTGCTGTGTCCACCACCACCACCAGATATAGTGTAGCTGAGCTGATTTGATAGGTGGGATGGTATTGCTGTGTGTCCACCACCCACCTATAGTAGTAGTATAATAATAAAAAAAAAAATAGTACACCATTTGGTTCAGAATATTTATTTTTCTTGTTTTCCTCCTCTAAAACCTAGGTGCGTCTTATGGTCAGGTGCGTCTTATAGAGCGAAAAATACGGTATGCACCTCCTCTTTTACTGTATATAAGTCTTTCAATAAAGATTGTATTCCTGTTTGACCCTCAACACAGAGTTTTGTCTCGTATTTGGGGAAGAATTATTCGTATGGGTTTCTTCTTCAGCTGGTTGGAGTGTTGGTAGCTGCCTTTGTATTCGGGTAAACGACTTTAATCCCTTTCATACTCGCCAATTAGGCCACTGGTAACGGACCCGGCAACCTGATTGGTGCGATGAATGTATGAGGACTAGAGGTAGAACGATCTATCGGCCACCCCAATTTCTAAATATCGGCATCGGCCAGAGAAAAACCCATATCGGTCTACCTCTAGTGAGGACCCCTTCAGCAGCACAGAGCCATGACGGCACAATAAGGCCCCACACTCTCCGCCTCATCTCGACATACATCACGATTCCTTCATCCATCTTGTTCGGCACACGCTGGTTGGAAGCGCTCCGCACCTCGCAGCGTATGATCTCATTCCATTTTATATTCATTAACTCCATTTCAAGAGAATTGACCGTATGAGAAGCCGAGGGAGATCTCACCTACTGTCAAGTCCTCGGTCTCAGCATTTCACTCATCCACAGGTCACAAGCGTTAACACTCCCCCCCGCGGGATCCACCACGCTGAAAAACAATATCTTCCTTTGCCGCATTTTAGGCCCGGAGGACAGTAATAGACAATTTGTTGGGGGGGGGGGGGGGCAGAATGGGAAACATGTACCCAGAACCGCTGAGAAAACAAACAAGCGCTCTTATTTCCACACACATCTCAGAAATAAGATCGAAACAATTAGGAGTGTTCTGAGAAAGGGTAGGTGGTGTGGGGGGGCGGAGGGGTGTGCAATGAGATTTTGCCTTAATCCTTCTCTTTCGGAGAATCCCTCGAGGTTCCTGACGTGTTGTTCTTGGCTGAGACTCCAGCGCTGAGTCATCGCGGTGGTAAGGTTTGGAGGATACGGCTGTCGATTATTAACCCCGGGGTGCTTGTCAGCGTGCAAACTTTTTGCTTGTTCCCCTCTGGGGGTGAGGGTTTAAAAAAAAAATAAAAATTTAAGACAGGTGAGACGGCGCAGGGCGATCAAAAAAAGGCAGCCAGACAACGATGACAGTCCTGTCTCTGCTGTACGGCGGTTCTGAGCGAGACGCCGTCTTTGTAGAACCAAATAATTGGAAACTGGTGCTGATTCTGCATATTTGATTTAGAGATGTCATCGGCTTAAAGTAAATGTAAACCCAATCACTAAAATCTCATATACTGGAAGCTTTAACATGTTAATGTCCTTTTCAGAAGTAATTTTTAGTATATTTTAAATCCTGGTGATCTTGCCATGTAGGTCCTTGGTCAGGCACTTCCTGTCATAGGGTGGCCATGCTGGGTCCCGGTTTCCCATTTGTGCTCCTGCATGGTCACCCTGTCACATGGGTTTCCAATGGGGATTACAAGCGACTGTTTCATCACACAGATATGGTCTACTGTTGTCCAGTGGCATTGCGTCCTTAACCACTTAAGGACCCCTTCACGCCGATATACGTCGGCAGAATGGCACGGTTTGGCACAATCTCATACAGATACGTCCTCTTCATCCAATGATGCCACTGTGCCATCAAATGCTCCCCCTGGGCCATCCAATGCTCGACCCGGTCCGAAGCTCCTTGACTCTTGACCTGATCGTCGCCAGTGTCCTGCGATCGGTCACAGGAGCTGAAGAACGCGGAGAGGTGAGTGTAAATAAACCTTCCCCGTTCTTCATTGTGGCAATGTCAGTGATTGTCTGTTCCCTGATGTAGGGAAAGACGATCACTAATGTCACACGTTCAGCCCCGCCCCCCGACAGTGAGAAACACACATGAGGTCACACTTTACCCCTACAGCGCCCCATAGTGGTTAACTCCTAAACTGCCATTGTCATTTTCACAGTAATCCATGCATTTTTATAGCCCATTTCGCTGTGAAAATGACAATGGTCCCAAAAATGTGTCAAAATTGTCCGATGTGTCCGCCATAATGTCGCAGTCATGAAAGAAATATCACTGATCAGTGGCTGCGTTTGATGGGCACAGTGGCTGCGTTTTGATGGGCACAGTGGCTGCGTTTTGATGGGCACAGTGGCTGCGTTTGATGGGCACAGTGGCTGCGTTTTGATGGGCACAGTGGCTGCGTTTTGATGGGCACAGTGGCTGCGTTTTGATGGGCACAGTGGCTGCGTTTGATGGGCACAGTGGCTGCGTTTGATGGGCACAGTGGCTGCGTTTGATGGGCACAGTGGCTGCGTTTGATGGGCACAGTGGCTGCGTTTGATGGGCACAGTGGCTGCGTTTGATGGGCACAGTGGCTGCGTTTGATGGGCACAGTGGCTGTGTTTTGATGGGCACAGTGGCTGTGTTTTGATGGGCACAGTGGCTGCGTTTGATGGGCACAGTGGCTGCGTTTTGATAGGCACAGTGAGGCTGCAATTAGTTTTTTTTTTTTTCAATTTGTTTGCGTCCCCCCAAAAATTTTGAGCACCAGCCGCCACTGCTGTTGTCATCAACAGGAAAGCCACCCTGAGAAATGCCCTGCAGTTATTGCTATACTGCGTGCAGACAGGAAGTGTTCCAGCCCTGAGTTGGAACAATCAATGTGTCAGGACTGGGATCTGAACCCACAAACTTTGCTGTGTCCAGCAGTGGCTCTACTTGCTGAGCCACCTGAGATTCTCCTTATTTCAGGTGAATTTTGAACTCTTTGCATCTCCTATAATCTTCCTAAATGAAGCCATGTCTCTGCACTTTGTATGCCAGATTGTTGTGCTCTTCTACATCCAATATCCAGTTCCATTCGCTCCTGCTGCTGTCATTATCTTTAATATCATACAATCCCAATCTTTGGCTTGTTTATTTACTAGGCTTCCACTTGATCCCAACCTGCAACCATTAATTTTCGACCTTTGGCTTGCTTCTTGAATACACTTCTGCTTGATCTCAGCCTGCAACCACTTGTTTTCGACCTTTTGCTTGTTCCACTACTATTTATTTATTTATTTATTTATTTATTAAAATTCTTAAAAGTACAAAATGGTACAAAACACAGTCAGTTACCCGTAGGCCTCGATGCGCCCAGAACAACAATACAGCAACAACCAAAAAAACACACAGGCAGCAGAACAGATCAAATTTTAAAATGGTTAGCAGATCAAAGAACTACAGTGCGGAAAATAAGTATTTGAACACCCTGCTATTTTGCAAGTTCTCCCACTTGGAAATCATGGAGGGGTCTGAAATTGTCATCGTAGGTGCATGTCCACTGTGAGAGACATAATCAAAAAAAAAATCCAGAAATCACAATGTATGATTTTTTTAACTATTTATTTGTATGATACAGCTGCAAAGAAGTATTTGAACACCTGTCTATCAGCTAGAATTCTGACCCTCAAAGACCTGTTAGTCTGCCTTTGAAATGTCCACCTCCACTCCATTTATTATCCTAAATTAGATGCACCTGTTTGAGGTCATTAGCTGCATAAAGACACCCGTCCACCCCATACAATCAGTAAGAATCCAACTGCTAACATGGCCAAGACCAAAGAGCTGTCCAAAGACACTAGAGACAAAATTGTACACCTCCACAAGGCTGGAAAGGGCTACGGGGAAATTGCCAAGCAGCTTGGTGAAAAAAGGTCCACTGTTGGAGCAATCATTAGAAAATGGAAGAAGCTAAACATGACTGTCAATCTCCCTCGGACTGGGGCTCCATGCAAAATCTCACCTCGTGGGGTCTCAATGATACTAAGAAAGGTGAGAAATCAGCCCAGGACTACACGGGAGGAGCTGGTCAATGACCTGAAAAGAGCTGGGACCACCGTTTCCAAGGTTACTGTTGGTAATACACTAAGACGCCATGGTTTGAAATCATGCATGGCACGGAAGGTTCCCCTGCTTAAATCAGCACATGTCAAGGCCCGTCTTAAGTTTGCCAATGACCATTTGGATGATCCAGAGGAGTCATGGGAGAAAGTCATGTGGTCAGATGAGACCAAAATAGAACTTTTTGGTCATAATTCCACTAACCGTGTTTGGAGGAAGAAGAATGATGAGTACCATCCCAAGAACACCATCCCTACTGTGAAGCATGGGGGTGGTAGCATCATGCTTTGGGGGTGTTTTTCTGCACATGGGACAGGGCGACTGCACTGTATTAACCACTTCCATACCAGGCACTTACGCACCTTCCCGCCCAAGCCAATTTTCAGCTTTCAGCACTGTCGCAATTTGAATGACAATTGCGCTGTCATGCTACACTGCACCCAAACAAAATTGGCGTCCTTTTTTCCCCACAAATAGAGCTTTCTTTTGGTGGTATTTGATCACCTCTGCGTTTTTTTTTTTTTGTGCAACAACTAAAAATAGAGCGAAGATTTTGAAAAAAAAATAAAGTTTTTATTTTTTTCTGTTAATTTTTTTGTAAATGAGTATGTTTTCTCTTTCAATTATGGGCACTGATATGGTGGCACTGATGGGCACCGATGAGGTGGCACTGATGGGCACCGATGAGGTAGTTCTGATGGGCACCGATTAGGTAGCACTGATGGGCACTGATAGGCGGCGCTGGTATTGGGCACTGATGGGCACTCATGGGCGGCACTGATGGGCACTCATAGGCAGCACTGATGGGCACTCATAGGCGGCACAGGTGGGCACTCATAGGCGGCACAGGTGGGCACTCATAGGCGGCACAGGTGGGCACTGATAGGCGGCACAGGTGGGCACTGATAGGCGGCACAGGTGGGCACTGATAGGTGGCACAGGTGGGCACTGGTAGGTGGGCACTGGGCATGGATTGGCACTGTGGGGTGGCACTGACAGACACTGGGGTGGCACTGATAATCACTGAGGGGTGGCACTGATGGATCAATGTTGCCAATCAGTGCCCATGTGTGGGCACCGATTGGCATCATTTTTTTTTACTGCCCCCCTTTTTTTTTTTGTCATTTTATTTTTTTGTCATTTTTTATTTTTTTTTGTCTTTTTTTGTCATTTTTTTTTTTGTATTTTTTTTATTTCCCTGGTGGTCTAGTGTGGCGATCCGAGGGGGGGCTGCGCTGATAAACAATCAGCGCGAACCCCCCCTGTCAGGAGAGCCGCTGATCGGCTCTCCTGTACTCGCGTCTGTCAGACGCGAGTGAGGAAGAGCCGTCGGCGGCTCTTCCTGTTTACATCGTGATCAGCCGTGATTGGACACGGCTGATCACGTGGTAACGAGGCTCCGCCGGAGACTCGTTACCGAGATCGGAGGTGCAGGGTGTCAGACTGACACCCCGCATCACCGATCGCTGCGCGCCCGCACGGGCGCGTGCGGCATGAAATCGTGCAGGCCGTTTGAGAACGGCCTGTCACGATTTCATAACCACTTCCCGGCCGTAAATCGGCTATTGGCCGGGCGGGAAGTGGTTAAGGAGAGGATGACCGGGGCCATGTATTGCGAGATTTTGGGCAACAACCTCCTTCCCTCAGTTAGAGCTTTGAAGATGGGTCGAGGCTGGGTCTTCCAACATGACAATGACCCGAAGCACACAGCCAGGATAACCAAGGAGTGGCTCTGTAAGAAGCATATCAAGGTTCTGGCGTGGCCTAGCCAGTCTCCAGACCTAAACCCAATAGAGAATCTTTGGAGGGAGCTCAAACTCCGTGTTTCTCAGCGACAGCCCAGAAACCTGACTGATCTAGAGAAGATCTGTATGGAGGAGTGGGCCAAAATCCCTCCTCCAGTGTGTGCAAACCTGGTGAAAAACTACAAGAAACGTTTGACCTCTGTAATTGCAAACAAAGGCGACTGTACCAAATATTAACATTGATTTTCTCAGGTGTTCAAATACTTCTTTGCAGCTGTATCATACAAATAAATAGTTAAAAAAATCATACATTGTGATTTCTGGAATTTTTTTTGTTGATTATGTCTCTCACAGTGGACATGCACCTACGATGACAATTTCAGACCCCTCCATGATTTCCAAGTGGGAGAACTTGCAAAATAGCAGGGTGTTCAAATACTTATTTTCTGCACTGTATAAACCTATGTGATTCTATGTGATTGTGAGCTCAGTTTTTAGAAGCTTCCTGAACTTAAAAATCTCATTCTCAAGCCTTAATTTTAGAGGCAGGGAGTTCCAAAACGGTGCTCCCTGAACCGCACTCGTCCTCCGAATTAGCCGACCTTAAAGTACGGTTAGGCACATATTTGGTGAATTTATCCTGCAGGTACACTGGCCCCTTGCCATGGGTAGCCCTATGCACAATGCAACCAGTCTTAAACAGAACCTGTTCCTTCCTACTAGGCTTTTGCATACCTGCTGCAGTCCTTCTCTCAACTACCACACATTACCGACCTTTGGCTTGTTCCTCAACTGCGCTTTTGGTTGATATGAATCTGCAACCATTCATTACTGACCATTGACTTGCTTCTTAAAGCGGAGGTTCACCCTATATATAAGCTCTCCCATGTGATCCAGCATACTGGCGTCAGCGCCAGTATGCTGTTTTTTTTTTTTTAAATCCCCCACTTACTGTATTATGTTGAATTTTAATTTCTTTCCCCCGCGGTGGACGGCTCTAGTATAGCGCGTCACATCTTACGAAAATACCCGATAAGGACTCGGGTAATCCCGGCGAAAATGCGGCGTCTGCGCACAGACCTAGGAGCTGACTGCGCAGGCGCCGTATTTCTCCGAGTCCTATTCCGTCGTTTTTCGGAGGGCGTGACGCGCCATAGCCGTAGGACTCGGAGAAATACGGCGCCTGCGCAGTCAGCTCCTAGGTCTGTGCGCAGGCGCCGCATTTTCGCAGAGATTACCCGAGTCCTTATCGGGTATTTTCGTAAGATGTGACGGGCTATACTGGCGCCGTCCACCACGGGGGTAAGAAATTTAAATTTAACATAATACAGTAAGTGGGGGATTTAAAAAAAAAAAAAAAACAGCATACTGGCGCTGACGCCAGTATGCTGGATCACATGGGAGAGCTTATATTTAGGGTGAACCACCTCTTTAAATACACTTCCGCTTGATCTCAACTGTCAACCACTTGGTTTCGACCCTTTGCTTGTTGCTTTTGCCTACCTGCTGCTGTCCTTATCTTGACTACCAAACGTTACCAACCTTTTGACTTGTTCCTCAACTGCGATTCTGCTTGATCCCAACCTGCAACCACTTCTTACCAACCTTTGGCATGTCTACTGACTGCGATTCTGCTTGATCCCAACCTGCTATATCGGCTACTGGACCTCAGCTTGCTCTCCACCTGGTGGGGCAATCGTAAGGACCCCAACCCAGTACTAACACACAGCAAAACCCATCTCCACCATAAGGAGCTCTGGTGAATATCAGTTAGTGTTTATACCTTGCACCTCGGGTGAGTCAACATCATCTGCCAGGGTGACCTGCTTGTTTACTTAGCCTTCTAGTTGATGGGAGCATCTCTACTACTATAGCTACTGGTCTTCGAACCTAATCCCTGACCATGACAGAATGTTTGATATACAGCGCACAGAGCAAACTAAATGTCACCCAATTTAGGCTTACGTCTAAGGTTTCTAGGTGCTTTACTATTCCTAGTATAGTTTCCTACTTTTCTTACTATACTGGCTCTGGGAAAAGTCCTGGAGGTGAAAATCAGAAGAGCGGTGACAACAGAGCTAGGGGGTTCAGCTAGGGCAAGGTTGGCGGGGTAGTTTTTCCTAAAAAAATAAAATCATCTTGAAGAAGTTTGAGGTCATTTGATGATGGGAGGGGCTATGGAGGTGTCAAGGAAGCTGGAAAGCAGAAGATCTTGGGTGGCGCGTAAAGGATGGTAGATGGAGAATGTAAAAGTTCAGTTGTTGGGTTGAGGTGGGATAAGCTTCCTTAAGGAAATTCGTTTTTGGGGATTGCATAAAGCCAGACAAAGCTGTAGCTAGCCAGACAAATTGGTGTGGGGCTTTCCAGAGGAAGGGACAGGATAGGCTCTAGAGAAGTCTTGGAGGTGAACATGGGAGTAGGGAGCCAGGGAGTAGGACGTCTTGAGAGTGGTCAAGAGGAAGGTTGATGGAAAAAGTTCTTCTCTAAAAAATAAAAAAAAGTTTTAAAAGATTGCCTAAAGGCGGACAGATCTGGTGATGCCCATACAGATTGTGGCAGACTGTTTCAGAGGATGGGAGAGGCTCTGGGAAAAGTCCTGGAGGTGAATATGGGAAGAGAGGTGACAACAGGGCTAGAGAGTTCACTTGCTAGGTCAAGGTGGGTGGGGTAGGCTTTCCTAAAAAAAAAAATGGTGACCATCCTGAAGTAGTTTGAGGGAATTTGATGATGGGAGAGGCTCTGGAGGTGTCGAGGAAGCTGAGGATCAGGAGATCTTGGGAGTTGCGATAAAGAATGGTTGATGGAGAATGTTAAAGTTCAGTTGTTAGGTTGAGGTGGGATAAGCTTCCTGAAATAAATTCTTTTTTTTCGAGATTTCCTAAAGCCAGACAAAGCTGTAGCTAGCCAGACAGATTGGTGTGGGGCTTTCCAGAGGAAGAGAGAGGACATGCTCTGTAGAAGTCTTGGAGTAGGTTACGAGGCAGCCAGAGAGTAGGACGTCTTGAGAGTGGTCAAGAGGAAGGTTGATGGAAAAAATTCTTCCCTAAAAATAAAAATATATATATATTTTTTTTTTTTTTTTTTTGACTGAAAAGTTCTTTATTTTTTTTTTATTTTTTTCCAAATGCAAGCAAAATACAAAATACAGTCAAACATACAGTTAGAGAACCAGGTCTATAAAGTAAGGCACATCCAAGAAAAAGAAAGACAGACAGAAGAACAGATCTATCTGAACTGAGAATAGAGCAGTAAGGATCTGTCAACAAAAACTGCTCAACTAAAACTGTAAAAAATACTCATCATGGATACCTCACGGATAGTAATGAGCATTGGATTTAACGGATAAACAAACAAACATATCATCAAACAGAAAATAAAAATAAAATAAAACAAAAATAGGTGACAGGAACAAAATACCAGGAACATAAAAAGCTTAAAACCGAACTTTGTGTATGGAATTTAAAACCAAGGGAAAAGAAAAGAGAAGAAAAAATAAAAAATGAAAAAAAAAAAAAAAAAAAAGGGTTCTTTCTCTATTAGATCATATATTGAGAACTGTTTATGAGTGTTCTGAGATACTGTGCAAAACCCAAGGGTTCCATTTAGCATCATGAAGTTGCAGGGTGTCTCTAAGAGTGTGGTGAATCTTCTCTGTGAGCATGATCTGGTCAATCCTAGACACTATCTGTGCCAGAGGAACCACGGTAGACTTCCAGTGGAGCGCAATTGTCCACTGGACAGCCACACAGATCGTGTGTAACAGACGCATGAGGGGTTTAGGTGTATCCGGTATACTCTCGAACAACAGACAATGGGTATGTGTCAGAGTCATGCTGCCCCCAGCCAACTTATCCATCAAGACTAAAACCTCCCCCCAGGTGGAGCGCAGCTTTTCGCATTCCCAAAACAAGTGCAAGAAAGAACCCTGTTGAGGGCAACCACGGAAGCATAAGGGGGAACTCTGTGGGAAGATTTTACTCAAGCGGAGGGGAGTGAGGTACCAACGTGTGAACAACTTCACCGCTGTCTCCCTAACCGAGAGGGAGACCGAGCACTTCCTCATGTTCTGCCAGCAGGCATCCCAGTCTTTGTACTCAAAATCTAGGCCCAATTCGAGGTCCCACTGAGACATGTGTTTCAAGAGCGAGTCACCCTCCCCGCCTCCCATGTGGCCGTACAGTATGGAGATGAGACCCTTCTGTCTAGGGGAGGACGAACATAGCGTCTCAAATGCCGTGCTAGTGTCAGATGGAGCAGCTGCATAGTGTGTTTGATAGAAATGACGGACCTGCAAATATCTATAATATTCCCTCAAGGGGATGTTCTTTAATTCACGAAGACTAGCGAAGGAGGCAAAACCACCTTCATGTTGCAAGTCCGCCAAGGTAGTGAGACCACTGCTTGACCACCATCCAAAACAAGAGGGCGTGTGAAAGGCTATGGGAAACCTAGGGTCCCCTAAAAAGGCAGCCCCTGGGGGGAACCTGGAAGTAAGGCCCAGACGGGCACTAAACCTCTCCCACATCCCAAGCTCCTGAGAGACTATTTGATTTTTACCCCTTAATAATATAGAGCAAGTCTTTGAGGACCACAAAAGACCTGGCAAGTAAAAGGGTTCAATCGAATCAGCCTCGAAACGTACCCAGGGGACTCTAGGGTGTCTGATGTTCCACTGCGCCACCTGAGAAAGTCTGCTAGCTAAAAAGTAGAACCAAAGCTGAGGGACTCCCAAACCGCCCATCTTGTATGGTCTGTAGAGCACCTGTCTGGAAAATCTAGGGGGTTTATTATTCCAAATGAATTTATTCAAGTGAGACTGCAATTTCAGGAGAAAAGTCTTTGAAACTGCCACGGGCAGGGCTCTAAAAAGGTACAGAAGCTTAGGCAAAAATGTCATCTTACTAGCCGTGATTCTACCTAAAAACGAGACTCTATATTGGGACCAAGATTTGAGAAGCTGTTTCAATTGAGCGACCAAAGGGAGGTAATTAAGGGGGAAAAGTTGTGTAAAATCACCCGGTAACCTAATACCCAAATAGGAGATATCTGACCCAGCCCAGTGAAACTTAAATGTCTGCTTGAGATTCTCCAGCTCCGCAGGGGGGAAGCCCACCGGAAGGGCCACAGATTTACTAACATTCACCTCCAGGCCAGAGATTTCAGCGAATGAGGAAAGGGTGTCCAAAAGATTGGGTAACGAAACTAAGGGGTTAGTAATAAATAAAAGGACATCATCCGCATACATGCATAGTTTGTACACAGATCCAGACTTACAGTAGCCCATGATATCAGGGTGCCTAAGGATGGCCATAGCAAGTGGCTCAATTGCAAGGGCAAAGATGAGCGGAGACAGGGGGCAACCCTGCCTCGTCCCCCTGCCGAGCCGGAAAAAGTCAGAACTACAGCCTGGGATCTTGATACGTGTTCTGGGATTCGAATAAAGTGCATGAAATGAGTGTAAAAACTCTCCTCCTATACCGTATCGATGCAATAGGTGAGACACATAGTCCCAAGACACACTGTCAAATGCCTTATTGATATCCAACCCTAATAGAAATAATTTTCTGGAAAATAGGTTTGCATCTTGTATCACGTCCGCTGCTAAACGGATATTATCTGTGATAAATCTATGCGGGATAAAACCCGATTGAAAGGGGGAGATCAGGGAGGAGATTACACCACCTAGTCTGTCAGCCAAGATCCTACTAAAAATTTTTAAATCATTATTAATCACCGAAATCGGTCTATAGTTCTGTGGCAAGGAATGATCCTTATTGGGCTTGGGTATAAGGGACAAATTGGCCAGAAGCATCTCCTCTGGAAATGAACCACCCTGGAGAACAGAATTAAATAAACTAACCAATCTAGGGGCCAATTGGGAGGCAAATTTTTTGTAGTAAATGGCCGAAAAACCATCCGGGCCAGGGGAGGAGCCATTCTTCAGACTCTTAATAACCGCCAGGACCTCCGAGATTGAGATGGGAACATTGAGAGTATCTGCTTGGGACCTAGAGAGGGCTGGGAGGGGGACTCCCTCAAATTTGTCCTTGGCTGCCTGAGAGGGTTGTGATTGAGGGGTCCCTAATAGAGAGGAATAATAGTCCCTAAAAACACCTATCACTTCCTGGGGATGAGAAGTCAAGTGCCCCGAGGGGGACCTAATTTTATATATATGAGGAGGACGGAGGGATTGATTAAGCTTCCTAGCAAACATTGAGGATGCAGCATTGCTATGTAATAGAAATCGGGCCCTGGACCATCTCAGTGCTTTCTCAACTTTTGCTGAGAGCAGAGTATCCAATTCGAGTCGTTTCTGATCAATAGCACGCCTAGTGGACTCCAACAATAGAGCAGTGGGGTTCTTATACAGTCTATCCAGTTCCGCGGTGAGTCTGAGGATGTCACATTTATTCTGCTTGTTACGAGCTGTTGCAAGACTAATAAGCTTGCCTCTAAGCACAGCTTTGTGAGCAAGCCAAACCGTGGACAAAGGGGTCTCTGGAAGCGCGTTAAGTGTAAAATACTCATCAATGGCCTGTGACACCTCAGACTCCACTATTCGATCTGAAAGAAGAGCCTCATTAATTCTCCAGGTGTAGGAAGAGGGGGTTTGTGAAGTTAAATTAGTGGAAAAGGAAACAATATTGTGATCGGACCATACACAGCTATGCAAGGAGGAGTCTATAGAGTTAGCCAGGAGATATGGGGTGGAAAAGACATAGTCCAACCCTGAATAGCTGTCATGTGGGTGGGAATAAAATGAGTATTCTCTGACCCCCACATTGTGAGCCCGCCAGGAGTCCACCAGCTGCAGCTCCTGTAGGTTTTTTGTTAGGGACTTAGGGAAGGCCCCTGAACTTACCGTCCCGGAGGACCTGTCCAAGGAAGGGTTAGCTACCAAATTGAAATCCCCCCCAATCAGCATATGTGGTGAAAGAAACTGAGATAAAGTGACAAAAAAAAAAGCAAAAAAGGAGGCTGGGGATTCATTCGGGGCGTAAACACTCGCAATAGTAAGTTCCTTATTACCGACAGTCCCTTTGATAATAACAAAACGGCTCTCCTTGTCTTTATATACTCTTTGCACCTCCATGGGGAACGAATTATGCAAAAATATGGCCGCGCCCCTACTTTTGGAGGAATGAAGCGTACAAAAAGACTGAGAAAAGGCCCTATTGAAGTATTTCGGGTGGGATGAGCGGGCAAAATGGGTTTCCTGTAGTAGCAGTACCTGAGCTTTAAGTTGTTTATAGTGAGAAAAGGCTTTCTTCCTCTTAGAGGGGGAATTAAATCCCTTTACATTGTGAGAAATAAAATTAATCATTGGTTAAACAAGAAAAAAAAAGCAGAATAAATCCAGGAAAGGGATGCCCTCCCCAAAGGGGCGCAGATACATAACCAGAGACCTCCGAATCAACCCCTGCAGCAGCCCCCCTAAAACTGTGGGGCCTCTTATAACCTGAGAAGTTCTACCAATTAATAAATGAGAATTTCTGGAACCACATTTGTATGCAATAGAGAAGAACACAACCCATATCATGAGCATAATCAAAAAAAACAGAGAGTCACAGAACACAAACAACCGAAACAAAACAAAAAAAAAAATAGGAGGCAAAAAATAAAGTACAAAATTAAAAAAGGACATTGGATCAGGAAATCTTCGTAGTCCTGATAAGTAAAACTGAACACCGAGGCACAGGGGCCTCGAACCCAGCATGAGCGCCAAAGAAAACAAAAGGCCCAAACTAAAAAAGGGGCAACCAATACCGTCTCCGGGAGGGGTAAGGCGAGCAGAGCGCTGCATTGCTGGGGTGAGCCGCATTGCGCGGCACCAAGGGACAGGTAGCGAAGCACAGTGAGACTGTAGGGGATAGGATAGAGATTGTCATCGTCGTCCAAGTCAATGAGTGAGACTCTTCGTTACAGACATAAGAATACTCGTGCAGTTATCAGATCCGAGGAGAGGCTTCATCATATCGAATTCTCCGTCTATCTCGCCTGGTGGGAGGTGTGTGCCAAATTTGTGAGGGTCTGGGGGTCAAAGGGGGACGTCGGAGAGCTGCAGCATCTAAGAGACCCAGCTTCACCAGGATCTCCTGACCCTCAGTGATGTTAGTGGCTGTATACGTGGAGCCATTATGAGGGATCTGCAGTTTAAAGGGGAATCCCCAGCGATAGCGAATCCTGGCATCTTGGAGGGGGCCTGTGATTTCTTTCATGGCGCGGCGCCTATCCAACGTGGCAGGGGAGATATCAGGATATATCTGAATAACCCAATTATCAAGGGTGATCCGGGGGGTATTGCGAGCAGACCTGAGTACTTCTTCTTTAACAAGGAAGTCCTTCATGCATAATACAATATCCCTGGGGGGTTTATCAGCTGGAGGTTTTGGTCTCAGAGCCCTATGGATACGATCGCAGGTGAACTCAGAGGCTTCTTTGTCAGGGAGAAGAGACTTAAATATCTTAATGGCGGCTGGGATCAAATCAGTGACAGTCTCGGGGACCCCCCTCAACCTCAAATTATGTCTTCTGTTTCTATTATCGAGGTCTTCTATTTGAGATTGCATGAGAGAGAAGGCTTCTTGCAGGGCTTCATGTTCTCTGCTAAGGTCATTGTATGCTAACGACAGCTCGTCGTGCTTATTTTCTAAAAGGTCTGTTCTGGAACCTAGAGCAGCTATCTCCTGCGAAAGGGCATGGGAGGTTTTGTGAAGCTCTGTCTGAAATTTCGATGCCAGTCTGGTATACATGGCTTCCAGACTAGAGTCCAAATCTGCTTTAGATAGGGCAGGGGGGTACTCACCACCACCTCCGAGCGGGTTAAGGGATCCCGGGAGTTCAGAAGCCGAGGACGGAGCAGGAGAGAGTGGCGGGGCCTCAGCGCCATCTTGAGCCATGCTGCACTGTTCTCTGGCGCGGAGCAAATAGTGTGTCAGCGAGGTCTGAGAACGGCTCCCGGAGTGCTTCTTCTTGGACGACGGCATGCACGAACGTCTCCGATGCCGGGGGGAGCAGATGAAAATGTGTAGAAAGCGGTATATAGCCCCCGTAGAGCGTATTAGGTCCCGAGGTGCACGGAGCTAGAGCTTCAAGCCGCCATCTTGCTCAGCGCCGCGCATGCGCCTCTATATATATATTTTTTAAGAGATTGCCTATAGGCGGACAGATCTGGTGATGCCCATACAGATTGTGGCAGACTGTTCCAGAGAATGGGAGAGGTTCTGGGAAAAGTCCTGGAAGAGAGGTGACAACAGAGCTAGAGAGTTCACTTGCTAGGTCAAGGTGGGTGGGGTAGATTAAAAAAAAAATTTGACCATTTTGGAGACATTTGAGGGAATTTGATGATGGGAGAGGCTCTGGAGGTGTCAAGGAAGCTGAAGAGCAAGAGATCTTGAGAGTTGCGAAAAAGGATGGTTGATGGAGAATGTAAAAGTTCAGTTGTTAGGTTGAGGTGGGATAAGCTTCTCGAAAGAAATTAGTTTTTGGGGGATTCCTAAAGCCAGACGAAGTTGTAGCTAGCCAGACAGATTGGTGTGGGGCTTTCCAGACAAAAGGGAGAGGATGGGCTCTAGAGAAGTCCTGAAGGTGATTTGGAAGATAGAGAGCAAGAGGTCCTTGGAAGAGTAGATGACTTAAGTGTTATTTTGAGACAAGTTTGGTGACATAAGACTGGTGAACCAAAAGAGAACTTTGCCATGAGATGTTGAATTCCTTAAACAAGTCAGTTCAGGAAAATGTGCTTTAAACTTCCTGCATGCAGCCTCGGGGGTTGTTACCGTAAAAAGATCTCCAACCAAATAAAACCGTGAAGTTGGCAGACTGTTCTCTTCACCAAGTTGGCCGTCTCCAAGATTCTGTCCTTTAATCTCCCAGCTAAAAGAGATATTAAAAAGGAGGACCAGTTCCTTAATTTTTCCGGCGAGACTGCGCTGCTAGTTTTAAAGCTCCTGACCCGACCCCCGCCATAAATATCTTTCCTCCACGTTGGAAAGTGGAGATGGGTGGGAGGGTTTAGCAGAGCGCAGTCTGTTGTTAATGGCACCTGCACCGCTCCAAGTGTCTTTATGAGTTTTAATAGGCCGTTAATCATGATTTTTGTCAAATTTTTCACATGTACTCAGCTCTTGGCTTGTCCACGCAGCCTATTAAAGCATAAATCCCCACATTCCCACCATGCTTATGTAGGAAAGCAACCCAGCAATTGTTGTCCAGATGTCATCCTGTAGGGTCCCAGGTGCCCAAACGTTCCGTGGAAGCATCCGAGGTCACCGAGTTGAATTCTTACTCCTTGCCGTCACAAGGGGACCATCTTTATTGTGTTGTCACAGACAATGCGCTCTGGTTTCCGATCTGGATCATTCTGGTGCGCATAAGGAGTGGCAATGAACCGATCCACTTTGTAAATTCCTCCAAGGAAGCCCATATGTTTTGTGTGGTGTATGCGTTTTCTTATAGTTTCTTTTTTTGTCATGTAATTCCTTGTAGAAGTCTAAATCCTATAATTTTCTTGCGTTTTGATGTTTGACGAGGCTTAAAGGGGTTGTAAAAGGTTGTTTTTTATTTTCTAAATAGGTGCCGTTAACCACTTAAGGACAATATACAGTGCAGAAAATAAGTATTTGAACACCCTGCTATTTTGCAAGTTCTCCCACTTGGAAATCATGGAGGGGTCTGAAATTGTCATCGTAGGTGCATGTCCACTGTGAGAGACATAATCAAAAAAAAAATTCCAGAAATCACAATGTATGATTTTTTAACTATTTATTTGTATGATACAGCTGCAAAGAAGTATTTGAACACCTGAGAAAATCAATGTTAATATTTGGTACAGTAGCCTTGGTTTGCAATTACAGAGGTCAAACGTTTCTTGTAGTTTTTCACCAGGTTTGCACACACTGGAGGAGGGATTTTGGCCCACTCCTCCACACAGATCTTCTCTAGATCAGTCAGGTTTCTGGGCTGTCGCTGAGAAACACGGAGTTTGAGCTCCCTCCAAAGATTCTCTATTGGGTTTAGGTCTGGAGACTGGCTAGGCCACGCCAGAACCTTGATATGCTTCTTACAGAGCCACTCCTTGGTTATCCTGGCTGTGTGCTTCGGGTCATTGTCATGTTGGAAGACCCAGCCTCGACCCATCTTCAAAGCTCTAACTGAGGGAAGGAGGTTGTTGCCCAAAATCTCGCAATACATGGCCCCGGTCATCCTCTCCTTAATACAGTGCAGTCGCCCTGTCCCATGTGCAGAAATACACCCCCAAAGCATGATGCTACCACCCCCATGCTTCACAGTAGGGATGGTGTTCTTGGGATGGTACTCATCATTCTTCTTCCTCCAAACACGGTTAGTGGAATTATGACCAAAAAGTTCTATTTTGGTCTCATCTGACCACATGACTTTCTCCCATGACTCCTCTGGATCATCCAAATGGTCATTGGCAAACTTAAGACGGGCCTTGACATGTGCTTGTTTAAGCAGGGGAACCTTCCGTGCCATGCATGATTTCAAACCATGACGTCCTAGTGTATTACCAACAGTAACCTTGGAAACGGTGGTCCCAGCTCTTTTCAGGTCATTGACTAGCTCCTCCCGTGTAGTCCTGGGCTGATTTCTCACCTTTATTAGGATCATTGAGATCCCACGAGGTGAGATTTTGCATGGAGCCCCAGTCTGAGGGAGATTGACAGTCATGTTTAGCTTCTTCCATTTTCTAATGATTGCTCCAACAGTGGACCTTTTTTCACCAAGCTGCTTGGCAATTTCCCCGTAGCCCTTTCCAGCCTTGTGGAGGTGTACAATTTTGTCTCTAGTGTCTTTGGACAGCTCTTTGGTCTTGGCCATGTTAGTAGTTGGATTCTTACTGATTGTATGGGGTGGACAGGTGTCTTTATGCAGCTAATGACCTCAAACAGGTGCATCTAATTTAGGATAATAAATGGAGTGGAGGTGGACATTTTAAAGGCAGACTAACAGGTCTTTGAGGGTCAGAATCAGATAGACAGGTGTTCAAATACGTCTTTGCAGCTGTATCATACAAATGGTTAAAAAAATCATACATTGTGATTTCTGGATTTTTTTTTTTTGATTATGTCTCTCACAGTGGACATGCACCTACGATGACAATTTCAGACCCCTCCATGATTTCCAAGTGGGAGAACTTGCAAAATAGCAGGGTGTTCAAATACTTATTTTCCGCACTGTACATCGGCAGAATGGCAAGGCTGGGCACATGGACGTGTATATATACACGTTCCCTTTAAAAGCCCAGCCGTGGGTCGCGCGCACGCGACTCGGTCCGAAGCTCCATGACCACACCCGCGGATAAAGTCAAAACAGTCTAGGAGCTAGCATTCGGAATTCAAGGGCCGGAGCCCTTAACCACTTAAGGACCGCCTAACGCCGATATAAGTCGCCAGAATGGCACGGCTGGGCACAATCACGTATGGGTACGTCCCCTTTAACCACTTCAGGCCCGCGCTACCGTCGGATGACGGCAACAGCGCGGGCCTGAATATCCAACATGCCGTCATTTGACGGCATGTCCTTTAGGCGTTCCCAGCGCGCGCTTGGGAAGCTCTGTGTTGTCCCGGCCAATCACAGATCGCGGCGAACGGCCAATCAGAGTGGCCGTTTGCGATGCGATCTGTGGGCGAATGAGAGATGATCTCTCATAGATCATCTCTCATTGCCGTTTTACACAGAGACAGCGTCCTGTCTCTGGAGAGGAGGAGCCCGATCTGTGTCTCTTGTACATAGGGACACAGATCGGTCACCCCCCCTCCCCCACAGTTAGAACACACCTAGGATACACATTTAACCCCTTCCTCACCCCCTAGTGTTAACCCCTTCAATGCCAGTCACATTTATACTGTAATTAGTGCATATTTATAGCACTGATCGCAGTATAAATGTAAATGGCGCCAAACGTGTCAAAAGTGTCCGATGTGTCCGCCATAACGTCGCAGTACCAATACAAATTGCAGATCGCCGCCATTTCTAGTAAAAAAAAAATAATAAATAATAATTCTCTCCCCTAGTTTGTAAGCGCTATAACTTTTGCGCAAACCAGTCGCTTATTGCGATTTTTTTTTTTACCAAAAATATGTAGAAGAATACGTATCGCCCTAAACTGAGAAAAAATTTTTTTTTTTTTTAATTGGGATATTTATTATAGCAACAAGTAAAAAATATTGTATTTTTCTTCAAAATTGACGCTCTTTTTTGTTTATAGCGCAAAAAATAAAAACCGCACAGGCGATCAAATACCACCAAAAGAAAGCTCTACTTGTGGGGAAAAAAGGACGTAAATTTTGTTTGGGAGCCACGTCGCACAATCGGAAGCTGAAATTTTACCTGGGCAGGAGGGGGGTGTAAGTGCCCAGTATGCAAGTGGTTAAGTGGCCAGTGGCGTGCGCCCGTGACCCAGAACGAAGCTCCATGACCGCGGGACCCACGAACCCGATCGCCGCCGGTCTCCCGCGAACGGTCACCGGAGCTGAAGAACGGGGAGAGGTGAGTGTAAACACACCTTCCCTGTTCTTCATTGTGGCAATGTCAGTGATCGTCTGTTCCCTGATATAGGTAAAGACGATCACTGACGTCACACGTCTAGGCCCACCCCCCTACAGTCAGAAACACATATGAGGTCAAACTTAACCCCTTCAGCGCCCCCTAGTGGTTAACTCCTTCACTGCATTGTCGTTTTCACAGTAATCCGTGCATTTTTATAGCACTTTTCGCTGTGAAAATGACAATGGTCCCAAAAATGTGTCAAAATTGTCCGATGTGTCCGCTATAATGTCGCAGTCACGAAAAAAAATCGTTGATCGCCACCAATTAGTAGTAAAAAAATAATAATAATAGTATCAGCCTGAACTGAGGAAAAAAATGTTTTTATATATCTTTTTTGGGGATAAAAAGGATGGCAATTTTGTTTGGGAGCCACGTCGCATGACCGCGCTATTGTCAGTTTAAGCGACGCAGTGCCGGATCGCAAAATATGGCCTGGTCATTAAGGGGGTGGTAAATCCTTCCGCGTCTGAAGTGGTTAAAGCAGAATTAAAGTCGACCTCTCTTTTTAATGGTCTGAGGTCCCTTGCCGGTGTTCTGCCAAGATGTGTCCCCCTGGTGGATAATGCCCGCCCTGGACTGCGCAGGCGCAGCGCTCTAGCCCTGAAAATTAACGAACATGAAGAGCTGGGCATGAGCTGGAGACTGCGCTTGGGCAGGGCATGTGACAGTCATTGCCGCACGCTGCCGATGCTCGCTCCACCCAGGGGGGGGCGTGTATATTACAATTATATCGGTCGGATGCCACAAAGTCGCCCATCAACAGTGCAAAACTCGCCCTACTTTTCATACACCCGCCCCCCCCCCTATCAGACAATATAATAGTAATACACATGCCACGGGGGGCGTGGCGTGTGTATTACCATTATATCGTCTGTAAGGGGACGGGTGTATGAAAAGTAGGGCGAGTTTTGCACTGTTGATGGGCGACTTTGTGGCATCCGACCCTTACACGATATAATTGTAATATACACGCCCCCCTTGCAGAGTGGAGCGAGCATCGTCAGCGTGTGGCACAATGTTGTGCTCAATGCGCATGCGCCGTGTCCAGGCGATTGAGAGGTGTGTTAAGAATCGGCAATTTTCGTAGGTCCCCTGCGCCTGCGCAGGACAGAGCGGGCAAAATCCGCCGGGGGACAATTCTCGGCAGGACACCGGCACCAGCTTCTTGGGCAGTAGCCATCTTGATTGGCTGATGTCGGATGAATGTCACTCATGTTCATGCATAGGAGTTCAGTTTTCCTGCCACACAGTATCTCTGTGCCGACGGTAAACCAAGCAGTGCATGCGCAGCTCGGTGTAAATGCTAAAGAAGACTGCAAGCCAGTACGATTGACGCCGGCAAAGTGGTTTCAATATCCCGAATGGACGTCCTATTACGTCCTCAGGATATTGAGCCACTGCGCGCCCCCGGGGGCGTGCATCGCGGCTATCGTTGTTGCAGGGTGTCAATCTGACACGCCGCAACACCGATCTAGGAAAAGTGTCTCCGACGGAAACTCTTTACCACGTGATCAGCCGTGTCCAATCACGGCTGATCACGATGTGAACAGGAAAAGCAGATAATCGGCTTTTCCTCACTTGTGTCTGTCAGACGCGAGTAGAGGAGAGCCGATCGGCTGCTCCCCTGACGGGGGGGTTTGCGCTGATCGATTATCAGCGCAGCCCTCCCCCACTGGACCACCAGGGATGCAACTAGTCCACCAGGGATGCCTAGCACAGATGCCACCGGGGATACCCACCTAGACCACCAGGGATAACAAACACAAATAAAGGATGCCAATCAGTGCCCACAATGGGCATCACTGATTGGCAGGCATTGTTTGGCACTGATTGGCATCCATTGGTACAAAACCTACATTAGTGCCACATATAAGTGCCCATCTATGGCCATCCATGCCGCCTATCCGTGCCCATCCGTGCCGCCCATCCGTGCCGCCTATCCGTGCCCATCCGTGCCGCCTATCCGTGCCCATCCATGCCGCCTATCCGTGTCGCATATTAGTGCCCATCAATGCCACCTCATTGGTGCCCATCAGTGCCGCCTTATCAGTGCCCATCAGTAAAGGAAAAAAACGTACTTATTTACAATGTTTTATAACGGAAACAAAAAAATACTTATTTTTTTCAAAATTTTCGGTAATTTTTAAAAAAAAATTTGCAGAAAATAAAAATCGCAGAGGTGATCAAATACCACCAAAAGAAATCTCTATTTGTGGGTACAAAATAATACAAATGTAGTTTGGGTACAGTGTAGCATGATGGCGCAATTGTCATTCAAAGTGCGACAGCGCTGAAAGCTGAAAATTGGTCTGGGCGGGAAGGTGTATAAGTGCCCCCCCCCCCCCGGTATGGAAGGGGTTAAATCGCATGCCTATCTGCATTCTTTTTTTTTTTTAACTTGTTCACATTTTAAAATGCCCAGTGGGCAGGCCCTTGCTTTTCTAGCATGGCATGGAGACTTGTCGAAATTTCCAGAGCGCGGCTTGGTGTATAACGAGGATACGAGCTGGTGAATGCGTACTGCGGACGGGCCGATGGAAACACGCCGGTGCCGTAAGAGGGCGATTGTAAAGCCGAACACGGGCAGTTTTTATAGAATCTCTACCGTGACGGCGTGCGAGCGTTAGTCATGCCAAGAGGGGGGGGGGGGGTGACCTAGGTAGGACGGCATCGATTTTTCCTTCGCACCGAGGCATTCGTCGGCCCTACCGCAGATTATTGCTGTTAGCGAGGGGCGCTCATGAGTGACATCTGTGTTTATAAAGCTGCCACCATCTTGAGCTCCCCACCTGGGATCCTGGCAACCGGTCCGCCAGCCAGCTCCTGTCGATTAATGATCCCGCCTGTGAAAGAAAAACCTGGCTGCTAAAATAAGCGTGGCCGCGAATTCCCAGAGCAGCGCCTTACAGGGCGGCCGTAGATCACCGCCTCGCGGAGCAGAAAATGTCTGCTAGGCCGCGACCTGTGCATTCATTCCAGTCGTTTGTCAGAGGGCCCCGGCAAAAGGAATAATTCAACCTGCTTGTAGCCGAGCGAGCTTTTCTCCCACAAAAAAAAGACATTTAATCTGGCGGATCGCCGTTTCCCTGATGTATGTCTGTGAGTTGCCTGCTTACCAGCTGTGGACCCCGATCGGCATTGTGGCCCTCTGCAGTCTAAGGCCAGGAATACTGTTTATCAAGAAATGCGATATCTGCGAATCCTACAAATCGAAGGCTTATATTAATTGGCTTGCCAAATGAATATTCAGATTCTTACATAAGCCTTGGTCATGACCAGTTATTATTAATAGAGAAAGGGACAAGTCCCTACATATAGCCCACAACCTCCACCTTCTATACCAGGGGTCTCGAATTGAAATTTACGGGGGTCCAGTCAGTAAAATTTTCTTTTGTTAATTGGTCCGAATCTCGTGTCTGGATGTCACACTGGTTCCTCCAACTCGGCTTGTCCAAAGCCGAGCTCATAATGTTTTCTCCCCCACGTGCCTCTTCCCCTGACTTCTCTGCCAAGAGCAATGGCACAACCATCCACACGCCGCCGCTGTGCCCATCTTTCGCCGCCGCTGGGCCCCAATCGTACGCCGCCGCTGTGCCCATCGTACGCCGCCGCTGGGCCCCAATCGTACGCCGCCGCTGGGCCCCAATCGTACGCCGCCGCTGGGCCCCAATCGTACGCCGCCGCTGGGCCCCAATCGTACGCCGCCGCTGGGCGCCAATCGTACGCCGCCGCTGGGCCCGTCGTACGCCGCCACTGGGCCCGTCATACGCCGCCGCAGGGCCCGTCGTACGCCACCGCCGTGCCCATCGAGCGCCGCCACCGGGCCCGTCGTACGCCGCCACCGGGCCCGTCGTACGCCGCCACCGGGCCCGTCGTACGCCGCCACCGGGCCCGTCGTACGCCGCCACCGGGCCCGTCGTACGTCGCCACCGGGCCCGTCGTACGCCGCCACCGGGCCCTTCGTATGCCGCCACTGGGCCAGTCACACGCCGCCACTGGGCCCATCGTATGCCGCCACTGGGCCCATCGTATGCCGCCACTGGGCCCATCGTATGCCGCCACTGGGCCCGTCCCACGCCTCCCTTGGGCCCGTCACACGCCGCCCTTGGGCCCGTCACACGCCGCCCTTGGGCCCGTCACACGCCGCCCTTGGGCCCGTCGTATGCCGCCACTGGGCCCATCGTATGCCGCCACTGGGCCCATCCAAATGTTGCTAGGGTTCCTGCCAAATGCTGCCAGGGTGCCCATTAAATGCTGCCACTGTGCCAAATGCTGCCAGTGTGCCCATCAAATGCTGCCAGTGTGACCACCGTCTGCCCGGCACTTACCCTGTCTTGGTGGGGCAGCAGGTGACGGCGACGAGTGGTTTTTTTTTTTATGTCGCCTGCGGGGCCGGGCACTTCTCCACACTGTTGTCCTCTCCGTCTGCCATTATCTCGTCCCGTCAGGCTTCCAATAGCGGTGCCTGTTGTTTCAGCCAATCGGGTGACAGGGTAACCAGACCCGGTGCACCTGCTGAGATGGCAGGTCAGTGTAAGGAAAGCAATGTATTCGGTTCCCTAACACAACACTAAGTAATCGGCGAACGCACAGCAGCGAGCGCCCGCTGTTTACCCTTTTGAAAGTTTATTAGAGCCTAAGGACGCCAATTTTGTTTGGGAGCCATGTCGCACGACCGCGCAATTGTCGGTTAAAGCGACGCAGTGCCAAATCGCAAAAAGGGGCCAGGTCCCTAACCGGCATAATGATCCGGGTCTTAAACAGTTAAACCTTCAATTTCACCTCATGTTCCTACAGTAAAAAAAAAAATGGTGTCTGGGAATCTTCTCTTCTTTTTCATTCCGGGAATTTTCTTTTCTTGCACATGCGCATTTGTTTTTCGATTTACATTTCTTCCATCGTTGATTAGAAAATCGTTTGTTTTTTCAAAAAATATCCAACGTTTTGGATTATCAAAATTCGATGGGCGCACAAACATTGTCTGTTGCTGCAGCCCCACTAATGGTGCGAAATACGAACGGAAATTCTTAGATCAGCTTTTCGAAAGAAAGTTCTTTCGAAATTCGACCTGTGTATGGCCAGCATTAGTTACAATGTTTCCTGTTGGTACAAACTTGGCAGACTGCCAGGGTTTTTTTTTTTACACACAGAAATGTATCCCTTTGATCTAAGAAGAAAGCGTTGGTTACAATGTTTCCTATTAAAAACTTGGCAGACTGTCGGGATTTTTTCTTTACACACACATACACAAGTTTATCCTTCTGATCTAAGAAGGAAGCGTTAGTTACAATGTTTCCTGTTGAAAACTTGGCAGACTGCCGGAATTTTTTCTTTACACACACACACACACACAAGTTTATCCTTCTGATCTAAGAAGGAAGCGTTAGTTACAATGTTTCCTGTTAAAAACTTGGCAGACTGCCGGAATTTTTTCTTTACACACACACACACACACACACACACACACACACACACACACACACAAGTTTATCCTTCTGATCTAAGAAGGAAGCGTTGGTTACAATGTTTCCTGTTAAAAACTTGGCAGACTGCCGGAATTTTTTCTTTACACACACACACAAGTTTATCCTTCTGATCTAAGAAGGAAGCGTTAGTTACAATGTTTCCTGTTAAAAACTTGGCAGACTGCCGGAATTTTTTCTTTACACACAGAAGTCTATCCCTTTGATCTAAGAAGGAAGCGTTGGTTACAATGATTCCTGTTAAAGAAAAAATCTTTTGAAAGCTGATAAGTCTCTCCGCTTCTTATATGAAAGAATCGGCAAACTCTGCATTGGAGATCGTTAGGGGGGATGAATCGAGATCACGATTTTTTTAACCACTTCCTGCCCGGTCAATAGGGAATTGACGTCCGGGAAGTGGTTGTGAAATCCTGACTGGACATCTATTGACGTCCTGCAGGATTTTATGCCGGCGCACGCCCATGGGGTTGCGCAGCGCGGTGATCGGTGATGCGGGGTGTCAGTCTGACAACCTGCATCTCCGATCTAGGTAAAGAGCCTCTGGCGGAGGCTCTTTACCACGTGATCAGCCGTGTCCAATCACTGCTGATCACGATGTAAACAGGAAGAGCCATTGACCGGCTCTTCTTCACTCACGTCTGACAGACGCGAGTAGAGGAGAGCCGATCGGCTGCTCTCCTGACGGGGGGGGGGGGGGGGGGGGGGGGGTTCGCGCTAATTGTTTATTTTTTTTTTTTCTTAGTGTATTTTTTGTGCGTGAACTCGAGAGAGAGGAGCCAGACTGCAGGAGTTGGGAGTAGGCAGACCCTCCCCCCAGAGGCAATCTGCCATCCTTCTCCATGCCCCTGGTGGCAATGGCGGGTGTGAGGGGGGGCCTCCCACTCACCCCGCCCTACCTGCTCCACTTGGGAGCCCAACTGGGGCCCAACGAGACCCCAACGGGACAGAGGGACTCCCCCTATGAAGAAGTGAGGAGGTCTAGCCCACCCAGCCAGCCCCGTAGGTCCTTCGCCTCTCTTTTTTTTTTTATCAGCGCAGCCCCCCCTCGGATCCCCACACTGGACCACCAGGGAGTGCCCCCCAGTGCTCAATAGAGCACAAATAGATTAAAAAAAATTTTTTTTTAATGCAATCGATGCACTGACTGTGCCCAGCAATGCCATCAGTACCCCCCCTCAGTGTCACCCAGTGTCCATCAGTGCCACCTCTTAGTGCCCATCTATGGCCAGTGCCCACCTATCAGTGCCGCCTATAAGTGCCCATCAGTGCAGCATACCAGTGCCGCCTATCGGTGCCCACCAGTGCCGCCTATCGGTGCCCACCAGTGCCGCCATATCAGTGCCCATAATTGAAGAAGAAAACGTATTTACAAAAAAATTAACAGAATAAAAAAATGAAGACTTTTTTTTTTTCTTCAAAAATTGCGTTTTATTTTTGGTTGTTGCACAAAAAAAAAAAAAATCGCAGAGGTGATCAAATACCACCAAAAGAAAGCTCTATTTGTGGGAACAAAATGATAAAAATGTAATTTGGGTACAGCGTCGCACGACCGCGCAATTGTCATTCAAATTGCGACAGCGCTGAAAGCTGAAAATTGGCCTGGGCGGGAAGGTGCGTAAGTGCCCCCCCCCCCCCGGTATGAAAGTGGTTAACGATTAATTGTGCGGCTCTAGTGTGTATATAAGCAAATCTATCTCCTCTTTTCTAACTGCGTCGTATACAGTTACGTGCGTAGCCAGCATCGGCGGCCTCTCTCCTGTCCGTTTACGAGCTCCAGGTACACTTGTACCGTCTCCAATAAACCGTTTATGTGATTATTTGTAAGCCGGACTCATTATCTCCCTCATTTTCCTTTCTAAAAGCGACCGCAAATTGCCTCGTTCTATCCCACGTACAAATTCCCCCTCCCCCACCCCGAAAATGATCCCTTCTATTAAAACAATTTTATTTATTTTTTCTCGTCTTCGGCACAAATTGGACTGTTTTGACGGCTGGGAGAAGTGTGGCCCCGAGGCTCCGCGGTTACAGAAACGGACCAGGTCTCTCTCTCTCTCTCGCGATCGCGTCGCGGAGATCAGTCGTTTTTTTCCTTGTTCATGCCGTGTTTTACGAGGTGCTTTTCTGTCTGGGTCTCTGCCATTTTAATTATTAAACTTCTTTTTTTTTTTTTTTCTAATATAGTGAAAAAGTACACATCAGTTCTTATTGTTTTTTTGGAGACAATGGCTTCCATCTGTTCGCTTTCATCTGCGGAGGAAAAACTGGAGCGGAGAGAAGTGGAGCGAGGGGTTTGCCCCCCGTGCCACTCAATTCTTTGTATTATTTTCACCGTCAAAAGGCTCGTTTTACACTGGGTTGGTCTCTTGGAGCAAACCCGCGGTGGATCGATTTTCAGAGGGCGTTTGACAGGTGGTGAGGAAGTGCGATGTTGCCCCCCCTCGGCTTATACTCGAGTCAACATTTTGCGCCTGATCTCCCGGACTTTGGGGACCCGGTACTGTCTGGCCGTAGGTCCGCTGGACCCCAAACTTGACACACATGTAGCCCCACTCTTCCTCTACAAGTGTGCAAAGTTTGTTGTCCGGGGGACCTACAGCCGGGGAGCACCGTTTTTTTTTTTCAAAGTCGGGCACCCCTTCCATAGACTCCCATGTTGAACGGTAATTTCTTTGGTGAATTTTGGGACCCGGTACCGGACATTTGTAGGTCCCCTGGACCCGTAACTTGGCACACATGTAGCCCCATTTCTCCTCTACAAGTGTGCAAAGTTTGTTGTCTGGGGGGGACCTACGGCTGGGGAGCACCGACTTTTTTTTTTTTTTTTTTTCAAAGTTGGGCACCCCTTCCATAGACTCCCATGTTAAACGTCAGTCTAGGCATGGGCACAGTGAGGCAATGGGCACAGTGAGGCATGCACATGGGCACAGCGAGGCATACACATGGGCACAGTGAGGCATGGGCACAGTGAGGCATGCACATGGGCGCAGTGAGGCATGCACATGGGCGCAGTGAGGCATGCACATGGGCGCAGTGAGGCATGCACATGGGCGCAGTGAGGCATGCACATGGGCGCAGTGAGTCATGCACATGGGCACAGTGAGTCATGCACATGGGCACAGTGAGTCATGCACATGGGCACAGTGAGTCATGTACATGGGCACAGTGAGTCATGCACATGGGCACAGTGAGTCATGGGCACAGTGAGGCATGCACATGGGCACAGTGAGTCATGGGCACAGTGAGGCATGCACATGGACACAGTAAGGCACAGTGAGGCATGCACATTGACACAGTAAGGCATGGGCACAGTGAGTCATGCACATGGGCACAGTAAGGCATGGGCACAGTGAGGCTGCATGCTACATGATGGACACCCTAGGCTTATACTCAAGTCAAAATGTTTTCCGAGGTTTTTTTTGTGGTAAAATTAGGTGCCTTGGCTTATATTTGGGTATATACGGGGTGTGTGTGTGTGTGTATGTATGTATGTATGTATGTATGTATGTATGTATGTGTGTATATATATATATATATATATATATATATATATATATATATATATATATATATATATATATATACACACACATACACACTGCCTTGAAAAAGTATTCACACCTCTTGAAATTTTCTCATGTTACAACCAAAAAACATAAATGTATTTTATTGGGATTTTATGTGATCAACCAACACAAAGTGTCACATAATTGTGAAGGTGGAAGGAAAATTATAAGAACGATCAAATGGCTGAACAGCCGCTATGATTGTTCTTCGGGTGAAGGGAATCGCCGGCTATAAAAGACAGTATCTGAATGATGCCTGTAGATCCACCCATCATTTTAGATATCGCTGCTCAAAGTTTGCGACGTCGTATGATTTTGGGTGGGCGGGAAGCGGGTTTACCACTTCAGGACCGCCTCCTGCACATATACGTCGGCAGAATGGCGCGGCTGGGCACAGGTACGTACGTCCCCTTTAAGTGCCCAGCCGTGGCACCCGTGGGATCTGGTCCGAAGCTCCGTGACCTCAGCCGTGGGACCCGCGGACACGATCGCCGCTGGAGTCTTGTGATCGGTCACCGGAGCTGAAGAACGGGGAGAGCTGAGTGTAAACACACCTTCCCCGTTCTTCTCTGCGGCGGCGTCATGGGATCGTGTGTTCCCTAATATAGGGAACCACAATCAATGACGTCACACCTACAGCCACACCCCCCTACAGTTAGAAACACATATGAGGTCACACTTAACCCCTCCAGCGCCCCCTAGTGGTTAACCCCTTCACTGCCATTGTCATTTTCACAGTAATCGGTGCATTTTTATAGCACTTTTCCCTGTGAAAATTACAATGGTCCCAAAAATGTGTCAAAATTGTCCGATGTGTCCGCCATAATTGTCGCAGTCACGAAAAAAAGCGCTGATCGATTAGTAGTAAAAAAAAAAAAAAAAATTATTAATAAAAACGCCATAAAACTATCCCCTATTTTGTAAACGCTATAAATTTTGCGCAAACCAATCGATAAACGCTTATTGCGATTTTTTTCATTTAGAAGAATACGTATCGGCCTAAACTGAGATTTTCTTTTTTTTTTTTATATATTTTTGGGGGTATTTATTATAGCAAAAAGTAAAACATATTGCATTTTTTTCAAAATTGTCGCTCTATTTTTGTTTATAGCTCAACAAATAAAAACCGCAGAGGTGATCAAATACCACCAAAAGAAAGCTTTATTTGTGGGGGAAAAAAGGACGCCAATTTTGTTTGGGAGCCGCGTCGCGCGACCGCGCAATTGTCAGTTAAAGCGACGCAGTGCCGAATCGCAAAAGGGGGCCTGGTCCTTAACCTGCCTAAAGGTTCGGGGCTGAAGTGGTTAAATGAAAATCGTTGTTCACGTACAAGAAAGTCTTGGAAAGTGTGACCTATATGTGGAGAGTTGTGTGCACACTATACATGAATCGATCGATCGATCCTCGTACGGAAGGTTTCTTCTGATTATAGCGGGGTCCCCGGAGGGCCGTTTTCATTCTCCAGGCTGCTTGAGAAAAAAGAATGTGATATTTTGCTGTTGGCATAAACTTTCTATAGAGTATTAAAAAAAAAGTGGGGGGGGGGGTCTTGTTTTGTGCCAAGCGCCTCGTCTGGACCGAAATGATATTTTAATAGATTCCTGCGAGCCGAGATGTGATCATTTAGGAATATTTCTTCCTCCTTCTTTTTTTTGCCAGGTTACTGTAAAATGTTTTGGCCGATATCCGTGCACCTGCTGAATGAATACTTCATCCTGAGCTCATCCGCGGTCCACGAAGGAGCAGAGTCCTCCAGCAGAGTATATCCGGAGAGGAGAGTTATAGAGGAAGGAGCAGTGTCCTCCAGCAGAGTATATCAGGAGAGGAGAGTTATAGAGGAAGGAGCAGAGTCCTCCAGCAGAGTATATCAGGAGAGGAGAGTTATAGAGGAAGGAGCAGAGTCCTCCAGCAGAGTATATCAGGAGAGGAGAGTTATAGAGGAAGGAGCAGAGTCCTCCAGCAGAGTATATCGGGAGAGGAGAGTTATAGAGGAAGGAGCAGAGTCCTCCAGCAGAGTATATCAGGAGAGGAGAGTTATAGAGGAAGGAGCAGAGTCCTCCAGCAGAGTATATCGGGAGAGGAGAGTTATAGAGGAAGGAGCAGAGTCCTCCAGCAGAGTATATCAGGAGAGGAGAGTTATAGAGGAAGGAGCAGAGTCCCCCAGCAGAGTATATCAGGAGAGGAGAGTTATAGAGGAAGGAGCAGAGTCCTCCAGCAGAGTATATCAGGAGAGGAGAATTATAGAGGAAGGAGCAGAGTCCTCCAGCAGAGTATATCAGGAGAGGAGAGTTATAGCGGGAGGAGCAGAGTCCTCCGGCAGAGTATATCAGTAAAGGAGAGTTATAGAGGAAGGAGCAGAGTCCTCCAGCAAAGCAGAGTACGTGTAGTTGAGGTCACACTCTGATCCCGCCTGATAATGTGGAATAATATCGGTCTGATATCTTATCACCGCTTGGCAGTTGCGTTTGATTATCACAGTTCCCCCCTCCAGCGGTGTCTTTGGTCTCTGAGAAGACGATTGGCGATGAGCTGTTGCATGGAACGGCATGAAAGGAGTGATGTTGTTTATTGAAAAACGTTTTCCCAAAGTTAGTAAACTCCGCCAGGTGGTCTTCATTTCCGAAAACAAAACAAAAAAAACGAAACTCAGAAAAAGCAAAAATAAACAAAAGTCCGCAAATCGCAAGCGGTGGATCTTCTACTGTCCGTATTTCATTAACTGTTTGCAATCCCTGATTACGGAAGACGAATGAAGGATGAGAGGGAGGGGGAGGGGGGTCTGGAAAGCCTCTTCACCCCACGCGGCACGGACGTGCCCGCCGGAGTCCACAGTTTGAGGAACGTTCACCTCGCGTGGCTGAGAAACGTTTTTGGAGACAGGCGCCCCGGATGATCGATGAGCACTGAACCGTTCGGCAGGAGTTTACTTTGTAGCGATGAACATGGGCCAGAATTTTCTAATGAGACAAAGAAAGTTAGATTAGAACTCGTTATTGAAATTATTGTAATGAGTGAGCCGCTCCGTTCAGCCAGATCTGGGTTCCAAGTCAACGGGATGCTGCCAGGTCCTCTTATCGGCCCATGTGTTTGCCATTTGCTATGGGCATCCCGCCGTTCTTTTCCTGGACTAGGGAGATAAAATCTGAAATGGGGGCAATGATGGGGGATTCGTCACCCCCTGTAATGTTACATACCCAATGTACACTATATTGTCAAAAGTATTGGGACATCTTTACACAGACATGGACATGCAATAATGTCTGGCAGCTTACCTTCTCCTCATGTGTCCATTAGAGGCCTGACTCTTATCTGGATGCCTTTTTATCATCTCCCCTTCCTGTATGGCTCCACCCCAGGTCATCCCAAGAAGTCTATATTAACTGTTGTTTGTTAGCTGTTCCAGTCTGCCATGTGCTACGTTTACCTTTCTGTGTACCGAATTTGGCTCGTCTGTCTACTCCTGTTTGCCTGTGACCCTGACCTTTGGCCTGTCCCTTGGTTACCCTCGTCTGTTGCCCCGACCTCGGCTTGTCTATCACTATCCTTTGTGTCCTCAGTGGCTGCTTCCCCTCTCTCCCTACGGAGCGTGACCTTGGGGACCCAAGGGGCCGTGACCTGGGTTCAGTTGCAGCGAAGGCCATCCTCACCACTAGAGGCTCTGGTGAACACCTGCTGGACCTTAGACTCTGCACCCTGGGGAATCTAGGGCTCATGTTTCCTGTCCATCTTCAGCAGTCGGCTATTAGGTTCACTACCTTGCGGTGCACCCCTGTCTCCAACGGGGTGCATTTGTCACCTGGCCACAGATGACCTGACAGAACTTTAATGGCATCCCAGTCTTAGTCCGGAGGGTTTAATTTTGAGTTGGCCCCGCCCTTTGCAGCTATAACAGCTTCAGGCTCACTAATGTTTTCTTGGTACATACTGTATTTTACCAATTCCCCCGAGGGCAGGGAAACATTTGAGCACAACTGTAATACACCTACATGTTGCCCTAAAAAGTAAAATATAATAAATCTACACTATATTGTCAAAAGTATTGGGACACCGGCCTTTAACAACCACTTAGTCCGTAGGGTTCAATATTGCCCTTTGCAGCTATAACAGCTTCACCTCTTCTGGAAAGGCCGTCCACAAGGATTAGGAGGGTGTCTATTTCCTGTGCTTAGCTAGCACCTGCCCCAGCATGGTAGTCAGGCACTTTAGCATTGTGCATAAGACCTTGGGGTAACCTCGCACTGGTAGGCTTGTTTACCTTATGGGAAAGGTGGCTGCTATAGGTGAAGAACACCGAGCCAGCTATAGTGCCAGACCACCAATGCTATGGGTATGTGTGACATACACTAAATCAGCAAAAGTATTGGGACGCCGGCCTTCACACGCACATGAAATTTAATGACATCCCAGTCTTAGTCCGGCGGGTTCAATATTGAGTTGGCTCCGCCCTTTGCAGCTATAAAAGCTTCAACTCTACTGGGAAGGCCGTCCACAAGGTTTAGGATTCAAAAGTATTGGGACGCCTGCCTTTACACACACATGAACTTTAATGGCATCCCAGTCTTAGTCCGGAGGGTTCAATATTGAGTTGGCTCCGCCCTCACTTCTCCTGGGAAGGCCGTCCGCAAGGTTTAGGAGGGTGTCTATGGGAATGTTTAACCATTCTTCCAGAAGGGCATTTGTGAGGTCAGGCACTGATGTAGGAAGAGAAGTCCTGCCTCGCAGTCCCCGCTCTAATGCCCGCGTACACACGATTGGAAATTCCGACAAGAAAACCGTGGATTTCTTTCCGACGGAATGGTGGCTCAAACTTGTGTTGAATATGCACGTGCTGATGCCTTAAGGGTTCCCTTCACTGGAACTAAGGGGCCAAGCCCAACCGCTGAAAAACACCCCCCACACCATAATCCCCCCTCCACAAAATGATTGGGACCAGTGCACAAAGCAAAGTGAGCGAGTCTGGGGTGGAGGGACTTGACTGGCCTGCATCGGGTACACTGCACAATAATTAATGACGGCATTAAAAAAATAACCCCTTGCATGGCACAATAATTACCAACATCAATAAATAACCCCCAACATGGCACAATAATAAACTCCCAGCACTGTGCAGTATTTAACCCCCCAACATTGCATATTCATTTACCCCCAGCATGGCACAATAATAAACTCCTAGCACTGTGCAGTATAACCCCCAACATTGCATATTAATTAACCCCCCCCCCCCCCCCCCGCATGTCACAAAAATTAACACCCACAAAGACACAATAATTAGCTGCCAAAATGGCAAAATAATTCCCCTCCTGGAGTATAGCAGTCGGCATACTCCCACCAATCGTAAGCTCGTACTGACCATTCAACCAATCGTAAGCTCCCTTTCCAGCTGCACGTTAGAGACGCGCATACCCCTGCAAGCTGTAAACGCTGCTAGTGGAAGAAGAGAGAATGGCATGCTGGGTAAATCCAGCAAAGTACAAACACATGGCCGCCTTCCTGGTAGCTCAGCCACTCACCTTACTTTGATGTGTATTAATGTCCAAAAGTGACACGCTCTTGAATAATGCATTTCCTCTAAAAAATATTTTAATAAGTACAATCGCTTGTCTTTGAAGAGGGCAATACCCCCACCGCTGTTTTTTTTTTTTTTCCTCTTTTAAAAAAAAAAGATGCTGAACATAAAAGTTTGGTGTATATGAAATTCCTACATAAATATGGAAACATCGGGAACCTAACAGGATGTGAATAAGAATAGAGTGCAGAGAGCCCGGGTTGTATTTTTTGTAATGAAAAACAGTTTAACTTGCCCTCAGGACTTGGTTTACTTGATGTGCCATATTGCCCTTATTGTGCGCAATTTTTTAGATTTGCCCTCTAGTGGGCAATCTATTTACAGCACAATTCTGCCTAAAACTTTTTTGGAGGTGGACAGAGGCTGCGGACATGGTGGGACTCTGTCCACCTCCTGCATCGTGTCCGCAGCCTCTGTCTACCTCCTGTATCGTGTCCGCAGCCTCTGTCTACCTCCTGTATCGTGTCCGCAGCCTCTGTCCACCTCCTGTATAATGTCCGCAGCCTCTGTCCACCTCCTGTATCATGTCCGCAGCCTCTGTCCACCTCCTGTATAATGTCCGCAGCCTCTGTCCGCCTCCTGTATCGTGTCCGCAGCCTCTGTCCACCTCCTGTATCGTGTCCGCAGCCTCTGTCCACCTCCTTTATCATGTCCGCAGCCTCTGTCCGCCTCCTGTATCATGTCCGCAGCCTTTGTCTGCAGCCTTTGTCCGCCTCCTGCATCATGTCCGCAGCCTTTGTCCGCCTCCTTTATCATGTCCGCAGCCTCTGTCCACCTCCTGTATCATGTTCGCAGCCTCTGTCCACCTCCTGTATCGTGTCCGCAGCCTCTGTCCACCTCCTTTATCATGTCCGCAGCCTCTGTCCACCTCCTGTATCATGTCCGCAGCCTTTGTCTGCAGCCTTTGTCCGCCTCCTGCATCATGTCCGCAGCCTTTGTCCGCCTCCTTTATCATGTCCGCAGCCTCTGTCCACCTCCTGTATCATGTCCGCAGCCTTTGTCTGCAGCCTTTGTCCGCCTCCTGTATCATGTCCGCAGCCTTTGTCCGCCTCCTTTATCATGTCCGCAGCCTCTGTCCACCTCCTGTATCATGTCCGCAGCCTCTGTCCACCTCCTGTATCGTGTCCGCAGCCTCTGTCCACCTCCTTTATCATGTCCGCAGCCTCTGTCCACCTCCTGTATCATGTCCGCAGCCTTTGTCTGCAGCCTTTGTCCGCCTCCTGCATCATGTCCGCAGCCTTTGTCCGCCTCCTTTATCATGTCCGCAGCCTCTGTCCACCTCCTGTATCATGTCCGCAGCCTCTGTCCACCTCCTGTATCATGTCCGCAGCCTCTGTCCACCTCCTGTATCGTGTCCGCAGCCTCTGTCCACCTCCTGTATCGTGTCCGCAGCCTCTGTCCACCTCCTGTATCGTGTCCGCAGCCTCTGTCCACCTCCTGCATCATGTCCGCAGCCTCTGTCCGCCTCCTGCATCATGTCCGCAGCCTCTGTCCGCCTGCTGCCTCATGTCCGCAGCCTTTGTCCGCCTCCTTTATCATGTCCGCAGCCTCTGTCCGCCTCCTGCATCATGTCCGCAGCCTCTGTCCGCCTCCTGCATCATGTCCGCAGCCTCTGTCCACCTCCTGTATTGTGTCCGCAGCCTCTGTCCACCTCCTGTATAATGTCCTCAGCCTCTGTCCACCTCCTTTATCATGTCCGCAGCCTCTGTCCGCCTCCTGCATCATGTCCGCAGCCTCTGTCCGCCTCCTGCATCATGTCCGCATCCTCTGTCCGCCTCCTGCATCATGTCCGCAGCCTCTGTCCGCCTCCTGCATCATGTCCGCAGCCTCTGTCCGCCTCCTGCATCATGTCCGCATCCTCTGTCCGCCTCCTGCATCATGTCCGCATCCTCTGTCCGCCTCCTGCATCATGTCCGCATCCTCTGTCCGCCTCCTGCATCATGTCCGCAGCCTCTGTCCGCCTCCTGCCTCATGTCCGCAGCCTCTGTTTGCCTCCTGCCTCATGTCCGCAGCCTCTGTTTGCCTCCTGCCTCATGTCCGCAGCCTCTGTCCGCCTCCTGCCTCATGTCCTTAGCCTCTGTCCACCTCCTGCCTCATGTCCTTAGCCTCTGTCCGCCTCCTGCCTCATGTCCTTAGCCTCTGTCCGCCTCCTGCATCATGTCCGCAGCCTCTGTCCGCCTCCTGCATCATGTCCGCAGCCTCTGTCCGCCTCCTGCATCATGTCCGCAGCCTCTGTCTACGACACTGAACACTGCTCCTGATGACAAAGCAGACGATCAGTGTCCTGTCTCTAGGCAGAAAGGGTAAATGCCTCGGAACCCGCGGCTGTCGCATGCCCGCAATGCCCCAAATTAATGGAGATGTGCCTGTACGCCCATTTTCCCAGCCGCGCCATTGTGCCGACGTATATCGTCGTGTGTTGGTCGGCATGTGCTTAATGAATTAATTTCTTAAGTCTCCCTAGGGATTCAAAGCTCTCTATCTGCTGTAAGGACAGATGGTGAGGCGGCCACATTGGGCATGCCCAGTAGACTTTCATACCGGGCCAGTTTTAGATCCAGAAGATACCAACGTAATCACAGGCGGACATATCTCTAATGGGGGGAAAAAAAGTTGGGAGTTCTACTTTCCATTTTAATAAACATTTTGTCTATTGAAGACGTCGTATATTTCCCGAACCCGATGCGTCTTGTTGCTCGGAGGCCGTGTAACTCTTCTTTAGGGATGTTTATCAAGGATAATATTTTCATAAATTTCTGTAGATTGAGAAGATTTGTCTCTCAGAGAAGGGCGACGCACAGCCATGCACTCCTCCATCTTTCTCGGCACGGTGGAGGGGGGGGGGGGGATAGGTGGATGACACTAACGTACGAACCCCGGGCCCACAGCAGGAACTCATTACGGGAAATTCATCACGGATGACAGAGCATAATCTGTCATATGCTTTTTTTTCTTTTCTGCTTAAACCTACATGGAACATCTTGCAGGAGTGCTGTGTCCAACCAAATTCCTGCAGAAATGTCTTTCTTACCTAACCCTGGATCTGCATTATATTTTGGGTTAACTGGGGGGGGGGGGGGGGGGGGAATGTATCCAAATTTTATATCCTTTTCTTTTTTTTTTTTTCACAAATAGAGCTTTCTTTTGGTGGTATTTAAATTGTTTGCGCTATAAACAAAAATAGAGCAACAATTTCGGCGGTGGCTGGTCAGTATTCGCTCCATAAGACGCACAGGCATTTCCCCTTCTTTTAGGGGGGATAAAGTGCATTTTATGGAATGAAAAATATGGTACATATTTTCTGCCTAGGCAAAGTCACCACCCGGATGGTATTGTCTCACGGAGGGGTACAAAACCTGCTTGGTCTCTGTGGATAAGACCAGAGCTTTTTTTATCAAAAAATAGGTGCAGGAACTCAACCACGACCCCGTTCAGATTTCACAAACAGTAGAAGGGTCTTAAAGGGGCATTAAATACAAGGATTGCATAACATACAGAGTGCAGAGTTCAGGGGGTTACACACAGAGTTCAGAGCTGTCACTTGTAAACACAGAAACCAGACTTCCATGTTTACAAGTGATTGTGGTGAGCAGACCCCAAAGGGCCTGAGCCAAAGGTGGTGGAACTGAGTTCCCCCAAGTTCCCCCTGAAAAAAAGCCCTGGATAAGACTCAGGATGTGAGGGAGTAACCTCACATAATTAGCCAGAATCTTTGCGAATAATTTCAGATCTGTATTCAAGAGCGCTATTGGGCGGTAATTCCCGCAGCGCTGTGGATCCTTCCCTTCCTTCAGAATAAGAGAGATGTAGGCACCCAATGTATCAATCACTTCCCTTCCGTGATCTAGTTAAGCGCCGAAACCAACGGTTGAGAAAGGGGTTTAAAAAAACGTTATAATAGCTCGGGGTGAGGCCGTCCGGACCAGGGGCCTTCTTAGGCTTAGACCAAAGGCCACCCCCAGTTCCACAACCACGATAGACTCCTCCAATTCCTCCTGGACTGCAGGAGAGAGAGAAGGCATGTCTGAGGAGGCAAGGTAGGATTAAGGTGTGACTACACCACCAGGAGGGGGATCCAGAGTGGGGGCGCAGTCTAGGTTGTAAAGGCCCTCATAGAAGGATCAAAACTCTGTCGCCATGTCAGAGGAAGTATGAAGCTTCCACCCACCCGGAGGAACCCACAATGTGGGATATGTACGTTTTTGTGCGTGGGCCACTCAATCCTCTGGCCGACAACGTGCCCGGTTTATTCGAGAATTTGTAATAGTAATTATATTGCGCTAAACCAAATAAACCGAGGCAGCCAACACAACAAATGGATATTTGTAAAACGTGAAAAAAAGGATAAAGTGTAGCGCCAATGAAGGAACCTTCTGTACGGAGGATCCACTATAGGCTGATAAGTGATCACCAACCTTACCGTGCACACCCCTGTTGAAGTCTATATCAGACGAAACCGGTCGGGTATGCTGACTTGCTAAGTCTCTACTGCATTTTTCTCTAGAATACTTCTGTCCACCCATCAAGGGGGATCGTTGCTGTATGTTTTTACATATTTTTTCACGTGTGGTTTTACGTTTTTTTATTTGGTTCCTGTCACCAGTGTGATTTTCTGGAAAGTTTTATTAAATTTTACCGTTTTACACTATGAGGAGCTCTTTTTCTTTTGTCTCCCCCTTCCCATTTTTGGAAGTGACTGGGTACCATTACGGTGCTATTACGGTACTTATCTGTTTCCTGATGAGGAATTTCTGGATACAAGTACATCTTGGAAATATTTGATACCACCTTCGCCTAGGATTACCAACCTGACGCCAACCGGAGTAGGCAATCGACCTATACAAGCCTTAAAGACCCCCCCACCGTATGGTGAGTTGCGGGTCCATCCTATCTGGTAAGGGTACCCATTTATATTTGTTTCCAATATTCGGGGATTGTATCTTGGAATATACATCTCATTCAAGCCCATCAGAAGGAGAATATGCTCTTATCATCTTCAGGGTGTATGGACTGACTTTTTCACTTGATTGGGTGTTTTTAAATTTTTTTTAACACATTGTATTTTTAGTGTGCACATCTTTCTGTTAACACTATAACTTAGATTAGCCCTCAAAATTTCCACTACTAGCATTTGGCAAGTGGATTTAAGCTGGGGGCGAGTAATACCAGGGCTGCATGACCAATCTCCCTGCAATCTGTGCCTACACTTAGAGTCCTGATGAGATTGGCGGCCAAAGAGGAAAGGTGCATGATCGGGAAAAGTAGTCTGGTGAGCCGCGCACAGGCAGAGCAGTACACAGGTGCTCTCCTTACAATTCTCATTGGGACCTAACAGTATGACCTCTCTGAGCTTCCCCCCCTCCCCCCGGGCCCTGACCAATGTAGCTGGAGAGCAGAAAGTAATGAGTGAGGTGGAGGATTGCAAAAATTACCACTCCAGTGCAGGGGAGACCCAGTTCTAGTGCCCTGTCCCTCTGGTCTGCCCCCAGTGCCCTGTCCCTCTGGTCTGCCCCCAGTGCCCTGTCCCTCTGGTCTGCCCCCAGTGCCCTGTCCCTCTGGTCTGCCCCCAGTGCCCTGTCCCTCTGGTCTGCCCCCAGTGCCCTGTCCCATTTTGTTAAAGTTGTTGTTGGTAATATTTAATTTTGTAACTAGATTCTGCATAAAACATTGTCATTCCATGAGATAATCTACGAGGGCGTGTTTACAGGTGCAATTAGGCGCAGGGCAGTGTATGAATTAGGTGGGGCAACTGGTGGCGAGTAACTCTTGAGGCCTGGCTAGTAGCTCAGGACTTGAAATTTTGAGCCCTGACTTAGATGATTTATGAATATTCATCCATTTGATTATGTATACTGTCCTTTAGATGGTTTACGATATTCACTTATTTGATTGATTGTATGTCAATTAGGTACTTGGGTAGGAGTGTCTTGATTAGCCCTCCCCTTCAAGATCACCTGGATTGACTTATTCACATTTTGCACATATTTGCTTGGTCATTGCCAGTATACTCCCTGTTATTGATTCACAGTATAGGAGTTCTAACACTGGAAAAGCACGGTTAGGTTGGTGATCACTTATCACTAAGCCTATAGTGGATCCTCCTTACAGAAAAACGTGCACATTTAACCACTTAAGGACCACCTCCTACACATATACGTCGGCAGAATGGCACGGCCGGGCACAAGCACGTACCTGTACGTCCTCTTTAAGTGCCCAGCCATGGGTCGCGGGCGTGCGCCTGGTCCGAAGCTCCATGACCGCGGGACCCCCGGACCCGATTGCTGCCGGAGTCCTGCGACCAGTCCCCCGGAGCTGAAGAACGGGGAGAGCTGTGTGTAAACACAGCTTCCCCGTTCTTCACTGTGGCGTTGTCATTGATCGTCTGTTCTCTGATATAGGGAAACACGATTAATGACGTCACACGTCCAGCCCCCCTAGAGTTAGAAACACATATGAGGTCACCACTAGGGGGCGCTGTAGGGGTTAACTCCCAAATTGTAATTTTCACAGTAAGCCGTGCATTTTTATAGCATTTTTTGCTGTGAAAATGACAATGGTCCCAAAAATGTGTCAAAATTGTCTGACGTGTTCGCCATAATGTCGCAGTCACGAAAAAAATCGCCGCCATTAGTAGTAAAAAAATATATTAATAAAAATGCCATAAAACTATCCCCTATTTTGTAAACGCTATAAATTTTGCGCAAACGTTAAACGTTTATTGCGATTTTTCTTTTTTATTTTTTTTTATCAAAAATTTGTAGAAGAATACGTATCGGCCTAAACTGACGGAAAAAAAACTTTTTTTTTTATTATTTTTTTGTGGATATTTATTATAGCAAAAAGTAAAAAATATTGCATTTTTTTTCAAAATTGTCGCTCTATTTTTGTTTATAGCGCAAAAAATAAAAACCGCAGAGGTGATCAAATACCACCAAAAGAAAGCTCTATTTTGTGGAGAAAAAAAAGACGCCAGTTTTGTTTGGGAGCCGCGTCGCACGGCCGCGCAATTGTCAGTTGAAGCGACGCAGCGCCGAATCGCAAAAACTGTGACGTGTCCCAGGCGATCGCCTACAGGGAGGGGCTGAAGGTAGGCGATTAAGCTAATCGCCTAACCAGCCCCTCGGCGGAAGGAGGAAGTGGGACAGGAAGTCCCACTCCTCCTGAACCCCCCACTCCCCCCCCCCCCAAAAAAAATTACATGCCAAATGTGGCATGTAAGGGGGTGAGGAGTGGGTTAAATGGAAGTTCAATTTTTGAGTGGAACTCCGCTTTAAGTGGTTAAAGTGGAGCTCTTAGTAACTTTACAACTTTAATGCCAACGCAGTGCCGAATCGCAGAAAGGGGCCTGGTCCTTTTACCTGCATTTTGGTCCGGGGCTTAAGTGGTTAATAAGCCAACATCGCTGCCTCTTTGAAGACTTCTAATTGCGTTCATTACAAACAAAATGATTAAAGTAAAAACAAACATGAAATTCCTAATTAGTTTCCCTTTAAAATAGGCGCTGGCCAAACACCTTTTCTTCTTCTCTTTTTTTATTTCTATTTCACATCTGTCTATCTGGGTATTTGTGTATATTACCCGTGTACTGTAGCAATTAAAGTTCATAAGGGCAGTTTGGATGGCGGTAAGCCCTGAACTTTTGCTGTTGCCTCAAACTTCTGGAATGGCCCCAGTTCTGCTCGTGTATCCGTCCTGTCGGTGGGTGGGTGGCACGCTCCTAATTTTGGCAATCAGACTATTCTGTGGTATTTACAGATCTCTGTCAGTGGTCTGCATTACCTCACTGCCCCCGGCCTCAGCGCTTCCACATGGTGGGTAAGAATTATCGGGTAAGCAGTCCTACTCCACCGTAGAGGGCCGTACTGGGCCGATCTGCTAGGTTTATCCTCCTGGAATTAATTGGCGGTGAAACAAGCTTTCTTACCTTTCCTGCATCCCCCCCCCCCCCCCCCCCCCCCCCCCCCCCCCCCCCCGTCCTCTTATGCTAGGCACCCACTGCCTGCCAGATGTTTCTAAATCTAAACAAATGCTGCTCGCAGGCTGACGTGATTAACCTTGTAGAATTTTGCAAGAGCTGACCGTGTTTTGAAATCGTCGAACGCCTACAGATTTAGCATTTTTGTGACCGGGAGGGGGGGGGGTAAATCGGTCTCTCAGAGGAAGAGGGGCAGGTGACCTAAGTTGCTAAAGATGAGGATTTTTTTTCAAATACCTGACAGGGCCTCTTTCTTCAGAAAGACGTATGTGGAAGACTGAGCTACCAAAAATGTTGTACTGGGTTTATGAGATAAAAGGCCATTGGTCTGTATCATGTGTTGGTGATTATCTTATCACCACTCACTAGACACCAGTGACATCACAGACACCCTTCATATTCATGAGAACACAGCCTATCCATCACTAGAGACCAGTGACATCCCCGAGACCCTTCATATTCATGAGAACACAGTCTATCCAATCGCTAGAGACCAGTGACATCACCGAGACCTTTCATATTCATGGGAACACATCCTATCCAATCACTAGAGACCAGTGACATCACCGAGACCCTTCATATTCATGAGAACACAGTCTATCCAATCACTAGAGACCAGTGACATCACAGAGACCCTTCATATTCATGAGAACACAGCCTGTCCAATCACTAGAGACCAGTGACATCACCGAGACCCTTCATATTCATGAGAACACAGCCTAACCAATCACTAGAGACCAGTGACATCACCGAGACCCTTCATATTCATGAGAACACAGTCTATCCAATCACTAGAGACCAGTGACATCACAGAGACCCTTCATATTCATGAGAACACAGCCTGTCCAATCACTAGAGACCAGTGACATCACCGAGACCCTTCATATTCATGAGAACACAGCCTAACCAATCACTAGAGACCAGTGACATCACCGAGACCCTTCATATTCATGAGAACACAGCCTATCCAATCGCTAGAGACCAGTGACATCACAGAGACCCTTCATATTCATGAGAACACAGCCTATCCAATCACTAGAGACCAGTGACATCCCCGAGACCCTTCATATTCATGAGAACACAGCCTATCCAATCACTAGAGACCAGTGACATCACCGAGACCCTTCATATTCATGAGAACACAGCCTATCCAATCACCAATATTCCAGTACACTGTTACGGATTATGGATTTCCTTTGTTTTTTTTTATTATTTAATTCATATTATATTGTTTTTCGCCTGGTTTTATGCTTGTATACCACGAAGTGCATAGTTGGCTGACCAGCCCCCAGGTGACCCACACACATATTTGTATTGGCTGTAGCAGATTACATCCCCACTAGCCCTAATCTTCGCAGATGTCCATTTTGTCAGCTCAGAGGTGAAAATCTGTCAGCTGGCTGGGCTGCCCTGCCGCAGAAGGTTTTTATTCAGCCTTAACACAGAGATCAGAGCGCACGGGTGACGGTTTTATGACTGCCAGGCATCGCGCTCATTACTTTTCCAATGAATCCCATGTGCGCTCACCTCTTCTTCTTCTCTCCGAAGCTCAAAAGACGCTCGCTGCGGAATATTCACGGGGTGAAATATGCCGTCCTCGAGATCCGGAAAGATGTTTCTGATTTAAAGGCTCTGCGCAACACAAGAATAATAGAATATATCGCAGAGGATATGAATCTACAGGTTATACCAGTTTATCATCTCCTGACTGGCAGAAGACCGACAAGATGGAGATTGTCTTCAGACGCTTGCAGCTCGGCTGTCCACAATTATCGACTTTGCAGATGGGCATTTTACGCTCAGCCGTATTTCACCCTGCGCTTGGCGAGCCAAGGAGGAAATAGGCCTGTGCCTAACTCGTTGTGAGCCTCACTTCCCATGTACACCCGGCTGACGAACCGGTGGACCCCCTTCTGTTGGCTCCTTTGATGTTTTTGGGATTTTCCCAACATATTGCAGGGGTCGACAAAATCCGGGTGCCAGGTCGCAATTTCGACAAGAAATTGTGACCTGGCGGGCGGTAATTGAGGCTGTGGCTTTGCGGGCCCGCTGCGATCGCGTGGTGGTGGGGGCGCACGGAGGCACAGGATCCTGTGTCTCCGTGCGCCCCCACCGATCGCGCGGCGGGCCTGCGATGGCTGGTAATTGAGGCCGCGGCCTTGTAAACTCCCAAGCTCTTCCTTCTGTGAGCTGGCGCTATCTGGTGGTGGCCATTGGCATTACAAGTTAAACAGCTGTTCTAATGTGTAATTTTTTACTATTTTCACTGCCATCTCCTTCCCTCTAATTAGAACCCCCAAACATTATATATATATATTTTATTCTAACACACTAGAGCAGGGGTGGGCAACCTCGGCCCTCCAGCTGTGGTGAAACTACAAGTCCCATGAGACATTGCAGGACCCTGACAATCACAGACATGACTTCTAAAAGCAGAGGCATGATGGGATTTGTAGTTTCATCACAGCTGGAGGGCCGACCCCTGCACTAGAGAATACAATGGCGGTCGTTGCAATACTTTGTCACACCGTATTTGCGCATCGGTCTTACAGGCGCACCTTTTTGGGAAAAAATACACTTTTTTAATACAAAAATAAGTAGTTAGTAGTTAGCCCAATTTTTTTCATATATTGTGAAGGATGATGTTACGCCTAGTAAATTGATACCCAACATGTCACGCTTCAAAATTGCGTCCGCTTGTGGAATGGCGACAAACTTTTACCCTTTAAAAATCTCCATGGGCGACGTTTAAAAAATTCTACAGGTTGCATGTTTTGAGTTACAGAGGAGGTCTAGGGCTAGAATTATTGCTCTCGCTTTACCAATCGCAGTGACACCTCACATGTGTGGTTTACCGTTTACATATGCGGGCGCTACTTGCGTATGCATTTGCTTCTGCGCGCAAGCTTGACGGGACGCGTTTTCTGGCTCCTAACTTTTTTTAGCTGGCTCCTAGATTTCAAGCAAATTTGTCAAACCCTGAATTGAGTGTAGATTTGTAAGAAACCATGAATCAGACCGAGACAGAAGTACAGTTAAATCACACTTGTATAATAATAATAATAATAATAATAAAAAGATATACCGAGTAAGGGAAGTCAAAACATAGACAGAGTTCAGGAGCCGTATCGGATATTCAGACAAGCCAAAGGTCAGGGAGCCAGAGATGAACGTAGTAGAACAGCAAGCAAGATCAGGAGCCAGAAGGGATGTCAGCCAAGTAAAGTCTTCAACAGGAATGCAGGAGAAAGTCTCTGTGATGTTGACCAAGGCGAAGGCAGAGAACAACTGAGCTGGATGGCTTAAGTAGGCAGGACTAACGAGCAGAATCATCAACAGATGAGTCCCTGTGGAGAGATAGGAGCTGACAATCAGCCGACAGCTGAGCGGCCAGCTCAGAGAAGGAAGGGCTGAGCCCAGCCCTGACAACATTGTTTATAGACTTAAAGTAGAACTTAAGGCAAAACTTTTTATTTTTATTTTGTATAGAGCAAGGAAGGGTTATAACCTCTGTCAGATTTTTTTTCACCAACTGTGCCCCTTTGCTGAGATTTCCTTCACTTCCCATTTCCTCTCCCCTCTCCATTTCTCCTCCCCCCCTCCTTCTCTCCTCCCTTTCATTACCTTCCTTTCTTCTCCCTTTCTCCCTTCCCTTTCCTGTCCCCCTCCCCGTTTCCCCCCCCACCCTTTTCCGCTACTCTTTTCCTTTTGCCCCATGTCCCTTTCCTTCATCATCCTCTATTTGTAGTTTTTTAGACCCACAATAGAACCACTTCCTGTATCCTCTATATTGCTTTGCACCTGTTGGCGCCTCCCATGTTCGCCGCTGGGGATACTACCCGTTTTAGGGTGCCTCTGTTTGTGCCATCTGTTGCCCCTTCTGGGACTCCTTTGGTAAGCCATGCCTGACACTAACACTCCAAAACTACATAAACCACTGTACAGTAGAACCTCGGATTACGAGCATAATACATTCCAGGAGACCGCTTGTAATCCAAAGTACTCGCATATCAAAGCGAATTTTCCCATAGAAGTCAATGGAAACTAAAATAATTTGTACCACATTGACTTCAATGGCATGCAATACCACATGTAGCCAGAGGTGGGGGGGGGGGTGCCGGAGAGCCTCGGAAACAGCCAGAAAGGCCCGAGGACAGCTCGGCTGACCTTGGCAAACCTCGGGAAATGCTCAGGAACTGAGTATTTCCGAGTCTTTGTGAACGGCGTCAAACTGCGCCGATTGGCTCCGGCGCCCCCAACATCAGGCCAAACATGGTACTGCACACTAATGGTCCAGACATCTGGATGGATCTGAACCATATATTTGTCTGTCTGAAAATGGTCACAGGAGTACAAAATGAACTGCACTTCTGTGGTCCAGAAGTACAGCCAAACAAGCTTCAGCTAGACTTCTCCTGTGTAAGAAAGATGCATATACTTATTTTTCCGACTACTGTTGTCTGCAAACATGATCGGCTCCCTTGTGTCAGCTAGCAGGAATAGCAGGGGAGAGAAGGGGCCGCCAACAACCGATGGGCAATACTAGCCTATAAGGGAGGTCACCACTTTTTTAAATTTTAAGTTGTGTGCACAAATGAAAAAGAACGTTTTTAACCTTCTCAATTCTAGTTTTTAGAAAAATATACACCTTTATATTATGTGGCTGTTTCAGATAGAACATTATGTGGAGTAATACTTTGATTATTGAGATCTTGAGTCAAAAATACAGTGTCCCTTATCTGCAAAATGCATTGGTGGCCACCTGTGATTTAGGTACCTGTGGATGTGTCTACAGATAACCTCAGGTGCCTATTAATGGTCCAATTAACATTTTCTTCTTTAAACTACCATCACTTCAGCTGTGGTCACTTCTTCCTCATGGAAGTTGCTTGAAGTGGAAGCCAACATCCTCCTTCATGGCATCTGGCGTAGGAGGGTTTTCCACATTCTGAAAACCCCAGCAACATGCCAGGAGGATCTTCCTGCCAGAACCCATGCCCTTTCCATCCAGCTTGCATCAAAGACTCTGTGACTAAGAGAAGAGACTGCACATAGAGCCAGGCCTTTGTGGGGGATGCAAATCTTTTCCCCTGTCACCTCCAGAGGAAAGAGAAGCGTTTTCCTACGGGCAGAAAAACAGCAAGAAACTGGAACCTTTTGGGTGTAGCTGAAGAGCTGTCATGTCTGAACCGAGATGCACTCAGAAGATGAATGAAGTTTCAGCATTCCACTTCTATTTCTGTTTGCAGCCTATCCGTTCACTAGAAACCAGTGACATCACGAGACCCTTCATATTCACGAGAACAAAGCCTATCCAATCACTAGAGACCAGTGACATCACCGAGACCCTTCATATTCATGAGAACACAGCCTATCGAATCACTAGAGACGAGTGACATCACCGAGACCCTTCATATTCATGAGAACACAGCCTATCCAATCACTAGAGACCAGTGACATCACCGAGACTCTTCATATTCATGAGAACACAGCCTATCCAATCACTAGAGACCAGTGACATCACCGAGAGACCAGTGACATCACTGAGACTCTTCATATTCATGAGAACACAGCCTATCCATCACTAGAGACCAGTGACATCACTGAGACTCTTCATATTCATGAGAACACAGCCTATCCAATCACTAGAGTCCAGTGACATCACCGAGAGACCAGTGACATCACTGAGACTCTTCATAATTATGAGAACACAGCCTATCCATCACTAGAGACCAGTGACATCACTGAGACTCTTCATATTCATGAGAACACAGCCTATCCAATCACTAGAGACCAGTGACATCACCGAGACCCTTCATATTAAAGAAAACACAGCCTATCCAATCACTAGAGACCAGTGACATCACCAAGACCCTTCATATTCATGAGAACACAGCGTATTTAATCACTAGAGACCAGTGACATCACAGAGACCCTTCATATTCATGAAAACACAGCCTATCCAATCACTAGAGACCAGTGACATCACTGAGACTCTTCATATTCATGAGAACACAGCCTATCCAATCACTAGAGACCAGTGACATCACAGAGACCCTTCATATTCATGAAAACACAGCCTATCCATCACTAGAGACCAGTGACATCACTGAGACTCTTCATATTCATGAGAACACAGCCTATCCAATCACTAGAGACCAGTGACATCACCGAGACCCTTCATATTAAAGAAAACACAGTCTATCCAATCACTAGAGACCAGTGACATCACCAAGACCCTTCATATTCATGAGAACACAGCGTATTTAATCACTAGAGACCAGTGACATCACCGAGACCCTTCATATTCATGAGAACACAACCTATCCAATCACTAGAGACCAGTGACCTCACCGAGACCCTTCATATTCATGAGAATGTAGCCTATATATCCAGTATGGAGCAGTGACATCACTGAAGCACTTTATGACAACACAGCCTGGAGTAATTCAGTATAGAGCAGTGACATCACAGATGTAGAAGCTAATTACTAGGTGAAAGGTTCCCGTAAAGGACTTTTATCTTCTTTCTGCCCCCCCCCCCTTTTTTTTTATTCTTCCCTGCCCCTTTGCTGTATATTTTGGAGAAGGTGGCTCTGACTTCTCTTTTTCTTTCATCCGCTCTGGAAACTTCTCGATGGAAAGTGTAGGCAGAGGCTCCTCGATGTTTATATACCATTGTTGGGTGTTACAAACAAGGCTTCATATCCAAGAGACAATTTCCCTCTCCTCACTTATTTTTCTTCCTCTTTTAAGCCAAAGGGGAAAATCTGAGGAGTGTTGTGGGAGGTCATTTTCACCCCTCCGGGTCCTCAAATAATGGAAAGAAAGTGACCATGGATACAAAAATATATTGGTAACCACACTACATCGACAAGACAAATATCTTTCAGGCAAGAAGTTACACTCCGTTTTTTCCGGTAAGCCTCGTGTAGTGTTATGATACAAGGATTGACAGATCTTTCCACAAGGAGGATTTCTAATCATTTCCTCCCAACTAGAAACATAAATATCTTCTTTAAAACTATTTCTAGATTTTTTTTTCTCTTCATTTTGTTGAAGATTTGTCACGGCTATAAAGTTCAGAACCGTCAACATCTGGGGCACACCGGTGATGGTTTTAAGGAAAACTCAGATGTTGGTTTTAAAGCTAAATTTACAGACCTGCTGGGATGAATAAATAGAAGGGATCAAATTGTTATCTTTTCTGGAGAAAATGCTTCGTTGGGCTCCTTTCAGTGCTGGTCACGTGACCAGAATCCATTTGGTCTCCGTCAGTCTGAACTGTTGATGGGCTTCACGTGACCGGTTTGCCTAGGCTTTAGGTCATGTGAACAGCACTAGTGCTTTCACCCGAAAAGGTAGATCTTTCCAAACATTATTTTAGTCTTTTTTCATTTTTTTTAATTTGCCCCATCAAATCTTTTAATTCCTTCTTGCTGAGCGTACGCATATATACGGCCTTGGCTTTCGGGGGTTATACAATGATGATGCTCGCAGCCGAGTGAGTGAATAACTTGTATAGCACTACAAATGCAAACTAAATCGCCTCAAGGCGCTTGGCATCCAATTTCCTTCCATTTAGCCTTCAAATATAGATTGGGGGGACTCAGGGATTCCCCACAGGCCCCGAGGCTCCAACAGGAAAAAATGGGCGGGGGGAACTATACCGGTACTATGTAAGTTGGTTGCAAACAACCAAAATGATTCACATTGGGTACATTTTAGAAAATGTATTCACATAAAGACATCAAACACAATAAAAAATACATGACATTAAAATACAGTACAAACACATTTGACCACAATGAGTCCCCTCAATCTATATTAGAATGCTAGGACGATGGTACACCCCTTATTCGATTGTATTTCCTCAATTATAAAATATTAAATCTATTTAGCCTTCAGAAAAGGTGAGTGAGTGAGTAACTTGTATAGCGCAACAAATGCGAACGGAATCGCCTCATGGCGCTTTGCATCCAATGTTGTCCTGATCCTTCAGAAGAGGTGAGTTTTTTGTTTTTTCCTAAAAGCCCGATAGTTTTCTTCCAAGCGAATGGTCGTGGGTAGAGCGTTCCAGAGCCGGGGGCCTTGGACTGCAAATCTACATTCTTTCTTAGATTTCTAGCGGGACTTGGGGATTTGGAGGAGGTTTTGGTTGGTTGACCGGAGCACCCGATTGGTGACGTAGGGTTTTATTTTCTCACTTAAGTATTGAGCGTTTCCTTGTCTACATTTGTGAGTGAGGCAGAGGGTCTTGAATGTCACCCGGTCCTTTACGGCCAGCCAGTAGAGGGACCTCAAGACCGGGGACCTGCGGAGCCTGCAGAGAAGATGATGAGAACCGCTGACTACTGATCCTATTTGTACGTCCATCATCATGTCTGAGTCAAAGATGACTCTGAGACTTTTGACTTGAAGGCTTGATCCCGGTACCGTTGTTTAGAGCGGACGATTGGCTATCTAGGCATAAGAACCGATGCAGCTAAAAGACGCTTGGTTGTTATACCGAGAGTTATACCTGAGGAGCGGGAGTGGACCCCCCCCCCCCCCCCCCCCCCCGCCACCTCTCGTCGCTCTGATTGGGCCTCCCATGCCTTGTGTCAAACTGGCATGAAACTGTAAACGGCTTTGTGCCAGTCTTCTGAATGTAAACACGGAAGCGACGTCACAGCGTCACTTCCGGTTTACTCGGCTGTCAATGGCGCCGGTTTTAAAACACAGTATTCAGATTTGTCATTTTCGGCGATCTGAATACTTTGAAGTGCAAGGAGGGATTCGGGGTCTTTTAGACCCCCGATCCCTCTATAAATCATACCTGTCACCATCCATTACTGTCACAAGGGATGTTTAGAGCGAGAGCAATAATTCTAGTGATAAAATAATATGTGTAAATATATTGCGCTAAACTTAAAAGGTAATAATAAACTGTGAGGCAGCCAACACAACAATGGATATTGTAAAGAAAATGTAGAAAAAAGTGCAGCGCCAATGAGGGGGTCCACCCAAGTGGGGGGTCCCAAATATTGTGCAAACAATGGTGATCACAAATAATTCTAGCACTAGACCTCCTCTGTAACTCTAACCTGGAAACCGTAAATTTTTTTTTTTTTTAAAGTGTCACCTATGGAGATTTTTAGGTACCGTAGTTTGTCGCCAATCCACGAGTGCGTGCACTTATAGAGTGCGACATGTTTGGTAGCCATTTACTCGGCGTAACATCCTCGTTCACATTATACAAAAAAATTGGGCTAACTTTACTTTTTAATTTTTTTAAAACTCATGAAAGTATATTTTTCTCAAAAAGTTGCGTTTAAAACACAGCTGCACAAATACCGTGTGACATAATATTACAACAATCGCCATTTTATTCTCTGGATACTCTACTAAAAAAAAAACACTAGGTTCGCTGTTGGGGTTCAATGTGACTTTGTGTGTTTCTAACTGTAGGGGGGCGGGGCTGGACCTGTGACGTCAGTGATCGTTGTTCCCTATATCAGGGAATAGACAATCACTGACATTGCCGCAGTGAAGAACGGGAAAGGTGTGGTTACACTCCCCTCTCCCCGTTCTTCAGCTCCTGTGACCGATCGCGGGACACCGGTTTCGCGCGGTCACGGAGCTTCGGACCGGGTCACGTGCGCGCGCCCTCTACCCACGGCTACACGTCCCTGTGCCCAGCCGTGCCGTTCTGCCGACGTATTTCATCGTGCGGCGGTCTTTAAGTGGTTAAAAGCAGCTAGAAAGATCAGAGGCTTGTTCTAAAGCTCTTCTGCTGCTTGTTAAGAATGTATTAATTAGTTGAAGTCCATGGTGTGGGCACAGGTGCACTTTACGTGCCAACTCCCTCTGATTGGAGTAGAAAAGCTTCAGTATCCTGTCAATGTCCAGAAGATTGATCACTCTTGAGTCCATCAGAGGCGGAAAGTACGACTTATGAGGGTCATTGGGAGGTGACTGAGTCAGTCCTATAAATTTCCTCAGTTTTGGGTTGAGGAGACGAGACGATGAGTAGAAAAGCGTCCTGCGTGCTTTCCGTTGGCCGGGACTCTCGTGTGTGCTGTTTTTTTTTCCCTTCCCATCCCGGCCAGTAACTCGGTAGAGCCAACATAAGTGGGGTTGTTATTGTGATCGCTGCCAGGATTTGCTCTCTTCTCTTTACTGTTTCATTGCCAGAGGTGTGTGGAAGTACGCCGTGCCATATTCCTGGCTCCCTGGTAGTAGGATGGGGGGGGGGGGGGTCACATCTTGAATAAAATGACATCAACCCGATGATAGATTCTCATGAAGTTGTGAAATGGCTAAAGGGAGGTGACTTGGAAGGGAAATTATTTTGCTTCAGTACCCATTTTTTGGGCAACAAATAAGTGGTATGACCAATCTGACATATACATCCAATATTTGGTTGTTTGCCAAATGACAACGAGGGGGTCGTATACATTCACTGGTGGTCAATCTATCACAGACTTTTCAAATGCATTAGGCGCCGTACACACGGCCGAGGTTCTCGCTAAAAACCAGCGAGAACCTCGCTGGAATGCACATTCCAGCGAGGACCTCGGCCGTGTGTACGGTCTCGGCGAGCTTCCCGTCGGGAAGCCCGTCGAGCCGAAATAGAGAGCACGCTCTCTATTTCCTCGACGGCCCGCCTGGAAGAATGGCTGGTTGCCATTCCCGACGGGCGGGTCGCCGAATTCGACGGCCAGGAGAGAACCTCGACGGGCGGAACGATGTGTTCTGCCCGTCGAGGTTCTCTGCCGTGTGTACGGCGCCTTAAAGATTTACCTGCAGTGGATGATGAATTTTTTATTTTTTTTTAAATATGCCTGGTTCCAGTTATTTTTGTTATGGTTGGTGGGCAGATTTTAGATCTTGTCTTGTTTTTTAAGTAGTCTCCCCACACCCTTGGAAACCGTGGGTGATGGACGCTCGGTCTCTGGACAGTCGCTGCTTCATTGAGCACTGAGCTACCATTTGGCTACCACCCTTTCTGGCTCCAGTGAGATAGAATGTATCTGACCTCTCATTTCACCAGCAGCAACTGCTGCCTCTTGTAATTACCGCATTTTTCGCTCCATAAGACGCCCCCCCCCCCCAAAAAAAATGGGTAAAAATGTCCCTGTGTCTTATGGAGCAAATACTGACCAGAAGTCCGCTCCCCGCCGCCGTGTTACATTACAGTGTTGGCAGTGGCGACCGCCGAGCAGTATGCCTGCACGCTGTTCAACCTTGTTGTTAGCTTAGTTCCCGTCTACTTTTACCTTCCTGTGTATCGACTTTGGCTTGTCCCTAACTTCTCCTGTGCCTGTGACCCTGACCTTTTGCCTCGGTTACCCTTGTCTGACTGTTACCCTGACCTTGGCTTACCCATCACTATCGCCTGTCCTATTTGCTGCTTCCCCTCTCTCCCTGCGGAGCGTGACCTAGGGGATCCCAGGGGTCGCGACCTGGATCCAGCTGCAGCGAAGGCCATCCTCACCACTAGAGGCTCTGGTGAACACAAAGCTGGGTCTTAGACTCTGCGCCCTGGGGAATCTTGGGTTTGCGCTTCCTCTCCGATTGCAGCAGCCGGCTATAGGGTTCACTACCCTATGGTGCATCCCTGACCGCAACGGGGTGCACTTGTCACCTGGCCACAGGTGACCTGACAGTTGGTTTGCAAAGGCATTTGGGGCTCATAAAGTGGCTTTTTTTTTATCATTTGTGGCTTGTTAGGATTATATTTGAATTAAAGTTTCCTTGCCCATAGTTCATCTTCGAAATTGACATATACGACTGATTGTCTCCCACCTATTTACTGATCCTTCCATCCAACGGTGAGTATAAAACATTCACACGTTACATCAGATACGGCTGATAACAGACTATAAAAATGGCCTCCTTTTTGTTATATACGCCGCCAAAGTTTTACTCCTCAGTGCATTTTAATGCCGCTATAAACCTGGCCCGCAGGTCCGTCACTTTAAAGAGATTAATCTTTTTCCTTGTAAACGTCGGATAATAATGTAACAGTCTTGATCTCCCATTAAAAGCCAAAGGCTGCTTTCTCTCGTTAAATACAGTTGAGGGGGGAGAAAAAAATAATAATAGAGATTTAGTCTCTTATCTGCCTCTTGTCTGGCTCTGGCTTTCTACTGGAAATGGAGCCATAAAAATATCCCATAAAAAGCCTTACCCCGGCGACTCCTTTTCATACGATCTGTAACACTAATCTCTTGGCACGTGGCACGTTCCCGCTTCAGCTTTTTTTAGGAGCTCTCCCTCCCCCCCTCTCTCAGGAACCGTACCGCCCCACGACCCAGCAAGGATTTTCTTTTTATGACTTGTTTTTTAACTGATGTACTTTAACGACTTGTTTTCATTATCTCGCTCCTGATGGAAGGGATTGCAGGAGCTGGACGGAGCTCACCCTGGGCTGCGCGATGTACGATGGACCGCATGAGTCTTCCCTGTGATGTCATAGTTATATAATAGGTAACCAGAATAAACAAATAGACTTCTATAGAGTATGGAATAAGGGCTGTGCCTTTCTGCACTGTTTAGTGGTTTTTAATTAGATTTACAAATCTTCATGGGTTGTGTTCTCATGAAAATAGTGGCTTACTAGGAACAAGTAATGTCATAAAGGCAGCTAATGTTGAATCCCTGAGCACACAGGCTTATCACCAAACTTTGTGAGAATACAACCTATCTGTTTGGTAAAAAAACGGTCATATCATGGAAACTTCATGTGCATAATAAACCCAGCCTGCCCTACTGATACTCTTCATATTCTTGAGAATGTAGCCTATCCAATCACCAGAGACCAGTGACATCACCGAGACTCTTCATATTCATGAGAACACAGCCTATCCAATCACTAGAGACCAGTGACATCACAGAGACCCTTCATATTCATGGGAACACAGCCTATCCAATCACTAGAGACCAGTGACATCACCGAGACACCTTCATATTCATGAGAACACAGCCTATCCAATCACTAGAGACCAGTGACATCATGAGACCCTTCATATTCATGAGAACACAGCCTATCCAATCATTAGAGACCAGTGACATCACAGAGACCCTTCATATTCATGAGAATGCAGACTAGCCAATCACTAGAGACCAATGACATCACTGAGAACTCTTCATATTCATGAGAACGCAGACTAGCCAATCACTAGAGACCAGTGACATCACCAAGACCCTTCATATTCATGGGAACACAGCCTATCCAATCACTAGAGACCAGTGACATCATGAGACCCTTCATATTCATGAGAACACAGCCTATCCAATCACTAGAGACCAGTGACATCACTGAGACCCTTCATATTCATGGGAACACAGCCTATCCAATCACTAGAGACCAGTGACATCATGAGACCCTTCATATTCATGAGAACACAGCCTATCCAATCACTAGAGACCAGTGACATCACTGAGACCCTTCATATTCATGAGAACACAGCCTATCCAATCACTAGAGACCAGTGACATAACCGAGACCCCTCATATTCATGAGAACACAGCCTATCCAATCACTAGAGACCAGTGACATCACCGAGACCCCTCATATTCATGAGAACACAGCCTATCCAATCACTAGAGACCAGTGACATCACCGAGACCCTTCATATTCATGAGAACACAGCCTATCCAATCACTAGAGACCAGTGACATAACCGAGACCCTTCATATTCATGAGAACACAGCCTATCCAATCACTAGAGACCAGTGACATCACAGAGACTTCATTAGAGACCAGTGACATCACCAAGACCCTTCATATTCATGAGAATGCAGACTAGCCAATCACTAGAGACCAGTGACATCACAGAGACCCTTCATATTCATGAGAACACAGCCTATCCAATCACTAGAGACCAGTGACATCACCGAGACCTTTCATATTCATGAGAACACAGCCTATCCAATCACTAGAGACCAGTGACATCACCGAGACCCTTCATATTCATGAGAACACAGCCTATCCAATCACTAGAGACCAGTGACATCACCGAGACCCTTCATATTCATGAGAACACAGCCTATCCAATCACTAGAGACCAGTGACATCACCGAGACCCTTCATATTCATGAGAACACAGCCTATCCAATCACTAGAGACCAGTGACATCACCGAGACCCTTCATATTCCTGAGAACACAGCCTATCCAATCACTAGAGACCAGTGACATCACCGAGACCCTTCATATTCATGAGAACACAGCCTATCCAATCACTAAAGACCAGTGACATCACCGAGACCCTTCATATTCATGAGAACACAACCTATCCAATCACTAGAGACCAGTGACATCACCGAGACCCTTCATATTCATGAGAACACAGCCTATCCAATCACTAGAGACCAGTGACATCAACGAGACCCTTCATATTCATGAGAACAATGCCACCCTATCGGTGCCCATCAGTGCAGCCTCATCAGCGTACATCAATGAAGGAGAAAAATTACCAGTTTGCAAAATCTTATAACAAAATATAGAACGGTTTTGTATTTAAAAAAAAAAATTGGTCTTTATTTTTTTTTAACAAAAATAAAAGACAACAGAGGGGATCAAATACCACCAAAAGAAGGCTCTATTTGTGGGGGGGTGATAGAAATGTCATTTGGGTACAGCATTGTGTGACCGCGCGGTCAAAGAGCGAGAGCGCTGAAAGCTGAAAATTGGCCTGGGCATGAGTGGAGGGATGGGGGGGTTAAGTGCCCGGTAAACAAGTGGTTATACTTTATGTTCCATACGTATAATTTTGAAGGAAATAATGTTTTGGCTTCCTGGATGTGTCCTCTGTAGGATGTATCAACCTGAATAGGTTTACAATAAAATGTGTGTGTATATAAGCTTGCATATATATATATAGAGAGAGGCACATGTGCTGTATTTAGTTTAGCAAAGGATTCTGGGTAAACCTTCCTTTTTTACAACTCACCAGCTGAACAGATGGTGTTATTGTAAGTCCAGACTTCTTTCTTTTTTTTTTCTTTTCCTCCTTTTTTTTATAATTGCCTTCGTTGTGCACCTGTATTACTGGTCTACAAATATTTTTGTTAAATGTGTCAGTGTTTCTGGACGCCCGCTTGGAGATTCCGATATGGTGTATGTCATCTGATTGGAGAAACAAGCTTTGACCTTCTTCTTGGCAGAGAGGGTTGAGGTAAGGGGGGGAGGAGAATTGGAAAGCCTGGCAGAGGATTGTGGGAGATGGACCGTTTTTTGTGCCTAGTATTTTTTGGTATCGCTGAAAATATATTTTTACTTTTATATAGTGCCTTGAAAAAGTATTCGCACCCCTCGAAATTTTCCACAGTTTGTCATGTTGCAACAAAAAAGGTACCGTATTTATCGGCGTATAACACGCACCCTCATTTTAAGAGGGAAGTTTACGGAAAAAAAAACATTTTAAATGCCTGTCAATGCAGCCTTTCCCCATCCATCTGCAGCCTTTCCCCATCCATCTGCAGCCTTTCCCCATCCATCTGCAGCCTTTCCCCATCCATCTGCAGCCTTTCCCCATCCATCTACAGCTTTGTCCCCATCCATCTGCAGCCTTGGCCCCCCATCCATCTGCAGCCTTGGCCCCCCATCCATCTGCAGCCTTGGCCCCCCTTCCATCTGCAGCCTTGGCCCCCCATCCATCTGCAGCCTTGGTCCCCCATCCATCTGCAGCCTTGGCCCCCCATCCATCTGCAGCCTTGGCCCCCCATCCATCTGCAGCCTTGGCCCCCCATCCATCTGCAGCCTTGGCCCCCCATCCATCTGCAGCCTTGGCCCCCCATCCATCTGCAGCCTTGTCCCCCCATCCATCTGCAGCCTTGTCCCCCCATCCATCTGCAGCCTTGTCCCCCCATCCATCTGCAGCCTTGTCCCCCCATCCATCTGCAGCCTTGGCCCCCCCATCCATCTGCAGCCTTGTCCCCCCATCCATCTGCAGCCTTGTCCCCCCCATCCATCTGCAGCCTTGTCCCCCCCATCCATCTGCAGCCTTGTCCCCCCCCCATCCATCTGCAGCCTTGTCCCCCCCCCATCCATCTGCAGCCTTGTCCCCCCCATCCATCTGCAGCCTTGTCCCCCCCATCCATCTGCAGCCTTGTCCCCCCCATCCATCTGCAGCCTTGTCCCCCCCATCCATCTGCAGCCTTGTCCCCCCCATCCATCTGCAGCCTTGTCCCCCCATCCATCTGCAGCCTTGTCCCCCCATCCATCTGCAGCCTTGTCCCCCCATCCATCTGCAGCCTTGGCCGCCTTGCCATCCATCTGCAGCCTTGGCCGCCTTGCCATCCATCTGCAGCCTTGGCCGCCTTGCCATCCATCTGCAGCCTTGGCCGCCTTGCCATCCATCTGCAGCCTTGGCCGCCTTGCCATCCATCTGCAGCCTTGGCCGCCTTGCCATCCATCTGCAGCCTTGGCTGCCTTGCCATCCATCTGCAGCCTTGGCCGCCTTGCTATCTATCTGCAGCCTTGGCCTCCTTGCCCCCATCCATTTGTAGCCGTGCCTTCATCCATCTTGCCCCCATCTATCTGTAGCCGTGCCCCCATCCAGTGTCAAAATGCAGCCATGAGAAAAACGAGCGCTGCCGAGATATACAGAGCCGGATGTCCTATGTCCTCGGCTCCTCTTGGCTCATCTCGCAGTCCTGCCTGATTGGAGATTCCTATATGGTGTATGTCACCTGATTGGAGAAACAAGCTTTGACCTTATTCTTGGAAGAGAGGGTTGAGGTGGGGGATGGGATTGGGAAAGTCTCAATCCATCTGCAGCCTTGCCCCAATCCACCTGCAGCCTTGCCCCCAATCCACCTGCAGCCTTGCCCCAATCCACCTGCAGCCTTGCCCCCATCCACCTGCAGCCTTGCCCCCATCCACCTGCAACCTTGCCCCCATCCACCTGCAGCCTTGCCCCCATCCACCTGCAGCCTTGGCCCCCCATCCATCTGCAGCCTTGGCCCCCCATCCATCTGTAGCCTTGCCCCTATCCATCTGCAGCCTTGCCCCCCATCCATCTGCAGCCTTGCCCCCCATCCATCTGCAGCCTTGCCCCCCCATCCATCTGCAGCCTTGCCCCCCCATCCATCTGCAGCCTTGCCCCCCCATCCATCTGCAGCCTTGCCCCCCCCCCCATCCATCTGCAGCCTTGCCCCCCCCCATCCATCTGCAGCCTTGCCCCCCCATCCATCTGCAGTCTTGCCCCCCCATCCATCTGCAGCCTTGCCCCCCCATCGACCTGAAAAATGGAAAACGAAGCACGAGCAAACGAGCACAGCCAAGATACACAGAGCAAGATGTCCTGTGTACTCGGCTTCTCTCGTTCCCGCCTCTTGGCCCGGCTCCTATGATGATCATAACACCGGTCCAGTGGCGGAAGGTGTGACTGCGAACGGAGCCGAGTACACAGTACACTGTGACTGGCAGTGAAGGGGTTAACCAGTAGGGAAGGGGGTTAAGTGTGTCCTAGGGAGTGAGTCTACCTTTTAGCGGGCGTGGCTTACTGTGACACGTCACTGATTGCTGCTTCCGATGAGAGGGAGCAGACGTGACGGGATCAGTGCTGTGTCACCAGGGAGATGCCTTGTTTACAAAGGCATCCCCTCCTGTTCTGCAGTTCCGTGACCCGATCGCGGGACACCGGTGGACATAGAGTCCATGGGTCACCCGGGGGCACGGTCACGGAGACCGCGTCAGGGGCAGGTTCAAAGCAACATATATACATTGCTTTGCTTGCCCGTGCCATTCTGCCGACATATCTACGTGAGGCGGTCGGCAAGCCGTTAAAGCGGAATTCCACCCAAAAGTAGAAATTACCGCTTATGTGCTCCCCCCCCCCCCATCCGGTCCCACATTTGGCACCTTTTAGAGGGGAAGGGGGGAATGGGTACCTGTTTTTTGACCGATCCCTGTCCCCACCTACGGAGATGGCGCAGTGGCATATTGTGCTTAGCAGGAGGCAGCTCAGGGCAATGTCAGTTTAAGGGAGTAGGAGGTGCATGACAGAGAGTAGAATGAAGGAGAAACCCTCCACCTCCTCCTCTTTTCTTCCTTCTTCCCTTCTTCTTGTGCCAAACTTTTAGGCTGTGTAACGTCCTTGGTTAACGGTCAATAGCAGCATCTCCACCGAGGTGCATTAGGCGCATCAACAGACCTTGCAGTGAGTTAAAGTAAAGCTTCCATCTGTGTTTCTTCATATGCCTGGTAATAAGCACAGTAGAGAGATTTCTAGTGATATAAAGATCTATATAGAGGAATGAGGACCTCCTTCCTCCTGATGAATACCCCTCTAGTGATATAAAGATCTATATAGAGGAATCGGGACCTCCTTCCTCCTGCTGGTGACCCCTCTAGTGATATTAAGATCTATATAGAGGAATGAGGACCTCCTTTCTCCTGATGAAGACCCCTCTAGTGATATAAAGATCTATATAGAGCAGGGGTCTCCAAACTTTTCAAACAAAGGGCCACTTTATTGCCCTTCAGACTTTACGAGGGCCGGATTGTGGCCAGCAGGGGAAGAAAATGTCACAGGCCCAGCATCAGTGAGAACAAATATGGCCTCAGGGTTGGTGGTCAATAGTAGGAGGAATATTATCCCATCATTGGTATCGGTGGATGATATAGTGCCCCATTGTTGGTGATATAAAGATCTATATAGAGGAATCAGGACCTCCTTCCCCCTGCTGGTGACCCCTCTAGTGACATAAAGATCTATATAGAGGAATCAGGACCTCCTTCCCCCTGATGAAGACCTCTAGTGATATAAAGATCTATATAGAGGAATCAGGACCTCCTTCCCCCTGATGAAGACCTCTAGTGATATAAAGATCTATATAGAGGAATCAGGACCTCCTTCCTCCTGCTGGTGACCCCTCTAGTGATATAAAGATCTATATAGAGGAATCAGGACCTCCTTCCTCCTGATGAAGACCTCTAGTGATATAAAGATCTATAGAGAAGAATCAGGACCTCCTTCCTCCTGCTGGTGACCCCTCTAGTGAAATAAAGACTTATATAGAGGAATCAGCACCTCCTTCCTCCTGCTGGTGACCCCTCTAGTGATATAAAGATCTATATAGAGGAATCAGGACCTCCTTCCTCCTGCTGGTGACCCCTCTAGTGATATAAATATCTATATAGAGGAATCAGCACCTCCTTCCTCCTGATGAAGACCTCTAGTGATATAAAGATCTATATAGAGGAATCAGGACCTCCTTCCTTCTGCTGGTGACCCCTCTAGTGATATAAAGATCCATATAGAGGAATCAGGACCTCCTTCCTCCTGATGAAGACCTCTAGTGATATAAAGATCTATAGAGAAGAACCAGGACCTCCTTCCTCCTGCTGGTGACCCCTCTAGTGAAATAAAGACTTATATAGAGGAATCAGCACCTCCTTCCTCCTGCTGGTGACCCCTCTAGTGATATAAAGATCTATATAGAGGAATCAGGACCTCCTTCCTCCTGCTGGTGACCCCTCTAGTGATATAAATATCTATATAGAGGAATCAGCACCTCCTTCCTCCTGATGAAGACCTCTAGTGATATAAAGATCTATAGAGAAGAATCAGGACCTCCTTCCTCCTGCTGGTGACCCCTCTAGTGAAATAAAGACTTATATAGAGGAATCAGCACCTCCTTCCTCCTGCTGGTGACCCCTCTAGTGATATAAAGATCTATATAGAGGAATCAGGACCTCCTTCCTCCTGCTGGTGACCCCTCTAGTGATATAAATATCTATATAGAGGAATCAGCACCTCCTTCCTCCTGATGAAGACCTCTAGTGATATAAAGATCTATAGAGAAGAATCAGGACCTCCTTCCTCCTGCTGGTGACCCCTCTAATGAAATAAAGATCTATATAGAGGAATCAGGACCTCCTTCCTTCTGATGAAGACCTCTAGTGATATAAAGATCTATATAGAGGAATCAGGACCTCCTTCCTCCTGCTGGTGACCCCTCTAGTGATATAAAGATCTTTATAGAGGAATGGGGTCCTCCCTCTGTTAGTGATCCCTCTAGTGATGAATAAAGGTCTACGTAGAGTTCACACTGTAGGTATCTATTTGCTCTTGACTTCCAGTCAGGGAGGAGGATCGGCAAGGCTTAGCCGTTGTTGACCGCAATAACCTAATGGGCTTTGTAGTTGAACAACAAGCTCAATGTTGTGGCTGGATAGCTTCCGAAACGCTGCCAGCCTACCCCGTCCTCTCTATCTAAAGGCTCCGTCAGTCACGGCAGGGTTGGCCGGCTCTGTTTGCGATGTAAATACTCGGAGAGATAACAGAAGTGGAGTCTGACATGACATAATCTGGGCCCTGACTCTACAACAAGCACAGCGGCGAGGTCTCGCTTATCTCTCTCTTTGTAGCACATGCTTTTCATTACAGAACCTGTTATCCATGGCCGCAGAACCGCACAAGGGTAGTCCAAATCCTTCCACGTGTAAATATAGCCCAGTTACTGCAACCGCTCGGCACATCTGGAAGAGAGCGCCTTCCAGTAACATTAAGGAGTAGTATTTAAGTTGGCACGCCGAGCGCTCGCTAGGTGCCAGTTGGTAATAGTTCTTGGACACCCTTAAATCCACTCCGGACTTTTCCCTCAAGAAATCGTTCAATTAAAACGTGGACAAAACTTAACCCCCAGCGAGCCACTGGTGGACGGGTTCCATCTATGCAGATTAAGGTCTCAACGCCGTCCGTTCGGCGGGAATACGAAACGTGTCCCTACCCCCTTCTCCTCTTCTGTTTTTAGCATTCTTTTTGTGTGAAATTTGTTTGATTTTAGGCAAATTTGCTCAAGAAGTGTCTGAAGGATTGTTTCTTTATGTCTATAGAACTCTCACCACTCTTCTTCTTCTTCTTCTTTTTTTTTCTCTTTTTTGGCCTGCAACAGAAATTCTGGACTCTGATTGGCAAACAAAGACACTTGGCTTATCAGGCACTTTTTACAGGTAAAATTTCAGCTTCCGGCACTGCGTCGCTTTAACTGACAATTGCGCGGTCGTGCGACGCGGCTCCCAAACAAAATTTACGTCCTTTTTTTCCCCACAAGTAGAGCTTTCTTTTGGTGGTATTTGATCGCCTGTGCGTTTTTTAATTTTTTGCGCTATAAACAAAAAAGAGCGTCAATTTTGAAGAAAAATACAATGGGCCAGATTCACGAACACTTGCGCTGGAGTATTTGGATATGCGCCGCGTAACTGTGCTGATGCGCCGACGTTTCTATGTGCCCGTACCCACCAAACTAGATGCGCCCAATAACGGCTCATTTGCGACCGGCGGAACGTTCCGACGCCAGAGTATCGTCAGCGTTTATTTTCGCTGGCCGCATCAGTCGCGCCCATTGATTTCCCCTGCAAATATGCAAATGAGGGAGATTTCCCAATTCACGAACGGATTAGCACCATACGCTGGCTACATGCGCCGCGCGTATCTGATCCGTCCAGCGCAAAGTTATTTCTACAAAAGGCTGCTTTATCTTTACTCCAGACGGTCACAGGTCAGCAGGAGAGCAGCTACAGCAGCGTTACCGACGATAAGAGCTAGCTGAGCACCCCCACTTGCAAGGACAACACCTCTGTGTGCCAACATGCCAGGGGCACTCGTGGTCCTAGAACTACTGATGGGTCCCCTGGAACCAAGAAGGCGGGCACGTGAGAGGATATACCGCACACGTATGAACCTCTTTGGCATGGGGGATGAGGAGGTGTATCGCCTATTCAGATTCAGCCCTGATGCAATACTTGAACTAACCACAACCCTGCAGGAGGACATCACCAGCCCAACACACCGATCACAAGCAGTGCAGCCACTGGTGAAGGTACTGGCAACACTCCATTTCCTTGCCAGTGGATCATTCCAGCGTACAAGTGGAGTGGTGGCTGGGATGTCACAGTCCTCCATAAGCAGATGTGTGCACCAGGTTGTCCCTGCAATCCTCAGACGCATGTCCAACCAGTTCATCAGACCAACCACTGAGGAGCTGCGGCAGAAGGCAATGACAGATTTCTACAACATTGCCAGATTCCCACGCACTGTGGGGGCCATTGATTGCACACATGTGGCCCTACAGCCCCCCAGTGCCACAGAGCACATATACCGCAATCGGAAGCATTGGCATTCCATCAACGTACAGGTGATAGCCGATGCCCAACGCCTCATATGGCACGTCCGTGCCAAACACCCCGGGTCCAGCCATGACAGCTTCATATACCGTCAGAGCCCCATCCCAGCAGAATTTAACCAGAACATGTATGGGGACAGCTGGCTGGTTGGTGAGTGACATGGGAGTCAGGCATGACTATCCCCTCCCGTCATGCACAACAGAAATCGCACATGCATGACTAACATTCTCCTGTCTTTTACCTTCCAGGTGACTCTGCATATGCATTGGGACCCCATCTAATGACTCCTTTCCGGAACCCCCAAACCAGAGGAGAGAGAAAATACAATGAAGCACACATCAAAACCCGTGCAGTGGTGGAGCAAACATTCGGGCTCCTGAAGTCCCGTTTCCGATGCCTGGATAAGTCTGGGGGGGCCCTATTGTATTCCCCTACCTTTGTGTGTCAGATCATCGGTGCATGTTGCATACTACATAACTTTGCTATGAAAAAAGGCCTGCATATTGACATACGTGATGACCTGACCCCCGACCCACACAGTCCCCCCCTGCCAGAGGACACCCAGTCTGCTGATGGAAGAGCAGTCAGGAGGGTCCTCGCCGTAGGCATCTTTGGACACTAAACCAAAACATTAATAACACAGACAGTGCACGCGTGTACACCACTGATGTCCCTAGATCACACACACCACATGCACATCGCATTGGATTAGCCCAAGTCCAGCATGTAGGAGTTGGGAGCAGTAACGCCGCGTCAAGGCCCCAATGATGTCACTGTCCATTCACACACCTTTCACACATCATTCATTCAGCCGTGGGGTTCACTTCACCACCACGGCCGAGGGTGACACCCCTTACTTTCAGGAGTGCCACCCTCTCACATTCACACACCATTCACACTGTCCCCTGCACTCCTGACCGTGTGCAGTACAAAAATAAATTAGAAAGATCATATCCTGACCAATAAAAGAAAAATAATCTCATAACCTGAGAAAAAAATAAAATAAACTCATGACCTGAGTATGTCAAAAATAATAATATAAAACCAGCACCAAAAAAAAGGCCTCATCGGGGATGCCGGGGGCTTCTTCTGGGGGCCCCTCTCTGGCTCCGCAGCTGCCTGGATGGAGTGGGTGGGGGGGCATCTGGAGGTGGCTGATCCCCAGGTGGGCCACTCCTGGCAGGTGTGGCCTGCGTGCCCTCCAAGGCCCTGGCTATCCGTCCAAGATAACTGTTGGTCTGGGCCTGCATCCGGAGCTGACGGGTCACCTGGTAATGCTGGGCCCGCCGACTCAGCCTCCCCTGCTCCCGGATGGCAGCACTGTTACCATGGATGGCAGCAGTGTTGGCCTGGACGGCTGCAGTGAGGTGCTGGATATCCCCCTGCACCTCCCCCAAAGTGGTGACCACTGCAGCGCAGTTAGAGCTGACATCCTGCACTGCGTTGCTGATGTTGGCAACGGAGCCCAGGCTGTCAGAGACTTTCTGCAAGTGGTCCGCTATGGCCCCCATCTGTTCTGTCTGTCTGGCGTGATCCCTTGCCAACTGGTCCTGGACACCATCAGACACCCCCCTGGTCTTCTGGGTCGCCTTCCTGGGGCCAGAAGATGTATGTCCTCGGGTGGAAGGTGTCGCCCTTGAGGGGCTTCCAAGGATGGGGGAGGGGACGACAGACGGGCCAGGAGAAGGGGAGGAGACCGACAAGACCAAAGAAAAGTCCTGCTCTGCCACAGCAGGATCTTCCACAACCACCTCGGCAGGTGTGGTGTGGCCACTCTCCTCCTCAACAACCTCTTCACCACCCAGTGGCTCGGGCACATGATGGCGTGGGGGGGATGGGGTGGAATGCAGGCTGACAGATGATGGCCCAGCTCCGTCATCTGTGGATGACACAAAGCAGACACATGTTGGTGGTCCCACACACTTGGCACATGTACCCCCCCCCCCCAAATGCAAAACATCAAATAGGGGATTATAAAACACTTACCTGTCCTTGTGCCTTCCTCCACGGAGTCATAGCCTGCGACCCCCTCCACCTGCTCCCTCTCCAGGCACCGAGCGACCACCTCCTCCTCTGCGGTCAGGGTGACAGGACATGGGGGACCACCACCTGTGCCCCTCTCATACCTCCTGATGGAGGCCACCTTGTCCCTCACCTTGCGCCGCAGGTCATTGATTTTCTTTTGTATGTCCCCAGCAGTCCGGGTGGAGTAGCCCAGGACATTGACCCTGGCAGCAATGGACTCCAGGATGCCCTGCTTCCTCTCCCGGCTGGTCTTGCGGCTTTTTTTGCCATGGAGAAATTCATTCTCCGTCTCCATAGCCGATATAATGACAGAGACCTCCTGGGTATTAAAATTGAGGTTCCTCCTCTCTCTGGGGGTAGCGGGAGCAGCCATCACAGAGCAAAAGTATCTTCCCTGTGGTGGGGGGAAACGGAACTACTTTTGCGCCGGAATGGCGTTTCCGCCAGCGCTTTTAAGCGCCCAGCGGAACGCATTGCGCTGACGTTTCCCAGGAAGTGGTGCCGACGGAAGTTGTGAGCATGCGCACAAGGGGGCGAGGGGAGCCGCACTCACTGCGCATGCTCCGTGGATGATGCGCTGAACGTAAGCCTCTGCGCCGGGCTCCGCCCATCATTTACATATGATCACACCCACTTCCACTTGCGTCGGGTTACGCCAGCGCATTATCGTTACTCTGGCGCAAGTTTACGCGCAACTGCTATGTGAATTACAGGAATTGCGCTGAAAGGGTCTTCAGAGTAACGTAAATGAGAAGCGTTACTCCAGAGGAAAGATACTCTCATCTACCTGAATCTGGCCCAATATGTTTTACTTGTTGCTATAATAAATATCCCAATTAAAAAAAAAAACACATTTTTTTTCCTCAGTTTAGGGCGATACGTTTTCTTCTACACATTTTTGGTAAAAAAAATAAAAAAATCGCAATAAGCGACTGGTTTGCGCAAAAGTTATAGCGCTTACAAAATAGGGGAGAGAATTATTATTTTTTATTTTTATTTTTTTTACTAGAAATGGCGGCGATCTGCGATTTTTATTGGTACTGCGACGTTATGGCGGACACATCGGACACTTTTGACACATTTTTGGCGCCATTCACATTTATACTGCGATCAGTGCTATAAATATGCACTAATTACAGTATGAATGTGACTGGCATTGAAGGGGTTAACACTAGGGGGTGAGGAAGGGGTTAAATGTGTATCCCAGGTGTGTTCTAACTGTAGGGGGAGGGGGGGTGACCGATCTGTGTCCTTATGTAGGAAGGAACACAGATCGGGCTCCTCCTCTCCAGAGACAGGACGCTGTCTCTGTGTAAAACGGCAATGAGAGATGATCTATGAGAGATCATCTCTCATTCGCCGCACAGATCGCATCGCAAACGGCCACTCTGATTGGCCGTTCGCCGCGATCTGTAATTGGCCGTGTCCAAGGGACATGGACAACACAGGGCTTCCCCACAGCGTGCTCTACAGCGCGCGCTGGGAACGCCTGAAGGACATGCCGTCAAATGACGGCATGTTGGATATTCAGGCCCGCGCTGTTGCCGTCATCCGACGGTAGCGCGGGCCTGAAGTGGTTAAACTTAAAGTGGTTGTATAGGGGATTTTTTTTAACTTTTACCTACAGGTGAGTCTATAATAAGGCCTATAATAAGGCTTACCTGTAGGTATAAAGAATATCTAAACCTGTACGGTTTAGGAGATGCTCCCCCCCCCCCAGCAATGTGCCGCTGACTGCAGCGGCGCATGGGCGGCGGGGATCCTAGGCTAAAGGCCCGGCGGGCGCCGGACCTTGCCGACGAGAAGTCTCCCACGCGCATGCGCCAGAGTGACGACGTCGCCGCTCCAGCCAATCACAGCGCAGACACGTCGAGGAAAGATGACATCTCCCTCGGCGTGGACCAGGTAAGTTCCTCTCACCTCGTTCCAAGGTAAGTATTTCAGAATCGGCTAGTATGCGGTGCTTTTCAGGTAAAAAAAAAAAAAAAGACCGCAGGTATACAACCGCTTTAACCACTTCAATATCGGGGGGGCGCTTACACCCCCTTCCTGCCCAGGCCAATTTTCAGCTTTCAGCGCTGTCGCACTTTGAATGACAATTGCGCGGTCATGCTGCACTGTACCCAAACAATTTTTTTATAATTCTTGTTCCCACAAATAGATTTATTTTGGTTGTATTTGATCACCTCTGCGATTTTTTTTTTTTTTTTTGCGCAACAACTAAATACGTTTTTTTTTTTTTTTTAAACGATAACGTTTTTATTTTTTTCTGATATTTTTTTTGTAAATAAGTATGTTTTCTTCTTCAATTACGGGCACTGATATGGCGGCACTGATGGGCACTCATGGGTGGCACAGGTGGGCACTGGGCATGGATGGGCACTGAGGGGTGGCACTGATGGACACTGAGAGGTAGCACTGATGGACACTAAGGGGTGGCACTGATGGACACTGAGGGGTGGCATTGCTGGGCATCACTTGTTTACTAATTTTTGCCAGTCAGTGCCCATGTTGCCAGTCAGTGCCCATTTGTGATTGGCATCTATTGTGCTTATTTTTTTTTGTTTTTTTTTTATTGTTGCCCACTTCCCTGGTGGTCCTGGCGGGTTCCCTGGTGGTCCAGTGTGGGCATCCGAGGGGGGGCTGTGCTGGTAAACAATCAGCGCGAACCCCCCCTGTCAGGAGAGCCGCCGATCGCCTCTTCTCTACTCGTGTCTGTCAGACGCGAGTGAGGAAGAGCCGATCAACGACTCTTCCTGTTTACATCGTGATCAGCCGTGATTAGACACAGCTGATCACATGGTAAAGAGCCTCCGACCCGGTCCGAAGCTCTGTGACCACGCCCGCGGGACCTGCGGACCCGATCGCCGCTGCTGTCCTGGGATCGGGTCACAGGAGCAGAAGAACGGGGAGAGGTGAGTGTAAACAAACCTCTCCCCGTTCCGATCTGTGGCTTGTCACTGATCGTCTGGTCCCTGTCATAGGGAACGACGATCAGTGACGTCACACGCCGATCTAGGAGATATTTGCAAATCGCCGTAGAATGATTTCTTCTGCACATGCGCCGGAATTATGAAGGGCACGCTGGGCCGTTTCTAACTCGGGTCATGCCATGAGTGCAGGCTCCCGCGCACGGGAGTGACGTCATGCGACTCCGGCCGTTCACAGAGCCGGAGTTCGTGGCCCCCGGAAGGAAGAGGGGTGAGGAATGGACCCTCGCTACTCGCGAGGAAGACGGAGACATCGCAGGCTTCTCCTGCAGGTAGGTGTCTCATCATGGGCTAGTATGCGATGCATAGTGGCCCATTATGCTTTACCTTTGCAGGAAAACAAAGAGGAAGTAACACCCATCACCGATTGCGATTGGTTGCCTGAGGTTACAGCATATCATTACCACTTACTGAATGGTTGCTAGAGGTTACAGCACACATTACAGCTCACTGATTCATGGTAGAGGTTACAGCACGTGATTTCTGCTTGTTGATTGGTTACTAGAGATTGCTGTACAGAATACTGCTCACTGATTGGTTGCTAGAGGTTACAGCACACATTATGGCTCAATGATTAGTTGCTATCGTTTACAGCACATGATTTCTGCTTGTTGATTGGTTGCTAGAGATTACTGTACAGTAATACTGCTCACTGATTGGTTGCTAGAGGTTACTGAACATATTACTGATTAGTTGCTAGAGGTTACAGCACATGATTTCTGCTTGTTGATTGGTTGCTAGAGATTGCAGTACAGTAATACTGCTCACTGGTTGCTAGAGGTTACAGCACACATTACCGTTCACTGATTAGTTGCTAGAGGTTACAGCACATGATTTATGCTTGTTGATTGGTTGCTAGAGATTGCAGTACAGTAATACTGCTCACTGATTGGTTGCTAGAGGTTACAGCACACATTACGGCTCACTAATTCGTTGCTAGAGGTTACAGCATGTGATTTCTGCTTTTTGATTGGTTACTAGAGATTGCTGTACAGAATACTGCTCACTGATTGGTTGCTAGAGGTTACAGCACACATTATGGCTCACTGATTACTTGCTAGAGGTTACAGCACATGATTTCTGCTTGCTGATTGGTTGCTAGAGATTGCAGTACAGTAATACTGCTCACTGATTGGTTGCTAGAGGTTACTGCACACATTACCGTTCACTGATTAGTTGCTAGAGGTTACAGCACATCATCTCCTCACTGCAGAGGGGCATGATATTCATATGAATGCCGCCTTTATTTACATATCCATGCCACCGGCCTCAGCTATTTACATATGAATGACGGTTATTTACATGTAAACACAGGGTCTGTAGGTGAGTCATCTGTACACAGCAATAGGGCAGAGTTGGGCAGCATTAGTAGCAGCACTTCACACTGAGATATCAGGACACAGCACAGGACTAAAACTTCAAGGGAGAATTTAAACTGGGATAGTTGGCAAGTATGAGGCAGCTGCTTTGGGCCCCACAACAATGACAGGGCCCCCTTTGCCCTGCCTAAATAGTGGATACAGATTCCATGCATAGACCATGCCTGGTAGAGCTGGATTTTTTTTTTTTTTTTGTGGTCATCAGGAACCAATTGTATCCCCGTTGTCCTAAGCGATTCCATTTTTCTGCTCAGGTCAACGAGATTTCAAACGAACTTTCGTGAAAGCGCAGGGACTTACAATATCTTGGTTATGTGTTTATCACGCGGGCAACACAACAAAGGACTTCGGGGGGGGGGGGAATTCAATCACGTCAATTCCAATTAGGTCCTTTGCCAAGCGCTGGCGAGCGTTGAGGCTCATCGCTGACTCACCGCCTCCTGCAGCTGGCTCGCATCAGAACGTGTTTACCAAATTTGCGGTGCGTTTTGTGTCATGGTAGTTAACCAAGTTGGCTACCGACTCGGATCCAGAAGTGCGGTCGCTTGTTGTTTGTTACGGGATTCCTGCCCGGTTGGCGTCTTGTGGCGGTGATGTAAAATGTTACTATCTGGTAAAAAAAAAAAACGGGAATTCTTGTGGCGGTGTCTCCAAGTGACTTCTTGCTGTTTAACCGCTTGCCCCCCGAGGACGTCATATGACCTCTGTAATGGGGCGAATGCCTACAGAAGAGGCCTTATTGTATCATGATGGGCAGAGCTGGGGGGTGGATTTCTCAAAGGGGCGGATGTATTATTGATTCACCCCCCCCCCCCCTCTTATCGTATCAGCTCTGCCTATCATAATACAATACGGCCTCTTTAACCGCTTAAGGACCAGCGCACGCAGATTTACGTCAACAGAATGGCACGGACAGGCAAATGGGCGTATATATACGTCCCCTTGGTCCCGCTCCGCCAGCCACCCTGTGGCGAGCTCTGTGCCCGTAGGACCCACGGACTCGATGTCCGCCAGTGTCCCGCGATCGGGTCACAGGTCTGAGGAGCGGGGAGATGTCGGTGTAATCGCAACATCTCCACGTTCTTCCTAGTGACAGGTCACTGTTCGTCTGTTCAGTGTCAGCGATCAGTGATTTATCACGGCGAGCCACGCCCCCCCCAACAGTTAAAATTGCTCCCTAGGACACACTTAACCCCTTCAGTGGCCTCTACAGGTTAACCCATTTACTGCCAGCGTCATTTTTACAGTAATCGGTGCATTTTTTTTTTTTTTAAGATTTTATTGGTATTTTGGAGTAAATAACATATTAAACATGTAAACAGATGAAAATGCAATAGAGCAATATTTAGGAACAGAATCATATTATATATGAGAAAAGAATATTGACAATATAAATACTTATAGCATAAAACCAAAGTAAATATAAATCTATGTAAAGGTGGTTTCTGAATTATTAATTTGTAAACGTTGTGAAGTAAATTTCGGAACATATGAAATAAATTAAAGTATAATTGTCATATTTGAATTATGAGGAATAGAGGGAGGGAAGAGAACAGTGGAGAGGGAAAAAAAAAAGGGGGGGGGGAGGGGAGAGATAAATAGTGAAAGAAGCAAGAGATCATCCAATAATATTTTTTATCGTTATGACAAAAAAATCATATTTCGTTTAAGCCAGTGAAGAATCGGTGCATTTTTAAAGCGGAGTTCCACCCAAAAATGGAACTTCCGCTTAATCCACTCCACACCCCCTTACATGCCACATTTGGCATGTCATTTTTTTGGGGGGGGGGGAGTGGGGACTTCAGGAGGAGTGTGACTTCCTGTCCCACTTCCTGCTTCCGCCGAGGGGCTGGTTAGGCGATTAAGCTTAATCGCCTACAGCAGCCCCTCCCTGTAGGCGATCGCATGGGACACTGACAGGTCCCATGCGATCGCCTGTCCAATCAGCGGGCCACGCCGCGCGCGCATGCGCAGTGGGTGCCCAGCCTTGAAGCCGAAGGCTGTCACGGCTGGGTGCCCACAGTTGCGATGAGGACGCCGGCCGGGGAGGGGGGGGGGAGAGGAGCGGAGCCCCGGTCGGTGCGTCGCTAGAACGCAGGAGCAGCTAAGTGAGTGTTTATTAAAAGCCAGCAGCTACTCTTTTTGTAGCTGCTGACTTTTAATAAACACAATTTTTGTCTGGAACTCCCCTTTAAAGCACTGATCGCTGTAAAAATGACAAAAGTGGTGTCAAAAGTGTCCGATGTGTCCGCCATAATGTCGCAGTCACGATAAAAATCACTGATCGCCGCCACGACTAGTAAAAAAAAAAAAAAATGATAAAAATAAACTATACCCTATTTTGTAAACGCTATACATTTTGCGCAAATCGATCAATCAAACGCTTATTGCGATTTTTACTAAAAATATGTAGAAGAATACGTATCGGCCTAAACTGAGAAAATATTTTAATAGATTTTTTGGGGATATTTATTATATCAAAAAGTAAAAAATATTGAATTTTTTTCAAAATTGTCGCTCTATTTTTTTTTCTTTAGAGCACAAAAAATAAAAACCGCAGAGGTGATCAAATACCACCAAAAGAAAGCTCTATTTGTGGGAAAAAGAGGATGTAAATTTTGTTTGGGAGCCGCGTCGCACGACCGCGCAATTGTCCGTTAAAGCGACGCAGTGCCGAATCGCAAAAAGTGGCCTGGTCTTTGGCCAGCCAAATGGTCTGGGTCTTAAAGGGGTTGTAAAGGAAATTTTAGTTTTTCCCTAAATGGCTTCCTTTCCCTTAGTGCAGTCCTCCTTCACTTACCTCATCCTTCCATTTTGCTTATAAATGTCCTTTTTTCTTCTGAGAAATCCTCACTTCCTGTTGTTCTGTCTGTAACTCCACACAGTAATGCGAGGCTTTCTCCCTGGTGTGGAGAAAGCCTCTTGAGGGGGCGAGCAGGAGTGTCAGGACTCCCACTAACACACAGCTCCTTTCTCTATCTGCAACGTAGAGAGCGTCCTGACTCTCCTGTAGTCCAAGGGAGGGGGCGAGCACGACACTCCACACCAGGGAGAAAGCCTCGCATTACTGTGTGGAGTTACAGACAGAAGAACAGGAAGTGAGGATTTCTCAGAAGAAATAAGGACATTTATAAGCAAAATGGGAGGATGAGGTAAGTGAAGGAGGACTGCACTGAGGTAAAGGAAGATATTTAGGGGATTTTTTTATATTTTTTTTTTACCTTTACAACCCCTTTAAGTGGTTAAATGTAACAGATTCCTTGTAGAGTTCAATCAATAATGCACCCGCCCCTTGCAGAGTTGCACAAGGATCGGGAGCGTGTGCGCGAGCGCGTAGCAGAATGTCATCTTCTTTGTGCAGGCGCCGTGTGCAGCTGTTCATTTTTGGCGGCAGCGTAGTGCTCCCTACTGTGCAAACGCTGCGCCTGCGCAGTACAGGAGGGGGGGGGGGGTATTATTTCGACAGGGGGTCATTTCTCGGCACAACACCGGCCTCCCTCCTCTCCCACCGGTTGTTGGTTTGACGAATTTGCTTGGAATCTAGGAGCCGGCTAAAAAAGTTAGGAGCCAAAAAAACGCGCCCCGTCCCGCCGAGCTCGCGCGCAGAAGGGAACGCATATTTGAGTAGCGCCCACATATGTTTAAACGGTATTCAAACCACACGTGTGAGGTATCGCCGCGATTGGTAGAGCAAGAGCAATAATTCTAGCTCTAGTACCTCCTCTGTAACTCAAAACACGCAACCTGTAGAATTTTTTAAACGTCGCCTATGAAGATTTTAAAGGGTAAAAGTTTGACGCAATTTTGAAGCGTGACATGTGGGTTATCAATTTACTCGACGTAACATTATCTTTCACAATCTAAAAAAAAAATTGGGCTAACTTTACTGTTGTCTTATTTTTTAAAGTGTATTTTTTCCCCCAAAAAAGTGCGCTTGTAAGACCGCTGCGCAAATATGGTGTGACAGAATGTATTGCAACGACCGCCATTTTATTCTTTAGGGTGTTAGGATACAAAATATATATAATGTTTGGGGGCTCTAATTGGAGGGAAGGAGATGGCAGTGAAAACAGTGAAAAACATCAGAACTGCTGTTTTGCTACTTGTATTGCAATGTAACCTGTAATGCCAACAGCCACCACAAGATGGCGCCAGATCACAGAAGGAAGCTGAGGCCTGCAGAAGGCCGCCAAGCTGCGGCCTCAATTACCGGCCAGCCCGCGCCGGCCGGTAATTGAGGCCGCGGCTTTGCGTCCTTCTGCAGGCCTCAGCTCCCTTCTGTGAAGGCCGCAAAGCCACGGCCTCAATTATTGGCAGGCGCGGGCCCGCCGCGATCGCGGTAATTGAGGCTTCTGGGGCCTTCTTGCAGGCTTAAGCTTCCCCAGGCGCCAGGTCGCAATTTCTTGTCACAATTGCGACCGGGCGCCCGGATTTTGTCGAGGCTTGTTTTAGGAATAGTGGTCGAAGGGGCTAGTAAATATGCCATTTCCCGGGCCCCTTCCCTTTCTGAATGAACGCGGTGAGTGATCGGTAGAGTGTGTTTGAGCTTTGGGGTGCGCACCCTAATGCCGAAGGCTGCGCACACCTATGCCGATAGGCACTTTATATAATGTTGATTATTTTTTCCTTGGACCCTGTACGATTCCCATACGTTATCGCTGCCGTCTTGCCGTCTCCGCACTGCGGCCGTTTTTCGGGGGCCTGCTGGGTAAAATCACGAGCCGCGTTCCTTTACAGACCTGAATAATTACCGCCGTTTTTTTTTTTTTTCTTTGTACGAGCGAATATTTTCACTTGACGTATCCCGAAGCTTCGCTCATGAATAATAATCGATTCCCTTTCCTGCGAGGAAAAGCGTTAGAATAATATATATGTATAACATTGTGCGTCTAATTTATTGCATATTTTGGCACGGGGGATAATGAGGCAGTATGTTTTTTTGGGGGGGGGGTGCCGGGCCGTACCCTGGGAGCGTTAATACGGTGGTCTTGGCGCGGCTCCATCGAGCATATGGCTGATTAGTGTTGGAGGCGGCGCGCTCTCTCCGAGAAGCCATCTTACGAGCGGTTTTCGCTCGTTACCGCGCCCCGCGCTTTTCATTGAGGTGATTTGTCCGACACGAGTTTCTGTTTTTACAGAACATAATAAAGTCGGTTTTACGTTTTCTTCTATAGACAGAATTTTCGACGTTTTTCGGAGTGGAAACGAAATGGTTAAAAAAAATAAAAAAACTCAAAACCTCAGCCGGCAGAATTTTCTGTTCTTAACCACTTGCCTGCCGGGCACGTTTACCCCCCTCCTGCCCAGGCCGATTCTCCGATTTCAGCGCTCTCGCGCTTTGAGTGACAATTGCGCCGACATGTGACACTGTACGCATATAGGACATTTTTATCGTGTTTTTGAGACAGAAGAACTTTCTTTTGGTGGTATTTAATTTTATTTTTTGCTAAACAAACGAAAAGAGACTGAAAATTCTAAAAAAAAAAAATTAAAATTTTGCAAACAGGTCATTTTTCTTTTTCACTGATCTGTGCTGATGAAGCTGCCCTGATGGGCACCGGTAGGCAGCACTGATGGTCACTGATTGGCAGCACTGATAGACTGCCCTGATGTACAGTGATGAGGTGGCACCGATTGACAGCATTGATGAGCACTGATGAGGCTGCACGGATGGGCCCTGATAGACTGCACTGATGTGCGCTGAAGAGGCAGTACTAATGGGCACTGGTAAGGCTGCACTGATGAGGAGGCACTGATGAGGCTTCTCTGATGGACACTGGTGAGGATGCACTGATTGGCAGCACTGGTGGGAACTGTTGGGACTGCACTGATGATCAGTGTCCTGATTTTCATTGAGGATCTCCCTTTAACACAAGCCAGTTGTTGCCACTGATGGGTGCTGATGAATCTGCCGTGATGGGTACTATGAGGCTGCACTGATATGCACTGACGAGGCTGCCTTGTTGGGCACTGACGAGGCTGCCTTGTTGGGCACTGACGAGGCTGCCTTGTTGGGCACTGACGAGGCTGCCTTGTTGGGCACTGACGAGGCTGCCTTGTTGGGCACTGACGAGGCTGCCTTGTTGGGCACTGACGAGGCTGCCTTGTTGGGCACTGACGAGGCTGCCTTGCTGGGCACTGACGAGGCTGCCTTGCTGGGCACTGACGGGGGCAGCATTGCTGGGCACTGAAGGGGCTGCCTTGCTGGGCACTGACGAGGCTGCCTTGCTGGGCACTGACGAGGCTGCCTTGCTGGGCACTGACGAGGCTGCACTGATGAGGCTGCACTGATTGGCAGCACTGGTGGGAACTGTTGAGACTGCACTGATAATCGGTGTTTAGATTATCATTGCCAATGTCCCTTTAACGCAAGCCAGTTGTTGCCACTGATGTGTGCTGATGAAGCTGCCCTGATGGGCACTGATGAGGCCCCATTGATGAGCACTGATTGGCAGCACTGATGGACTGCACTGATGTGCGTTGATGAGGCAGCACCGATGAAGCTGCATTGATGAGGAGACACTGATGAGGCTGCATTGATCGGCACTGATGAGGCTGCATTGATGGCCACTGATAGACTGTGCTGATGAGGCAGCACTGATGGGCACTGAAAAGGAGGCACTGATTGGCAGCACTGGTGGTAAAAGTTGAGGCTGCACTGATAATCGGTGTCCTGAAGCGTGTTCTCGGCTCTCCTCTCCTCTCCTCGCATTGTCAGCGGGAGGAAAGAAAAGTTGATAACCGATTCGTGCTTACATCCGAGATCACTTGTCATTGGACACAGCTGATCACGTGGTAAAGGGCCGATGTGATTGGCCTTTTTACCCCGATCTGTGATCTGCTGAGCACCCAATCACGGGAGGACATCCCCGTACGCCCTCCCAGCAAAGTCAGCCGTCTTTTGCCCTTTAGCGCGTGTGGAAACGGGGTAAAGTAGACCTAGTTTCGGGTAAATTCTTTGCAGCGCAGCATCCTAAGAAATGCGTCGGTCGCTGAAAGCCTGAGCGGCCGCTCCCGTCTCTCTTCCGCAGCTCAGCGCTCCAGTGAGCGAGGAGGGAGCTGAGCAGAGAGCTGTGAATGCACCTCTCAGAACCGAGCGATCAGCGGGGGTTTGATTGCTCCATTCTCAGTGTTAGAGGAGCAGGGGACAGCATCCACCTAGGAAAGTAAGAACCCCCCCCCCCCCCCCATACTCCTGTGTTTAGTATCACTTTAAGGTGGTATCTGTAGAGAGACGTGTATCCCTGACACTTCCACATGAGACCGTCTCACCCGACGGACGTGTCTCCTCACCGCTCCAGGAATGTTTTTCTTTTGAATCGTTGTCATTTTCTCCCTTTTTTTTTTCATATCCTAATCTTCGCTTCTGACGGCAAGATCCGCCCGGAGGGCTCGTCAGCGAAGACGGCCGCTTCCCCAGTCCCCGGAGGCGACATCCAGGACTGATCACTTGGCAGAGAATGCAGAACTCCGCGGCTCCCCCTGAAGATCAGTTTAAGAGCCGCCGATTGTCAACACCGAACGTGTGCCGCAGGCCGTCGGCCTTCTGAAACCGAACACGGCTTCTTAGAAGAGATCATTACGTCTTCCAAACTGCTCGGGCCCCCCGAATGTGAGAGCATCGCGTCAACATTCTGATCTATGAATAGAGCCGACCGAAAACAGCCCAGCTTTCCTATTCCCTCGTATATTCACCTGCCCCAGGGGCGGACTGACCATTGAGTCACTCGGGCACTGCCCGAGGGCCCCATGCCACTAGGGGGCCCTATCAGGGTTGCCAGGCTCAATAAAACCAGGGACAGCATGTACAAATCTGTGTTTTTTTTACATCTGTCCCTGATATGTCCGAAACCGGCATGCTTTTGATGTGAAAATCCATCTGTAAGCCCGGGGGCCCCATAATCTTCTAGTGCCCGGGGGCCCCATGAGTTGTCAGTCCGCCCCTGACCTGCCCTTTTCTTCAGTGCTTAGATTTCCACAACAATCATCCTTTACCTGCAGACATTCCTCTTTTCACTTCCTCGTTGTTGGTCTTTGCTCAGAAGTTGCTCTATTTCTTCTCTGTTCACTTCCTGCTTGTCTGATTGTTACTCACCACCGTGACGGGAGGCTTTACTACGGTGGTCAGTGACGTGCCCCGCCCCCTCCTGGGAACTACATCTGTGCGGCAGGACGCTCTCTACATGTTAGAGACTTCAAGGAGGTGTGAATTACTGAGCGTGCCGCAATGCATACTGGGAAATGTAGTTCTTGCATGAACGAGCGCCGCAAACCAGGAAGTGAATGAGAGAACAGAAACTAGAACGCCGGAGGTGATATAGATGAAGGAATTTAATAACGGAATCATTACACTGTTCTGTCCGTCTACCGCGCACACATTCATTTTAGCCAAAAAAATGTTTTTCCTTTACAACTCCTTTTAACCACTTCAGCCCCGGAAGAATTTACCCCCTTCCTGACCAGGCCTCTTAAAAACCGCAAAGGTGATCAAATACCACAAAAAAAAAAAAGCTCTATTTGTGGGAACAAAATTATAAAAGCATGAGCGCACAATTGTCATTTAACCGCTGAAGACCCGGACCATTATGCAGGTAAAGGACCAGGCCATTTTTTGCGATTCGGCACTGCGTCGTTTTAACCGACAATTGCGCGGTCGTGCGACGCGGCTCCCAAACAAAATTGGCGTCCTTTTTTTCCCACAAATAGAGATTTCTTTTGGTGGTATTTGATCACCTCTGCGGTTTTTATTTTTTGCGCCATGAACAAAAAAAAAAAAAAAAACGACCAAAAAAGTAATATTTTTTACTTTTTGCTACAATAAATATCCCCCGAAAATATTTACTTTTTTATTTTATTTTTTTCCCTGAATTTAGGCCGATACGTATTCTACATATTTTTTGGTAAAAAAACAAAAAACGCAATAGGCGTTATCGATTGGTTTGCGCAAAATTTATAGCGTTTACAAAATAGGGGATTGATTTTATGGCATTTTTATTATTCATTTTATTTTTTTTACTAGAAATGGCGGCGATCTGCCATTTTTATCGTGACTGCGACATTATGGCGGACACATCGGACACTTTTGATGCTATTTTGGGACCATTGTCATTGACACAGCGATCAGTGATATAAAAATGCACTGATTACTGTGTAAAATGACACTGGCGGTGAAGGGGTTAAACACTAGGGGGCGAGGAAGGGGTTAAGTGTGCCCTAGAGGGTGATTCTAACTGTGAGGGGGATGTATAATAATACCTGGAATCCAGCTTTAAGCAGTTAACCACTTAAGGACCGCCTAACGCCGATATACATCGGCAGAATGGCACAGCTGGGCACAATCACGTACCTGTACATCACCTTTAAGAGCCCAGCCGTGGGTGGCGCGCGCACAAGACCCGGTCCGAAGCTCTGTGACTGCGGCCGCGGGACCCGATCACCGCCGGAGTCCCGCGATCGGTCACAGGAGCTGAAGAACGGGGAGAGGTGAGTGTAAACAAACCTTCCCTGTTCTTCACAATGGCAGTGTCACTGATCGTCTGTTCCCTGATATAGGGAAAGATGATCAGTGATGTCACACTTCCAGCCCCGCCCCCTACAGTTAGAAACACATATGAGGTCACACTTAACCCCTACAGCACCACCTAGTGGTTATCCCCTTCACTGCCATTTTCACAGTAAACAGTGCATATTTAGAGCACTTTTTGCTGTATAAATGACAATAGTCCCAAAAATGTGTCAAAATTGTCCGATGTGTCCGCCATAATGTCGCAGTCACGGAAAAAAATATTAGTAGTAAAAAAAAAAAAATATTAATAAAAATGCCATAAAACTATCCCCTAATTTGGTAAACGCTATAAATTTTGCGCAAACCAATCAATAAACGCTTATTGCGATTTTTTTTTTTTTTTTTTTTTTTTACCAAAATGATGTAGAAGTATACGTATCGGCCTAAACTGAGGAAAAAAATGTTTTTTTTTTTAATATATTTTTGGGGATATTTATTATAGCAAAAAGTAAAAAATATTGTTTTTTTTTTTTCAAAATTGTCGCTCTATTTTTGTTTATAGCGCAAAAAATAAAAAACCGCAGAGGCGATCAAATACCACCGAAAGAAATCTCTATTTGTGGGGGGAAAAGGACGCCAATTTTGTTTGGGAGCCGCGTCGCACGACCGCGCAATTGTCCGGTAAAGCGGCGCAGTGCCCAATCGCAAAAAGGGGCGTGGTCCTTAACCTGCATAATGGTTCGGGGCTGAAGTGGTTAAAGGAGTTTATTCCAAGTTGTTTTTTTTTTTTTTTGCAGTTTAAATGTAAAGATTTTTTTTCTTTTTTTATTAGGCCTTTTCTCTGGATTTCTCGGCTCCCGTTATATCTATCATCATAAATAAGGTGTTACCCGACTGTTTTCATCGTAAAAATAGAAACTCTTACTACAGAGGTCGTCTTTTTGCGCCTTTTTTTTTACAGACTCCAGGCCAATAAAAATAGAAGAGAGAGGAGGATTATCTAATGAAATCTAATTACGTTTTCAGTTCCTGCCGACGTTTTATGTCGTTTTCAAAGGAGGTCTTCTCCTTGCCAAGCCCTTTGTAAAAATATATTATCTCTCACGGGCGTCGGCAAAAAAATATACGCGTGTTCTTCCTCCAAACGTTTGGCACGCTCGGTGGTTAATTGGGTTTGCGATTGATGTGTCTTTTTTTTTTAGTTTTTTTTTAATTTTATTTTCTCTCAATTTCATTTAGTAGAAAGGAGTCGGCGTCAGATTTCAATACTACATTTCATGTCGCCGTTCTATCTGCCGTTTTGCGCCAACTCTCCTCCTAATCCATGGACAGAGAAAAAGGGGTAATATTTTCTAACGTCGCATCATTTTGGGTTTCGTCTTGTAGACGTCATTCCGTGTTTTTCTCCTTTTCTACCTTTTTGAGCAGAGGCGTACCTAGGGTCTCCAGCGCCCTTGACGGGAATCTGTATCGGCGCCTCCCCGACTTTGGTGCTAATGAGACGTGAATTCAGCCATACAATTCACATTGCACAGACATCGCGTGTCATTTGCACTGCAGTGTGGTGCAAATCGCATGCAGTGTCGGACATCGCATATATGTGAACCGGCCCTAAATGTATATTAGTATATGCATCATTATATGTGTTTTTTTTTTTTAAATTTGATGTTTCTACCAGCCTCTCACTGTTACAAAGGTATGAATTCAAATACAATTGTCAGTTCAGTTGTGACCTACCTACCTAACTTCACGGCAGTGTATAGTGTAGTGGTCAGTTTTGTCGTGTAGTGGTCAGTTTTGTCGTGTAGTGGTCAGTGTATAGTGTAGTGGTCAGTTTTATAGTGTAGTGGTCAGTGTATAGTGTAGTGGTCAGTTTTATAGTGTAGTGGTCAGTTTTATAGTGTAGTGGTCAGTTTTATAGTGTAGTGGTCAGTGTATAGTGTAGTGGTCCCTTCCCTTCCTACAATAGTACTGACCTACCCAATTCCTATATTGACCTACCTGATTCCTACATTGGCCACTACACTGACCACTACACTACAGTGAAAAGGGGGACAGGGAGAGAGAAAGAGGGACACAGAGACAGAGAGGGGAGGGGGACAGAAAGAGGGACGCAGGGAGAGAGAGGGGAGGGGGACAGAAAGAGGGACGCAGGGAGAGAGAGGGGAGGGGGACAGAAAGAGGGACGCAGGGAGAGAGAGAGGTGAGGGGGCAGAGAGGGGAGCAGGGGAGAGAGAAGGGGCAGAGAGAGGGAAGGGGGCAGGGAGAGGGAGGGGGACAGGGAGAGAGAAGAAAAGGGGGCAGAGAGAAAGAGGGGTCAGAGAGAGAGGGGAGGGGGAGAGAGAGGGGAGGGGGACAGGGAGAGAGGGAGGTGAGGTGGCAGAGAGGGGAGCAGGGGGAGAGAAGGGGCAGAGAGAGGGATCCAGGGGAAGAGAGAGGGAAGGGGGCAGAGAGAGGGCAATAGAGAGAATGAAGGTGGCAGGGAGAAAGAGAGGGGAGGGAGACAGGGAGAGAGAAGAAAAGGGGGCAGAGAGAAAGAGGGGTCGGAGAGAGAGGGGAGGGGGACAGGCAGAGAGGGAGGTGAGGGGGCAGAGAGGGGGGCAGGGCGAGAGAGAGAGAGAGAGAGGGAAGGGGACAGGCAGAGAGAAAGAGGGGGCAGGGAGAGAGGGAGGTGAGGGGCAGAGAGAGGGCGACAGAGAGGAAAGGGGGTGGGGAGGGGGAGAGAGAGGGGACAGAGGAGGAGGACAGGGAGAGAGAGAGGGGAGGGGGAGACGCAAGGGGGACAGGGAGAGAGGAGGAGGGGGCAGAGAGAGGGGAGGGGGCAGGGAGAGAGAAGGGCGACAGGGAGAGAGAGGGGAGGGGGACAGGGAGAGAGGAGGAGGGGGACAGGGAGAGAAGGGAGGGAGAAGGGGGACAGGAAGAGAGAGAGAGAGGGGGGACAGGGTCCGGGAAGTAGATGGTGACCCTGCTTGATACCTGAAAAAAGATGGCACTGTCCTGGAGAAAGAAGCAGATGAAAGCCTTTCTGTGATCTTTATGAGAGATAATAAACACCTGGAAGTGTTACGTTGTCAGTTCTCATCATTCTGCACTATATCTGATGATGGGTCCACTTTAAATTTAGTAATCTTCCGTGTTTCTTGGACAGCAGTTCATCGATCGAATCCTCTGGTCAGCTCAAGTTGCTCTTTAACTAATTAAAAAGGGGGGGGGGGAGTCGGCAAGAAAGAAAACATGACTTTTGGAAGCAAGCAGGGGAACATGAAATATACATAACTTCTTGAAGGGAAATCTGAAAGTTCGTGAAAGATGCCTGGCCTTGTAACAGCTTACTGAAATTGTATTTGGCTCAGTCAGGGAGGCCTTGCCCTGACAGTTTATTTGTTCAGCATGAATGGTTGTGATTGCTTCTCTTTTTTTGTAATTGTATAAAATATGTGATTAAAAACACTTCTAATAGATAAAGTCTGGGTGTATAAAACCGGCGAAGGGGTTGGATGGAGAGGGTAGAAAAATTCAGGCGTTTCACCACCTGCCCCCCCCCCCCCCATTGTGGAAGAACCCCGCTGGACACTCTTTGAATGTAAACTGGTAACGTTACCCCCCGCCCCCGGTGTATCAGACCACGCTGTTTTCTCTTCTGTGCTTCTGCTTGCTTCCCCAATTTCCTCACTGGTCAACTGATTCAGCCCACCAGAGTTCTTCCAGCACTGGAGGATTAGTAGAAGTACCCTTGACTTCACCAGACCAGCCGACCACCCAATGCTTCCAGCACTGGAGGAATAGTAGAAGTACCCTTGACTTTACCAAACCAGCTGATCCCCATTGCTTCCAACACTGGAGGATCAGTAGAAGTACCCTTAACTTCACCAGACCAGCTGACCACCCAATGCTTCCGCCACTGGAGGATTAGTAGAAGTACCCTTGACTTCACCAGACCAGGTGACCACCCATTGCTTCCGCCCCTGGAGGATTAGTAGAAGTACCCTTGACTTCACCAGACCAGGTGATGACCCAATGCTTCCGCCACTGGAGAATTAGTAGAAGTACCCTTGACTTCACCAGACCAGCTCACCACCCAATGCTTCCACCACTGGAGGATTAGTAGAAGTAGCCTTGACTTTAGCAGACCAGCTGACCACCCATTGCTTCCACCACTGGTGGATTAGTAGAAGTACCCTTGACTTCTTGCCTTTACCAGACCAACTGACCACCCATTACTTCCACCACTGGAGGATTAGTAGAAGTACCCTTGGCTTCACCAGACCAGCTGACCACCCATTGCTTCCAGCACTGGAGGATTAGTAGAAGTACCCTTGACTTCACCAGACCAGCTGACCACCCAATGCTTCCACCACTGGTGGATTAGTAGAAGTACCCTTGACTTCTTGCCTTTACCAGACCAACTGACCACCCATTACTTCCACCACTGGAGGATTAGTAGAAGTACCCTTGGCTTCACCAGACCAGCTGACCACCCATTGCTTCCAGCACTGGAGGATTAGTAGAAGTACCCTTGACTTCACCAGACCAGCTGACCACCCAATGCTTCCACCACTGGAGGATTAGTAAAAGTACCCTTGACTTCACCAGACCAGCTGACCACCCAATGCTTCCACCACTGGAGAATCCTACCAATCGGTAGAAGCACCCTCGACTTTACCAGACCAGCTGACCACCCAATGCTTTCACCACTGGACCCTTGACTTCTTGACTTTACCAGACCAGCTGACCACCCATTGCTTCCACCACTGGAGAATTAGTAGAAGTACCCTTGACTTTACCAGATCAGCTGACCACCCATTGCTTCCACCACTGGGGGATTAGAAGTACCCTTGACGTCACCAGACCAGCTGACCACCCAATGCTTCCACCACTGGACCCTTGACTTTTTGACTTTACTAGACCAGCTGACCACCCATTGCTTCCACCACTGGAGGAATAGTAGAAGTACCCTTGACTTTACCAAACCAGCTGATCCCCCATTGCTTCCAGCATTGGAGGATTAGTAGAAGTACCCTTAACTTCACCAGACCAGCTGACCACCCAATGCTTCCGCCACTGGAGGATTAGTAGAAGAACCCTTGACTTCACCAGACCAGGTGACCACCCATTGCTTCCGCCCCTGGAGGATTAGTAGAAGTACCCTTGACTTCACCAGACATCTGACCACCCATTGCTTCCACCACTGGGGGATTAGAAGTACCCTTGACATCACCAGACCAGCTGACCACCCAATGCTTCCACCACTGGACCCTTGACTTTTTGACTTCACCAGACCAGCTGACCACCCATTGCTTCCACCACTGGAGGATTAGTAGAAGTACCCTTGACTTCACCAGATCAGCTGACCACCCATTGTTTCCACCACTGGGGGATTAGAAGTACCCTTGACGTCACCAGACCAGCTGACCACCCAATGCTTCCAGCACTGGAGGATTAGTAGAAGTACCCTTGACTTCACCAGACCAGCTGAGTGCAATAGTTCCCAACCAGTGGACCATAGCCCACTGTCGGGTCACAGCTCCCAGCGGCAGATCCTTTAACCTTTCACAGTGCTCCGATAATGCCGTCCAACCTCCTGTAGTGGCCCACAGTGCCACTGGACCTCTCACAGTGTCCCCAGACCTCTTTGGTTTGGATCAATTGATTTGAATTCTAGTAGCCGTCTACTTTCAGAACCCGAACTAACTTTTTGTAGAGCTAAAGCGTTTTCCCCTTGAGAAACTTGCATCATCTAAGGCCAACAGTGGGTTTTTTTCAGGTTTTAGATGGAGTTGAGAAAATTTAGGACCCATTACCTTTAATTGCCTCTTCCCGTTGTTTTTCCCTGGGACAGGAAGTGTAGGGAAATCTCTCCAATGGGATACAGACCACAAAATAAAAAGCTGGTGTACCTTAATCATTTCCTACTCTATCCACAATTTTTGGTTTTGGATGCCCTTTTTTTTTTTTTGTTTAGACTGGAGTTTCTCAGAAACTTTATTTTTTTGTTTAATACGCCTGTTTGCATGGAGATGGCCTTTAAACAAAAGTTGTTGGAAAGCTTTTTTGGAAGGGTTAAATGAGTGGTTACTGGCAGCTGAGATGGTGTTTGGAGTGAAATATTTAGGTGATGAGACGTACCCAGCCCAGGGCCTTCTACAAATCGACCGACATCAATAGGAAAACACTCAGCGCCTGACGCAGAATGGGAGGCCAGCAGCTTGGGAGGGCCGGAATCCCACGCTCCGGCCGTGAAACAAATACGCTTTATCTGCTCTGAATTTAGATATCGATGCCGTCCTAATGCCCAACACAAATCCCCGGGCAGACCGGCGCTGTTTTTTTTTTTCCACCATTGTCTCCCGCAATGTGGACTCCTGATGCTGACATTTAAAGTGGACGTACAGTGCCCTGAGAAAGTATTCATACCCCTTGAAATTTTCCACATTGTTGTCATGTTAAAACCAAAAACATGTGCTTTATTGGGATTTTATGTGATCGCCCGACACAAAGTGGCACATAATTGTGAAGTGGAAGGAAAATGATACAAATTAATATGTGAAAAGTGTGAGGGGGGGGGGGGGTACATTTGTATTCAGCCCCCTTTACTCTGATACCCCTAACTAAAATCTTGTGAAATCAATTGTCGTTGTAGCTCGGCCATTCAAATGGCCAGAGCCTGCGATCCCTGAAAGAAGACAGGGTGATGATGGTAGCCCTGTCAGCGGTGACAGCGAGCCACTGGAGTTTTTTTTTTTTCCAAGACTTGTTACTGCTTTAAGAACTTTACCCTGGTACACCCCCTCTGCTTTCTAGAAGAGTGGTCCTCATTGCCGGGTCAAGCGCTCTCTTCTCCCAAGCCTCTGTGTAGCTACAGAAATCCTAACCTCCCACAGTGCCTTCCAGCTCCAGTAGTGTTACCCAACCTCCCATATTGACCCACGGTGCCCCTTAACCTCTCACAGTGCCTTCCAGCTCCAGTAGTGTTACCCAACCTCTCATATTGACCCACGGTGCCCCTTAACCTCTCACAGTGCCTTCCAGCTCCAGTAGTGCTACCCAACCTGCCATAGTGACCCACGGTGCCCTTTAACCTCCCACAGTGCCTTCCAGCTCCAGTAGTGCTACCGAGCCTTCCATAGTGACCCACGGTGCCCCTTAACCTCACAGTGCCTTCCAGCTCCAGTAGTGCTACCCAACCTGCCATAGTGAGCCTTGGTGCCCCTTAACCTCTCACAGTGCCTTCCAGCTCCAGTAGTGCTACCCAACCTGCCATAGTGAGCCTTGGTGCCCCTTAACCTCTCACAGTGCCTTCCAGCTCCAGTAGTGCTACCCAACCTCCCATAGTGACCCACGGTGCCCCTTAACCTCCCACAGTGCCTTTCAGCTCCAGTAGTGCTACCCAGACTCCCATAGTGACCCACGGTGCCCCTTGACCTCTCACAGTGCCTTACAGCTCCAGTAGTGCTACCCAACCTCCCATAATGACCCACGGTGCCCCTTAACCTCCCACAGTGCCCCCCAAACCTCCTCAGTGTCCCCTAGCTTTCTGTAGAACTTCCACCTCTTCTCTATTGCCCCCAGAGTGCCTCTACAGTGCCCTTCTGTCCCGCACATTGCCCCCTACAAAACCCCCAGCATCCTCTGAAGCGTCTTTTAGAAGCCTCCTCCCCTACAGGGCCACCAAGTCAACTTCCCATAACCCCCTCCAGAATGCTCATATACCCTCACGTTGACACCCAGTCCCATCCCTTCAAAAATGTTGGTACACATTTTGTATTCCCATACTTTTATTCATCCTTCATTATGGAGATCTCGTCAGTGACAAGGTTGTAATGGTCTTGGAAATTTTATCAGGGGACCTTTACAACCCCCGCCATGAAAACCCAATGGTATATAATTACCAGCAAAATGATCAGGTTCAGGTGGAGTCACCATTTACCCGCTCAGATATCCAGCTGTTTTTCTAATGTATTTCCAGTTCTTTCTGGCACCACAGAGGTTAAGAAACGCTGTCCCGATACGCCCCCCTCTCTCCGCCGCTTTCCCAGTCCCGCTCCGTACAGAATATACAGAAATTCGGCTGTGATTTATTTGGACTGCATCAAAGTAATCCTTTTATTATTGAAAGCAATACATTTTCAGAGTCCAGTGTTAACCTCTCCTTATTTGGCCTCCGAAAAGTTCCATTGCCGTATTATTTGGAGATCGCTCTTCGTGCTGACGAGATTATTAGACGTTTTTAGTTGGAGTCCCTGGGTTCAACGTTTATGGATTTGTTGCTCAATTTGGCCGTCTGGATGGAGAACCTATTAGAAGATAAAAGGACAGGTTCTCTTTAATATATTTGAGTTATGTTATGCTGCAGCTTGTCGAGAGGAAAAAAAAAGTGGGATAACAAAAGCCGTGAGCTGCTCTCCAGGAAACATGGCGGCTCTCAGAAAGACCGTTCCGAGGTCATTAAAGTCGTTGTAAAGGTTATTTTTATTTTCTTTGAAAATAACAAACATGTTAAACTTCTACATAAGAATGTAATCAGTTGAAGATCGGCACCACATCCCGGGGTAGAGATCTTCACATATGAAAAAAGGTTGGGACTTTAAAGGTGCGAAACCTCCCTTTGGAATAATTGGTCATACACAATTTTGGCTTGTCTTGTTGGGGGCACTTGATGATGAGCAGTCATCTTATTCACATACAAGTGTCTCTACCTTTACTGGGTTCTCCAGCAGGGATGGACTAGCCATTGGGACTACCGGGAGTTTCCCGGTGGGCCGATGGGTCAGTGGGCCGGCTTCAGTGTCAGCAGACTGCCGCCCCTTTGTCTCTCCCTTCCGGCAGCACTTACCGCCTCTCCCTCCCTGCAGTGCTCATCCAGGGGACAAAGAAGCAGGGGGAGGACCAGAGGAGCAGGGGGGACAACAGAGGAGCATGGGGGGGGACCAGAGGGTGCATGGGGGAGAGGACAGACAGCTGACTCAACAGCTATGACCTGGGAGTTTCTCACTTCTGCCTAATCTTGTTTCCATGGGGGGGGGGGGGGGGGCACCGAACTGATTCATTGCCCCGAGTAAAATAATGTCTAGCTTCCCCTCTTACTGCCTATAAGAGTACCAGTACCAGCCGTTCCACTCTAATAAAGTAGAGTGGCTAGTGAAGGGTGAGAGGGGGCTTGGGTGGCCGGGGGGGGGGGTACGGGAGTTGTCCTGCCACCATGGGAGAGACCTGTCAATGTGGGCCATTCTGGATGAAGTCCAGGGCCAAATTTTTGACTCAGTCCAGCCCTGTTCTCCAGTAATCAGTATGGTCTAATCCAGGGATGGCCAACCAGTGGCAGGAACAAAAATTGTCTCTGGACAGCCACACTCTGAACAAATTGTAGCCTTTTTTTAAAAGGAGGACAGCACTACAAGTCACAGCAAAGTAAAATAAAACCCAACTACTGACGCATTTCGCACTGAAACTAGTACTTAGTCATAGCTCATGTGGCCCGCGGAGCCCTCTGATGTGGCTCGCAACCTCCTGCTCTGGAATGGTGGGTTGGCAAGCCCAGATCGCAGGTTGCTGACCCGCTATACCACAGCATCAGTGTTGTGAATGAACCTGGTGGTAGAGCCCCATAAGCCAATGCTTCCTCTACAGCGCCAGCTTTTGCCACATTCGGAGTCTATGACAAAGTTTAGCTAACCCGCAGGATAGACACAGGTGCACTACGCTGCACCCGCAGTGTGGGTAAACCGCAGCACATCAGTGAAAGCAGTCTTGGGCCCTTTTCACACGATCGGCCCGACCAAATGGGACCCTCAATTCACCTCTATAGAGTGGCAGATGTCTGTTTACGCCCGCCTACCTCCAATCCGAAAAACAGAAGGGAATTCGTCCCCTTCCATCAGGGTGGATCGGAGGGTCTATAGAGTAGCCGTGACCTGTCATCTGCCCGCTCCACTCATTGTGGCCCACGACTGGTTACCAAATTGCTTAGGTGGTCCTCACTCTTAAAAAGTTTGGGCACCCCTGGTCTAATCCATCACTACTTACCCATCTTCCCTCCATTAGAACCCCTGATGAAGCCGACAAGGCGAAACGCACAAAAGAACCTGAAGCGACGAGGAATTCATCACTCTGTTTCGTCCTCCTATAACCACCTGCCAACCACAATACGTAAATATAGGTTGTGGTTTGCAAGTGGTTTACCGGGGTTATGGCTGATGGCTTCATTAGCTGTTGGATCACTTTCAGAAGCAGCCAAAGGGAATTTCCCTACCCCTCTCTCCCAACGCTCGCTGGTGTTTCTCTGGCTTGCCGCTTTTGACAGGCGTGCCCAAGAAACAGAGACCAGACCGTCTCTATGGCCTTGGAGGACTAGAGCAACATCATGAGGTCACTTTCTCCCACTGAGGTGCTGTGTATTATGAAATAGTTTCCCTGTCGTACTCCAGGAGGCCCCTACTATCCCGGACTTCCGCGGGTTACTGAAGACTTGGCTTTTCACACAAGCCTTTCCTGCGTAGCCTCTCTCTTCCACTCTTTTTGCCGCTCTGTGCTGCTTTTGGTTCCTGGGTCCTCTTTTCCCAGGAACTCTATGCGCGTCGGGACCCTGCGGGGTAAGACCTCGCTATATTAACCACTTAAGCCCCGGATCATTATGCAGCTAAAGGACCTTGCCCCTTTTTGCGATTCGGCACTGCGTCACTTCAACTGACAATTGCGCAGTCGTGCGACGTGGCTCCCAAACAAAATTTGGCGTCCTTTTTTTCCCCACAAATAGAGCTTCTTTTGGTGGTATTTGATCACCTCTGCGGTTTTTATTTTTTGCGCCATAAAGAAAAATAGAGCGACAATTAAAAAAAAAAAAGCAAGCAATATTTTTAACTTTTTGCTACAATAAATATCCCCCAAAAAATATATATAAAAAAAAAAAAAACATTTTTTTTCCTGAGTTTAGGCTGATATGTATTATTCTACATATTTTTGGTAAAAAAAATCACAATAACTGTTTATCGATTGGTTTGCGCAAAATTTATAGCGTCTACAAAATAGGGGATCGTTTTATGGCATTTTTATTAATCATTTTTTCTACTAATGGTGGCATATGATTTCCGAGGTCCTGAAGAAGTGGGGGGGGGGCTCTAGCGAAATGCGTAGACCAATATTATGGGAAATCATTGACTGATTGTATTCAAGCTATAAATCTGCTCTACGTCTACACTTAATACTGTATGGCAGGGCTCAATATTTCAAATCCTGAGCTACTAGCCAGGCCTTAAGGGTTACTCGCCACCAGTTGAACCGCCCAACCCCTACCCTGCCCCGCCCCTAAACACGCCTTCACAAATTATCTCATGAAATGACACTTAAGTTGTAAATATTTATACCTTAATTCTGCATAAAACATTTTATCTGTGCCCAAAAATGCAGCCTCGCTTGTGTCCCCTCTGCCACAGCAACCTCGCTTGTGCCCCCCCCCCGCCACGGCAGCCTCGCTGGTGTCCCCCTCTGCCACGGCAGCCTCGCTGGTGTCCCCCTCTGCCACGGCAGCCTCGCTGGTGTCCCCCCCTGCCACGGCAGCCTCGCTTGTGTCCCCCCTGCCACGGCAGCCTCGCTTGTGTCCCCCCTGCCACGGCAGCCTCGCTTGTGTCCCCCCTGCCACGGCAGCCTCGCTTGTGTCCCCCCTGCCACGGCAGCCTCGCTTGTGTCCCCCCTGCCACGGCAGCCTCGCTTGTGTCCCCCCTGCCACGGCAGCCTCGCTTGTGTCCCCCCTGCCACGGCAGCCTCGCTTGTGTCCCCCCCTGCCACGGCAGCCTCGCTTGTGTCCCCCCTGTCACGGCAGCCTCGCTTGTGTCCCCCCTGCCACGGCAGCCTCGCTTGTGTCCCCCCTGCCACGGCAGCCTCGCTTGTGTCCCCCCTGCCACGGCAGCCTCGCTTGTGTCCCCCCTGCCACGGCAGCCTCGCTTGTGTCCCCCCTGCCACGGCAGCCTCGCTTGTGTCCCCCCTGCCACGGCAGCCTCGCTTGTGTCCCCCCTGCCACGGCAGCCTCGCTTGTGTCCCCCCTGCCACGGCAGCCTCGCTTGTGTCCCCCCTGCCACGGCAGCCTCGCTTGTGTCCCCCCTGCCACGGCAGCCTCGCTTGTGTCCCCCCTGCCACGGCAGCCTCGCTTGTGTCCCCCCTGCCACGGCAGCCTCGCTTGTGTCCCCCCTGCCACGGCAGCCTCGCTTGTGTCCCCCCTGCCACGGCAGCCTCGCTTGTGTCCCCCCTGCCACGGCAGCCTCGCTTGTGTCCCCCCTGCCACGGCAGCCTCGCTTGTGTCCCCTCCTCCCCATGCAGCCTGCTTGTGTCCCCCCCCATGCAGCCTGCTTGTGTCCCCCCCAATGCAGCCTGCTTGTGTCCCCCCCCCCATGCAGCCTGCTTGTGTCCCCCCCCATGCAGCCTGCTTGTGTCCCCCCCCCATGCAGCCTGCTTGTGTCCCCCCCCCCATGCAGCCTGCTTGTGTCCCCCCCCATGCAGCCTGCTTGTGTCCCCCCCATGCAGCCTGCTCGTGTCCCCCCCAATGCAGCCTGCTCGTGTACCCCCCATGCAGCCTGCTCGTGTCCCCCCCAATACAGCCTACTCGTGTCCCCCCCAATGCAGCCTACCAGGGGAAGAAAGGAGAGCCGCTGCCTGGTTATCAGAACGCGGGGGAACATAACACCTTTTATTTGCCTCCACACTCGCCAGCCGTCAAATTCCACTTGCAAAATGCGAGCAGGCAAGTGTAATTTTTGAGGGCTGCTGTATGGTATATATAAAGATTTTTGGATTTATTTTATTACATAAATTTGAAGTAGTCTTAGTTCTCCGAGGCATATTCAAAGTCCTTGTGGTCCTATTAATTGTCCAGTCTGTACATTTTCCCAGTGTTTGCTTGCATCCGCTCTAGGTGGTCAGGTGGTCTTGTTCCATGTGAATATCCAATTATGTGCAAGGAAAGTTAAAAAAAAGTTATTGCCCTTTTGTCTGCCAGGTACGTGACCCCCGGGCTGCCCTTCACATCTTTTATTTGAGTGTAAATACAGTTGCTAAAGCCGCTGTGAGATCAGAGGTCACACCCTCCCCGGAGAAGTACACAACTCCTATTTGTCAAACACTTTACAACGACTTACTACTGTCTCAGACAATGACAACTAATGGCTTTTGTCACTTGTCCCTCTTTTAATTCATAGGGTTCAATGACACTGTTGCATTGAATGGCTAAGTGTCCAGGTTCCCCATAATTAAAGTAGTGTTTGTTTCCTTCACTACCACAATGCCGCGTACACACGATCGGAATTTCCGACAACAAAACCGTGTTTTTTGTTTTTTCCCAACGGATTTTCATTCAAACTTGTCTTTCACACACACGGTCACAATGTTGTCGGAAATTTCGATCGCCAAGGATGCCGTGACGTACAACACTACAACGGGACAAGAAAAAAAGTCCGGTGATTCTGAGCGTGCGTCGAATTGATTCCGAGAGAGGCGGCAGGCAGGAGGTTGGGTTAGATCTAAGCGGGGTCTTAATCATTGCTACCGATGATTTGCAAACCCAGTGACTGAAAAAAATTAAAATTGTCATCAAATTTATTTCTGCTTTCGCCTTTTCTCCTAGAAATTATCGATGACTTGGCTAACCTTGTTGAAAGCACAGACTCGAGAGTCCGCAATCGGACAAGACAAGTGAAACTGGTGGACAAGAAAACCGGGGCTTGCGGTAAGAATCCATATTGCATTGTCGGGTCTCAGTAGAATAAGAGGGAGCAGGGGATGTTCACCAAAACTTGGCAGGTTAACAAGAGGTATGAGGGCCCTCAAAGGTGAGGATTGGAGGTCAAGTCAAAGGTAGGAACCCCAGAGAAATATAGAGACGTTAGATCCACCTTTCTAAACCAGGGTTCCTCCAGAGCTTGTTAGGGGTTCCTTGAGCAATTCCTGCCTCTTGGATATATTGGAGGATTCTTCCAATTGGCCACCAATGTAAGAGACATTCTTCTCACTGATCACCAATGTAAGAGACATTCTTCTCACTGATCACCAATGTAAGGAACATTCTTCTCACTGAACACCAATGTAAGGAACATTCTTCTCACCGATCACCAATGTAAGGAACATTCTTCTCACTGATCACCAATGTAAGGAGCATTCTTCTCACCGATCACCAATGTAAGGGACATTCTTCTCACTGATCACCAATGTAAGGAACATTCTTCTCACTGATCACCAATGTAAGGGACATTCTTCTCACTGATCACCAATGTAAGGAACATTCTTCCCACTGATCATCAATGTAAGGAACATTCTTCCCACTGATCACCAATGTAAGGGACATTCTTCTCACTGATCACCAATGTAAGGGACATTCTTCTCACTGATCACCAATGTAAGGGACATTCTTCTCACTGATCACCAATGTAAGGGACATTCTTCTCACTGATCACCAATGTAAGGGACATTCTTCTCACTGATCACCAATGTAAGGGACATTCTTCTCACTGATCACCAATGTAAGGGACATTCTTCTCACTGATCACCAATGTAAGGAACATTCTTCCCACTGATCACCAATGTAAGGGACATTCTTCTCACTGATCACCAATGTAAGGGACATTCTTCCCACTGATCACCAATGTAAGGGACATTCTTCCCACTGATCACCAATGTAAGGAATATTCTTCCCACTGATCACCAATGTAAGGAATATTCTTCCCACTGATCACCAATGTAAGGGACATTCTTCCCACTGATCACCAATGTAAGGGACATTCTTCTCACTGATCACCAATGTAAGGGACATTCTTCTCACTGATCACCAATGTAAGGGACATTCTTCTCACTGATCACCAATGTAAGGGACATTCTTCTCACTGATCACCAATGTAAGGGACATTCTTCTCACTGATCACCAATGTAAGGGACATTCTTTTCACTGATCACCAATGTAAGGAACATTCTTCCCACTGATCACCAATGTAAGGAACATTCTTCCCACTGATCACCAATGTAAGGGACATTCTTCCCACTGATCACCAATGTAAGGAACATTCTTCCCACTGATCACCAATGTAAGGAACATTCTTCCCACTGATCACCAATGTAAGGGACATTCTTCCCACTGATCACCAATGTAAGGGACATTCTTCTCACTGATCACCAATGTAAGGGACATTCTTCTCACTGATCACCAATGTAAGGGACATTCTTCTCACTGACCAACACACTAATGTACTGTGAGCTGTAGACAGTAATTATTAGTAGAAATTCCCTGAGACCTAAAAGTTATTTCAAGAGTTCTTCCATGTTAAAAAGTTTGAGAAAAGCTGTGTTTAGATGAAGGTTGGAGGATGAGAGCTGTTTTTTTAATGTAAATGAAGACATTTTAAGCGTTTCTATCTGAGGAAAACTCTGGCTGCACATTAACGAATGATATTTTGGTTCTTGAGGGCAGAAACAAAAATATAGGTTGGGACTATATAATGCAGCTCTGGTACACAATATAGAGACTAAAGTTACTGGAGACCCGGTCATTACATCATATAAAGTTGTTAGACATCTCATTCCAGCCTTCACTCTCTTGAGAAGGTTTTCTACAGGATTTTGTTGGGTGAATTTGTACCCTTTTGTCAGGTACTGATATCAGATTGGAAGATCTTGCTCATAGTTGTCATTCCAATTCATCCCAAAGGTGTTCTGTAGGGTTGAGGTCCGGTACTGATGTTAGATGAGAACACCTGGCTCACCACTAGTGATCCATCTAATTTCAAAGGTGTTCCGTAGGGTTGGGGGGTCAGGTACTGATGTTGGTTGGGAAGACCTGGGCCACCATTGGCATTCTAATTCTTTCCAAAGGTGGTCAGTAGGGTTGAGGTCAAGTACTGATGTTGAATAAGAAGGCCTGGATCACCATTGGCAATTCATTCCATCTTCAAGATTTTCATTAGAGTTGAGGTCAGGTACTGATGTTGGGTGAGAACATCTGGTCCACCTTTGGCAATCCATTTTTTCCTAGGGGTTGAGATCAGGTACTGATGCTGGATGGGAAGACCAGGCTCAACACTGGCAATCCATTTCACCCCAAAGGTTTTCAGTAGAGTTGAGGTCAAGTACTGATGTTGGGTGAGAAGACCTGGATCACCATTGGAAATTAGTTTTATCTTCTAGGTTTCCAGTAGGGTTGGGGGCCAGGTACTGATGTTGGGTAAGGAGACCTGGTCCACCATTGGTGATCCATTTTATCCTAAGGGTTGAGGTCAGGTACTGATCTTGGGTGAGAAGACCTGTCTCAACACTGGAAATCCATTTCACCCCAAAGGTGTTCAGTAGAGTTGGGGGTCAGACACAGATGTTGGATTGGAAGACCTGGCTCACCATCGGTGTTCCATTTAATCCTAAGGGTTGAGGTCAGGTACTGATGTTTGATGAAAAGACCTGGTTCACCATCGGTATTCTATTTCATCCCAAAGGCATTCAGTAAGGTTGGGGGTCAGTTACTGATGTTGGATGGAATGACCTGGTCCACCATTGGCATTCTATTTCATTCCAAAGGTGTTCAGTAGAGTTGAGGTTAAGTACTAATGTTGAATAAGAAGACCTGGATCACCATTGTCAATATATTTAATCTTAAAGGTTTCCAGTAGGGTTGAGGTCAGGTACTGATGTTGGATGAGAAGACCTGGTCCACAATTGGCGATCCATTTTATCCCAAGGGTTGAGATCAGGTACTGATGTTGAATGGGAAGACCTGCCTCAACACTGGCAATCCATTTCACCCCAAAGGTGTTCAGTAGAGTTGAGGTCAAGTACTGATGTTGAATAAGAAGCCCTGGATCACCATTGGCAATTCGTTTTATCTTCTAGGTTTCCAGTAGGGTTGGGGGTCAGGTACTGATGTTTGGTAAGGAGACCTGGTCCACCATTGGTGATCCATTTTATCCTAAGGGTTGAGGTCAGGTACTGATCTTGGGTGAGAATACCTGCCTCAACACTGGCAATTCATTTCACCCCAAAGGTGTTCAGTAGTGTTATGGTCAGGGCTCTGTGCAGGACAATGCGTTCTTCCACACTAGACTGGTAAAACCATGTCTTTATGAAGCTGGCTTTGTACACAGGGGGACAGTCATGGTGGAACAGAAAAGGGTCCTCAGAAAACCTGAAGTCCATCATTTGGAGGGGGATCCACATCATTTTTTTGTCCATTTAGTTTGTACTGTACATATTTGAAACTGTAAAAGCTTTAGTAACTCCTTCTTCCCCTTCTCCCCATAATTATTATTTTCCTACTTTTTTAATATTATTTAAATTATTCTAACCGTTAATATATATATTTTTTCTTTTTTATATATTTTTTTGGGGGTACATAAAAAAAAAAACCTGCAAACTACGTCAGTGCTCTTTATGCAGTTGAGGAAGTCCCAGAGAAAAATTAATAAATATATAGTATATATTTTATTTGTTTCGCTGCAATGTGCTTTTATTTTTCTGTATTTTTTCTTGTATCTTTTTCCTTATTTTTTTATTTTTTTCTAATTCTTTATTCAGAATTTTACAAAAAATACTGCATTAAAAAACATGGTTAAAAACAGAGCATCTATTTTTTCTATTTTTAGTTCTATGAATCTGTTACAAAACACACAGCATCAATCTCTATAATTTCCACCCCCCCCAAAAAAAAACAAGCAGTATTTTTGGGGTTCTGAGCTCACGCCAGTTCCTGGTCCTTGTTTTATTTTTTGGAGGGTGTGTGAATTTATACTTTGTTTTTTCTACAATCAGGTTGCCAGGTGTTTGAAAACCTGCCAAAAAGACCCAGCAGGAATGCCCCCCCCCCCCCCCCCCCCCCGGTCGGTCTGGCAGCCCCTCCCCCACCATCCCCTCTGCAAGTCCAAGAGTTCCATTTTTCTCATAGTTTCTATATGAAAACACAATTGTACGTAAAAAAAAAAATTTTTTTTTTTCTTTTAACTCATCAGAATCAGTCTCCGCTCTAAATCAACCCAAAGGTGATCTATCGGGTTGAGGTCAGGGCTCTGTGCAGGCCAGTCATGTTCCTCCACCCCAAACTCGCTCAGCCATGTCTTTATGCATCGCCACTTACCTGCAGAAGAAGCCTGCAATGTCAGCGATGTCCCCTCTCTCTCTCATCGTTAGTGTACCGTTGGTGATCATGCCATCACTTCCGGCACCCGTCATCGCTGCTCTGGCCAGTCACAGCGCCGGAGCAGCGATAACCAGAAGTCACTCCGGGAGAGATGGCAGCGTCGGAGGAGGCGAATGAGGACCGCTGCGGGGGCTTCGATCTCAGGTACTACATAATGAGCTAGTATGCTATCCATACTAGCTCATTATGCCTTTGTCTTGCAGGCTTTTTTTTTTTTTTTTTCTAGAGGAGGGTTTACTTCCTCTTTAAAGCATAATTACATGGGAGATAAGAGACACCCGGACCACCCAGACATATGTACGCCATTCTGGTATCTCTCCGTGGACCGGTTCTTCTTCATCAACGTCCTTAGAGATTCTGGACCGGAATGTGAAACGAGAATAAATCTGAACATGAAAATCAGGTATATGTGACGTCCGCCACCCTGACTTGTTTCACACGGCCCAGTAAGCGTTTTCCGTTAACCTTTTCTCAGCCCGGTCCTGTAATTTGATTCACACGGCTGGTTTTCTTTTGTACGCTAAGCACACCAAGGGCAAGCGTTGAGGAATCTTAAGTCTTAAGTAATTTGTGCTCCCGCTGGAAAAAAAAAGGGGGGGGGGGAGGGGATTATAGTGGAAGCCATACTGCTTCAAGAGAAGAGGGCCAAGGCTCCTTACAACCCCGGAGCGGACAGGTTGACAGAAGGCTAAGTGGATTAAGGCACCAATTTTGTTTGGTTTCCTTTGATTTCGCCAGAAATCAAGGTCACTTTAGCCCTGTTTGGAGATCAAGGTCAGAGACAAGGGTTGGTGGCTTTCAAGGCAAACCAAGCATCTTAACAAATGCCGTTTTTGTTGGGCGACACTCTCTGGGTGGCCCCTGACTGGAGACATCACGGTGTGTCAGGATACAAAGGGGTTTCTTAGGGAACCACTGAGAAAGAAGTTCAAGAGTAACGCCAAACGGTTAGACGAGCCGTCCAAGGAAGCAGAACTGAAGGGTCAAGAAGCCTCCTTAGATCCTAGTTCGATCACGGGAACTTCAAGCTTTTTATTTATTATTTTATTTTTTAATTAAACACAGTTAAGGCGCCTAAGCTGTTTTCATGGACGACTTTATCCGGACACTTGTGTCTTTGTTATCCCTCAAACATTATGTAATCGATGAAGAAGTCTTCTCTCTTCCGTTGTTGACTTATCTTCTTACTCCTCAATGTTTTTGAGAAGGCAACAAAGATCGGCGAAAAAAAAAAACATATTATGGGAAATATTTACTTTCCCAAAGTACAGAGCCGGTTCCCAGCTCCATCGACGCGCCGAAGGACTCGAAACAGAATTGAAGTTGTTGTTTTGTGGGGTGGAATTAGCTGGTGAAGTTGATACATCCTTTCCGCCTTTTTTTTTTTTTGTCTCCGGGTTAAATTTTAATGCCCAATTTAGAAGCATTTGGTGTGAATAAATGGGTGATTTAAAGTGGAGGTCCACAGAAAAACGCTTTCCGGACCCTCCCCCCTCTCTGGTGTCACATTTGGCACCTTTCAGGGGGGAAGAGGGTGCAGATACCTGTATGATACAGTAGGGCTGTTTCCACCAGGACCGGTACCAACACCACACTGGTCCTGAGGAGCTGCGGGCAGGAGTTTTTAGGCAAGGCCTGCCCGCAGCTCCTCAGGACCAGTGTGGTATCCATAAAAAAAAAAAAAAAAACTTGATTGAAATCGGAAATCAAGTTTTTTATTAAAAAATATTGCATTTTTTTTTTTGGGGGGGGGGGGGTGGGATCGCCCAGCACTTTGATACAGGTATTTGCACCCACTTCCGGGCATAGACTCCCTCGTCTAAAAAATACTCCTGCCCACAGCTCCTCAGGACCAGCGCGATATCCATAAGAAAAAAAAAATTTGATTTGAATCGGAAATCAAGTTTTTTTTTTTTAGGGCGGGGGGGTAGCCCAGCCCAGCCCTATGATACAGGTATTTGCACCCACTTCCTGGCATAGACTTCCTCACCTAAAAACTCCTGCTCCTCAGGACCGGCGCGGTGTCCATCAGAAAAAAAAACTTGATTTGAATCGGAAATCAAGTTTTTATTAAAAAAATCACAGATTTTTTTTTTTTTTTGTGGGGGGCGGGGGATGCTCGCCCAGTCCTATGATTACAGGTATTTGCACCCACTTCCGGGCATAGACTCCCGGGCTGAGAGCCGGCTCTCAAATTTTCAGACAAGAAAAGTTCTCGGAGGAAATTCCGATCGTCCTGTATGCAATTTCCGACCCACCAAAAACCACGCATGCTCGGAATCAAGTCGAAGCATGCTTGGAAACATCAAACTTAATTTTTCTCGGCTCGTCGTCCTGTTGTACGTCACCGCGTTCTTGACGGTCAGAATTTGGTGTGACCGTGTGTATGCAAGACTAGTTTGAGCCAAAATTCTGTCAGGGAAAAAAAAAACACAGTTTTCTTGTCGGATTTTCCGAACGTGTGTATGCGGCATTAGAATCACTCCCTGGGACACAGTTAACCCCTTCATCGCCCCCTAGTGTTTAACCCCTTCCCTGCCAGCGTAATTTTCACAGTAATCAGTGCCTTTTTTTTATAGCACCAATCACTGTATAAATGGTCGCAAAAATGTGTCAAACGTTTTGTCAATTCATGAATGTATGGTGAGAGAGAGGTAGTGGCGGCAGGTGCTCAATATTTTTGGAGGAGCAAACAAATGAAAAAAAAAACATAAATTGCAGCCACTGTGCCATCAAACGCTACCGCTGTGCCCCATAAAATGCCGCCGCTGTGCCCCATAAAATGCCGCCAGATTGCCTCCCGCCCAGCACTTGCCTTTCTCGAGTCAGCCATCCTCCTCCACGATCCCTCAATGTCTTCGGGAAGACTATCGGAGCCACTGCTGTTATTCAGATGACCAGCACTCCACAGGGGACGGCAGCGATAACAATACATAGATTTATGCAATGTATCAATCCATGTATTGAGTGACAGTGCAGGAGAGAGGGGGCGGCGCTCCAGCGCCCACTATGGATGCACTGCCACTGGAGAGAGGAGGCGGCGCTCCAGCTCCCACTGTTGATGCACTGCTACTGGAGAGAGGTGACAGGAGAGAAGGGGCGGCGCTCCAGTGCCCACTGTGGATGCACTGCCACTGGAGAGAGTTGGCAGGAGAGAGGGGGCGGCGCTCCTGCGCCATCTAGGGACGCATCGCCACTGGAGAGAGGTGACAGGAGAGACGGGCGGCGCTCCTCCGCCCACTATGGATGCACTGCCACTGGAGAGAGGTGACAGGAGAGAGGGGGCGGCGGTCCTCCGCCCACTATGGATGCACTGCCACTGGAGAGAGGTGACAGGAGAGAGGAGGCGGCGCTCCAGCGCCCACTGTGGATGCCCTGCTACTGGAGAGAGGTGACAGGAGAGAAGGGGCGGCGCTCCAGTGCCCACTGTGGATGCACTGCCACTGGAGAGAGGTGACAGGAGAGAGGGGGCGGCGCTCCTCCGCCCACTATGGATGCATTACCACTGGAGAGAGGTGACAGGAAAGAGGAGGCGGCGCTCCAGTGCCCACTGTGGATGCACTGCTACTGGAGAAGAGGTGACAGGAGAGAAGGGGCAGCGCTCCAGTGCCCACTGTGGATGCACTGCCACTGGAGAGAGGTGGCAGGAGAGAGGGGGCGGCGCTCCTGCGCCATCTATGGACGCATAGCCACTGGAGAGAGGTGACAGGAGAGAGGGGGCGGCGCTCCAGCGCCCACTGTGGATGCACTGCCACTGGAGAGAGGTGACAGGAGAGAGGGGGCGGCGCCCCTGCGCCCACTATGGATGCACTGCCAGTGGAGAGAGGTGACAGGAGAGAGGGGGCGGCGCTCCTCCGCCCACTATGGATGCACTGCCACTGGAGAGAGGTGACAGGAGAGAGGAGGCGGCGCTCCAGCGCCCACTATGGATGCACTGCCAGTGGAGAGAGGTAACAGGAGAGAGGGGGCGGCGCTCCTCCGCCCACTATGGATGCACTGCCACTGGAGAGAGGTGACAGGAGAGAGGAGGCGGCGCTCCAGCGCCCACTATGGATGCACTGCTACTGGAGAGAGGTGGCAGGAGAGAGGGGGCGGCGCTCCTGCGCCATCTATGGACGCATAGCCACTGGAGAGAGGTGACAGGAGAGAGGGGGCGCGGTCCAGCGCCCACTGTGGATGCACTGCCACTGGAGAGAGGTGACAGGAGAGAGGGGGCGGCGCCCCTGCGCCCACTATGGATGCACTGCCAGTGGAGAGAGGTGACAGGAGAGAGGGGGCGGCGCTCCTCCGCCCACTATGGATGCACTGCCACTGGAGAGAGGTGACAGGAGAGAGGAGGCGGCGCTCCAGCGCCCACTATGGATGCACTGCCAGTGGAGAGAGGTAACAGGAGAGAGGGGGCGGCGCTCCTCCGCCCACTATGGATGCACTGCCACTGGAGAGAGGTGACAGGAGAGAGGAGGCGGCGCTCCAGCGCCCACTATGGATGCACTGCTACTGGAGAGAGGTGATAGGAGAGAAGGGGCGGCGCTCCAGTGCCCACTGTGGATGCACTGCCACTGGAGAGAGGTGACAGGAGAGAGGGGGCGGCGCTCCTCCGCCCACTATGGATGCACTGCCACTGGAGAGAGGAGGCGGCGCTCCAGTGCCCACTGTGGATGCACTGCTACTGGAGAGAGGTGACAGGAGAGAAAGGGCGGCGCTCCAGTGCCCCCACTGTGGATGCACTGCCACTGGAGAGACGTGGCAGGAGAGAGAGGGCGGCGCTCCTGCGCCATCTATGGACGCATCGCCACTGGAGAGAGGAGGCGGCGCTCCAGTGCCCACTGTGGATGCACTGCTACTGGAGAGAGGTGACAGGAGAGAAAGGGCGGCGCTCCAGTGCCCCCACTGTGGATGCACTGCCACTGGAGAGACGTGGCAGGAGAGAGAGGGCGGCGCTCCTGCGCCATCTATGGACGCATCGCCACTGGAGAGAGGTGACGAGAGAGGGGGCGGCGCTCCTCCACCCACTATGGATGCACTGCCACTGGAGAGAGGTGACAGGAGAGAGGGGGTGGCGCTCCTCCGCCCACTATGAATGCACTGCCACTGGAGAGAGGGGACAGGAGAGAGGGGGCGGCGCTCCAGCGCCCACTATGGATGCACTGCCACTAGAGAGAGGTGACAGGAGAGAGGGGGCGGCGCTCCTGCGCCCACTATGGATGCACTGCCACTGGAGAGAGGTGACAGGAGAGAGGGGGCGGCGCTCCTGCGCCCACTATGGATGCACTGCCACTGGAGAGAGGGGACAAGAGAGAGGGGGCGGCGCCCCTGCGCCCACTATGGATGCACTTCCACTAGAGAGAGGTGACAGGAGAGAGGGGGCGGCGCTCCAGTGCCCACTATGGATGCACTGCCACTGGAGAGAGGTGACAGGAGAAAGGAGGCGGCGCTCCAGCGCCCACTGTGGATGCCCTGCTACTGGAGAGAGGTGACAGGAGAGAAGGGGCGGCGCTCCAGTGCCCACTGTGGATGCACTGCCACTGGAGAGAGGTGACAGGAGAGAGGGGGCGGCGCTCCTCCGCCCACTATGGATGCATTACCACTGGAGAGAGGTGACAGGAGAGGGGAGGCGGCGCTCCAGTGCCCACTGTGGATGCACTGCTACTGGAGAAGAGGTGACAGGAGAGAAGGGGCAGCGCTCCAGTGCCCACTGTGGATGCACTGCCACTGGAAAGAGGTGGCAGGAGAGAGGGGGCGGCGCTCCTGCGCCATCTATGGACGCATAGCCACTGGAGAGAGGTGACAGGAGAGAGGGGGCGGCGCTCCAGCGCCCACTGTGGATGCACTGCCACTGGAGAGAGGTGACAGGAGAGAGGGGGCGGCGCCCCTGCTCCCACTATGGATGCACTGCCAGTGGAGAGAGGTGACAGGAGAGAGGGGGCGGCGCTCCTCAGCCCACTATGGATGCACTGCCACTGGAGAGAGGTGACAGGAGAGAGGAGGTGGCGCTCCAGCGCCCACTATGGATGCACTGCTACTGGAGAGAGGTGACAGGAGAGAGGGGACGGCGCTCCTCCGCCCACTATGGATGCACTGCCACTGGAGAGAGGAGGCGGCGCTCCAGTGCCCACTGTGGATGCACTGCTACTGGAGAGAGGTGACAGGAGAGAAAGGGCGGCGCTCCAGTGCCCACTGTGGATGCACTGCCACTGGAGAGACGTGGCAGGAGAGAGGGGGCGGCGCTCCTGCGCCATCTATGGACGCATCGCCACTGGAGAGAGGTGACGAGAGAGGGGGCGGCGCTCCTCCACCCACTATGGATGCACTGCCACTGGAGAGAGTTGGCAGGAGAGAGGGGGTGGCGCTCCTCCGCCCACTATGAATGCACTGCCACTGGAGAGAGGGGACAGGAGAGAGGGGGCGGCGCTCCAGCGCCCACTATGGATGCACTGCCACTAGAGAGAGGTGACAGGAGAGAGGGGGCGGCGCTCCTGCGCCCACTATGGATGCACTGCCACTGGAGAGAGGTGACAAGAGAGAGGGGGCGGCGCCCCTGCGCCCACTATGGATGCACTTCCACTAGAGAGAGGTGACAGGAGAGAGGGGGCGGCGCTCCAGTGCCCACTATGGATGCACTGCCACTAGAGAGAGGTGACAGGAGAGAGGGGGCGGCGCTCCTGCGCCCACTATGGATGCACTGCCACTGGAGAGAGGTGACAAGAGAGAGGGGGCGGCGCTCCAGCGCCCACTATGGATGCACTGCCACTGGAGAGAGGTGACAGGAGAGAGGGGGCGGCGCTCCAGCGCCCACTATGGATGCACTGCCACTGGAGAGAGGTGACAGGAGAGAGGGGGCGGCGCTCCTGCGCCCACTATGGATGCACTGCCACTGGAGAGAGGTGACAGGAGAGAGGGGGCGGCGTTCCTGCGCCCACTATGGATGCACTGCCACTGGAGAGAGGTGACAAGAGAGAGGGGGCGGCGCTCCTCCGCCCACTATGGATGCACTGCCACTGGAGAGAGGTGACAGGAGAGAGGGGGTGGCGCTCCTCCACCCACTATGGATGCACTGCCACTGGAGAGAGGTGACAAGAGAGAGGGGGTGGCGCTCCTGCACCCTCTATGGACGCACCGCCGCTGCTACACTCTATCTGTGATTTTGTTTTAAAATAAAAGTTTTGGCTTTATATATATATATTTGTTTTGCCTTGGCAAATGACCTCACAACCCTGAGCTATGTCTGGCAGGGGGTAATACAAGAAGACTGAGACACGGGGGGGGGGGGGGGGGGGGGGGGCGGGGGGTTGTGTGGAACACTTTGCAGGAATCCGGGCGCCGTGCGTAGCCAGAAGCATGAAGAGATTAGCACCTAATTTTAGGGGTATCTAAACCAATCCACTCCACGAGACGGAGGAGAAATGTCAAGTTTCGAAAACACTTGAAATCCGGTTATTTCCTGCCCCCGGGTTGTACCAAGTCACAGACCCGGCGTCGGTGGAAGTGAGATTTGTTCTACCTGGATGGAGCGTAATACCTTAATTCTTTAATGCGTTAAAGTGATTGTTATAAAAAAATGCCTATACTTGCCTGCTCTGTGTAATTGTTTTGCACAGAGCAGCCCCGATCCTCCTCTTCTGGGGTCCCCCCCCCCAGCGCTCCAGGCCCCTCCTTTTTTTTTATCGGGTGCCTCCACAGAATGACGATTTCTATGGGGGGCACCCCTGTGGGCTCGCTCTTGAGTCCCGCTGCTGCGTCCATTATCACCATTGACACAGACAGCGGGACTCGCCCCCCCCCCCCCCGCCCACGCTCTAGTGCCACAGCTTTTGATTGCCAGCAGCGGGAGCTGCTTGGCTAAGAAGAAGGAACGTCTGGGGGAGGGGGAGCTGTGGCAAGAAGGTTTTTTACCTTAACGCATACAATGCATTAAGATGAAAAACCTTAACCACTTCCGGACCGCCTACTGTATATATACCTTGCCATAACCCCAGATATATATCTTTTCGGTTTATGATAATGGTGGTCTCTGCGATGGATTCACCGCAAGATCACCTTTATCAGTGGCAGGAGAGGGGCCTTCCCGTGCCACTTACCGGAGCCGTCGGTAGCGACGGAGGCGAGAGAGGGTCCTTTCTCGTGCTGGGTATGGAGACAAGTGAGGGGAAAAGTGTTTTTATTTTCTATTACAAGGGATGGCGGCGGCTTCACTGCCTGTTTCCTACTGCGCATGCGCGACTTGCGCGGCGTGCTTTGTGAATGGGTGGCTGTCCTCTTGGATACACACAGGTCCTAGAAGAGAGCGCACCCTATTTCCCAGGAGGCAGCACGAGGAGGAGAAGACCGAAGACTACTGTGGAATAGGAAGTGGCCGATTAGGACGATCTGCCTAGCAACAGCCATATATATAGATTTTTTTTTTTAGGGTGGAACTCCGCTTTAACCACTTAAGGACCCCTTCATGCCGATATATGTCGGCAGAATGGCACGGCTGGGTAACCTGTACCTGTCTCTCTAAGGCCCAGCCGTTGGGTCATGAGCACGCCGGCGGCGGCGCGCCCGCGACCCGGTCCGAAGCTCCGTGACCATGCCCGCAGGACCAGATCGCCGACTGTTTCCCGCGATCGGTCACCGGAGCTGAAGAACGAGGAGAGGTGAGTGTAAACACAGCTTCCCTGTTCTTCATTGTGGCAATGTCACTGATCGTCTGTTCCCTGATATAGGGAAAGACGATCACTGATGTCACACGTCCAGCCCCGCCCCAATACAGTTAGAAACACATATGAGGGCACACTTAACCCCTACAGCGCCCCCTACTGGTTAACTCCCAAACTGCAATTGCCATTTTCATAGTCATCGGTGCATTTTTATAGCACTTTTCGCTGTGAAAATGACAGTGGTCCCAAAAATGTATCAAAAGTGTCCGCCATAATGTCGCAGTGGCAAAAAAAAAATCACTAATCGCCGCCATTAGTATAAAAAAAAAAAAAAATTATTAATAAAAATGCCATAAAACTATCCCTTATTTTGTAAACGCTATAAATTTGGCGCAAAACCAATCGTTAAACGCTTTTTTATTTTTTTTTAACCCAAAATATGTAGAAGAATACGTATCGGCCTAAACTGAGGAAAAAAAACGTTTTTTATATATTTTTTGGGGATATTTATTATAGAAAAAAGTAAAAAATATTGATTTTTTTTTTTTTCAAAAATTGTCGCTCTATTTTTGTTTATAGCTCAAAACATAAAAACCGCAGAGGCGATCAAATACCGTCAAAAGAAATTGTGGGGGGGAAAAAAGGAGGCCGATTTTTGTTTGGGAGCCGCGTCGCGCGACCGCGCAATTGTCAGTTAAAGCGACGCAGCGCCGAACCGCAAAAAGTGGCACGGTCCTTAACCTGCATAATGGCCCGGGTCTTAAGTGGTTAAAAAAAAAACAGCAAAAAATATTTTCACCTTTTTGGGAGCCTTTTATTTATTTGTAGGGTGGACCTTCCGCTTTAAGTACCATTGCGCTTTGGGTTTGGTGGACCGTCCCCGGTGACCCTTTCCAATCCTTTCTCGCTAATTATTACATTGTAACCTTTTGGTTCTTATCTGTCATCTCACGTGCCTTGCGGACCCTCCGATTCCCAGAGAGAGGGGTCTTCACTCTCCCAACAACTGGTGAGCCGGCCCTTTTTCCTGCCGTACTGAGGTTCTTCTCCGGCATCCGTAACTAATTCCAGCATCCTCTCTGCTCAACCGATCGGGGAGTCATAAATCTCCATCCGCAGCATATTGCGATCTTGCACAATGTCGTCCCCCCCCCCCCCCCCCCCCCCCCCCCCCCCCCCGCTGCCGCATAGAAAAAAAAAATGTAAAAAAAAAAAAAAAGTTGGCCTCGTGCAATCCAAGTCTGCAACTTCACAGAAAGACGATTTTGTGATTTTGGGGTTCTCGTTTTTTTTTTTGAAGGAATCCGGCGCGACTTCATCGTTTTTCTTTTAGGGTCTTGATTTAGTCGTAACCGTAAAAAAAAAAAATATATATATATATGGGCGCCTGTCCTCTGGCCCCGCGCGCGCTCGGAGGTTGTTGAAACGTTGTCAGGTTTGGCGGGATTTCAACGCGTTTTGTAATATTGCGCAGAGTTGGGGGGGTTTAGACGCAGGTGGATAAAAAAAAAAAAAAAAAAGAAGCAAAGCACAAGTACAGAAAGATCCGGCGGGTTATCGTGCCGCGTTTTGTGTTGCAACGAAAAAAAAAAATATTCTTTATTCTCGGTACAGCGAGGATAATTCGTTCCAGAAACGTGCTTGTAATCCAAAGCGCTTGTATATCAAAGCATTTTTTTTTTTTACAGGGTATAAAAGAGAAGAGAGGCTCCGCCTCTAAGTGTAGCAATAAGTCGCTAAATGTTGTCCCTTCATTACATGTAACCGGATTGCTACACTTAGAGGCTCCTCCCTTCTCTTTTATACTCATGACGCTACTCTTATATCAAGACATCGCTTGTATATCAAGGCAAAATTTAGGAAAAAATTGTGCTCGTCTTGCGAAACGCTCTCAAACCAAAGTATTAATATATATATATATATACACACCTTAATTTTTTTATATTATATAGTTTATATATTTATTATATATTTAATTGTATTTATTACAGGTATATATATATATATTTTATATACAGTAAATCCTTGGTTAGCGAGGATAATTCGTTCCAGAAACACGCTTGTAATCCAAAGCACTTGTATATCGAGGCATTTTTTTTTACAGAGTATAAAAGAGAAGAGAGGCTCCTCCTCTAAGTGTAGCAATAAGTTACTAAATGTTGTCCCTTCATAAAATGTAACCATATTGCTACACTTAGAGGCTCCTCTCTTCTCTTTTACACTCAGTTGTGACATGACGCTGCTCTTATATCAAGACATCGCTTGTATATCAAGGCAAAATGTATTAAAACATTTTTGCTTGTCTTGCAAACCGCTCTCAAACCAAGTTACTCTCAATCCAAGGTTTTACTGTATATCTTTGTGCTTTGTATGTTGAAGTTTGATCAGCAAATAAATAAAAAGTTCTACCCCCCCCCCCCCCCCCCCCCCCCCCGGGACCCCGAGCTGAGCCTTTTTTAAAGTGATTCCTAATGAACACGCACGTGCGCAATGATTAGCGTGTTCAATGTGCAACCACTTTTTTTACCCCCCCTTTCACGACCAGGCCTTTTTTTTTTTTGGCGATACAGCACTGCGCTACTTTAACTGAGAATTGCGCGGTCGTGCGACGTGGCTCCCAAACAAAATCAGCGTCCCTTTTTTCCCCACAAATAGAGATTTCTTTTGATGGTATTTGATCACCTCTGCGGTTTTTATTTTTTGCGCTATAAACAAAAATAGAGCGACAATTTCGAAAAAAAATCTATATTTTTAACTTTTTGCTGTAATAAATATCCCCCAAAAAAAGATATAAAAAAACGTTTTTTTCCCTCAGTTTAGGCCGATACGTATTCTACAATTTTGAAAAAAAATATATATATATTTTTTTTTTTTTTCTTGGTGCTATAATAAATATCCCCCAAAAATATATCAAAACATTTTATACAAAAAAAAAAAAATAAGAATTTTGAATTTTTTTTAAAATGTTTTACTTTCTGCTATAAAACCTTTTTTTCTAAACCACTTCAGCCCCCGGACCATTTGGCTGGCCAAAGACCAGAGCACTTTTGTGCGATTTGGCACTGCGTCGCTTTGACAATTGCGCGGTCGTGCGACGTGGCTCCCAAATAAAATTGATGTCCTTATTTTTTCCCCCACAAATAGAGCTTACTTTTGGTGGTATTTGATCACCGCTACGTTTTTTTTTTTTTTTGCGCTATAATAAAATAAAAAAACAGCGACAAAAAAAGTAATATTTTTTACTTTTTGCTATAATAAATATCCCCAAAAATAAATATATAAAAAAAAAAAAATTTCCTCAGTTTAGGCCGATACGTATTCTTCTACATATTTTTGGTAAAAAAATTAAAAATCGCGATAAACGTCTATTGAGTGGTTTGCACAAAGGTTATAGCGTCTACAAAATAGGGGATAGTTTTATGGCATTTTTATTAATTTTTTTTTTTACTAGTAAAGGAGTCCATCTGCGATTTTTATCGTTACTGCGACATTGTGGCAGACACTTTTGGGATTATTGATATTTTTACAGCGATCAGCACTTTAAAAATCCACTGATTACTGTAAAAATGACACTGGCAGTGAAGGGGTTAACCTGTAGGGGGCGCTGAAGGGGTTAAGTGTGTCCTAGGGAGTGATTCTAACTGTTAGGGGGCGTGGCTACGAGTGACACGTCACTGATTAACTTCCGATGTGAGGGAACAGACGATCAGTGACGTATCACTAGGAGGAGCGGAGAGACGCGTGACACGATCGCGGGATACCGGCAGACGTCGAGTCCGTGGGCACGGTCATGGAGCCCTCAACGCGATTGCGAGCGCGCACGAGACCACACAGCGAAGGGGACGTACCTGTACGCCCATCTGCCTGTCCGCGCCATTCTGTCAACGTAAATGTGCGTGCGTCGGTTAAAGAACACTTTAAAGCAGAACTAAACCCTCTTAATTCTTTTACAACCAAGGAAGCTGCCATCTTGGCCTCTGTTTGATCTGCAGTTGCCATGACGCCGCACTTGACAGTTTGGTTGTGAGCGCAAACAACTGTGACAGTTCTCATTCACGGCATGCCTGGAATGCGGCACAGATCGCGGCATTTCCTGCACCGCATTTGTGTGAACCTCGGCTAAATGCACAGGAATAATAATATGGGAAGATTGATGGTGAAATTAATAGTCTGGAGACGGGGGGTGGGGGGAGGGGTGGGAGGGGGCTGATTTACTGTGCATTTTGCAAGTGCAGTTGCTCCAGCGCTTAGTAAATGAACAGAAGCTCTGCTGACTTCCATCGTCCAATTATGTGCCAGCAAAAAAACATTTCTTTTTATTTTCCTTGCAGGCATCAGGGGGGTACAGGCATTACACCTGTAAGGGGCCCGGCTGGCCCCCCTCCTGTTTTCTTTTCTTGCCTTCATTTACTTTTATTTTTTTAATTTATTTTTTGCATTACACCTGTAAGGGGCCCGATGGTCCCCAGGGGCCCAGCTGGCCCCCCTTCCATTTTTTTTATTTTTTTGCATTACACCTGTAAGGGGCCCGACTGGCCCCCCTCCCCTTTTTTTTTTTTTTTTTTTCTTTTTTTTTTTGCATTACATCTGTAAGGGGCCCGATGGTCCCCAGGGCCCCTTACAGGCCCGGCTGGCCGCCCACCTGTCTTTTTTTTTATATTTATTTATTGCATTACACCTGCAAGGGGGTCCGATGGTCCCCTTGTCAGGCGCCGGGCATATGAATTACAGCGGCTGTTTTTTTCTTGTTTTTTTTTTAAGTGCCTGATTAGAGCCATAGTCTCTAATAGACTTCCAAAAGGGTAAACAGCGGGCGCACTGCTGTGCATTCTCTGATTACTCCGTCTTGTGTTAGGGAACCAGATACATTGCTTCCCTAACACTGACCCACCTTTTAGACAATCGGGTTGCTCAGGTCTGGTTACCTGTCACCTGATTGGCTGAAACAGGCGCCGCTATTGGGCGCCTGACGGGACATGAGGACGGGAGAAGTGCAGGACTCAGGAGACATGAAGGACCCCACTCGTCGCCGTCGCATGCTGCCCCAACGAGACCGGGTAGGTGCCGGGCAGACACCGAGCGGGCGGGAGGCACATTCACACTGGCAGCATTTGGCACAGCGTCGGTGTTTGATGGGCACAGCGTCTGCGTTTGATGGGCACAGCGTCTGCGTTTGATGGGCACAGCGTCGGCGTTTGATGGGCACAGCCTCGGCGTTTGATGGGCACAGCGTCGGCGTTTGATTGGCACAGCGTCGGCGTTTGATGGGCACAGCCTCGGTGTTTGATGGGCACAGCGTCTGCGCTTGATGGGCACATCGGCTGCGCTTGATGGGCACAGCGGCTGCGTTTGATGGGCACATTGGCTGCGTTTGATGGGCACAGCGGCTGCAATTGATGGGCACAGCGTCTGCGTTTGATGGGCACAGCGTCTGCGTTTGATGGGCACAGCGTCTGCGTTTGATGGGCACAGCGTCTGCGTTTGATGGGCACAGCGTCTGCGTTTGATGGGCACAGCGTCTGTGTTTGATGGGCACAGCGTCTGCGCTTGATGGGCACAGCGTCGGCGTTTGATGGCCACAGCGTCGGCGTTTGATGGCCACAGCGTCTGCGTTTGATTGGCACAGCGTCGGCGTTTGATGGGCACAGCCTCGGCGTTTGATGGGCACAGCCTCGACGTTTGATGGGCACAGCCTCGGCAATTGATGGGCACAGCGTCTGCGCTTGATGGGCACAGCGTCTGCGCTTGATGGGCACAGCGTCTGCGCTTGATGGGCACAGCGGCTGCGTTTGATGGGCACATCGGCTGCGTTTGATGGGCACATCGGCTGCGTTTGATGGGCACATCGGCTGCAATGGATGGGCACAGCATCTGCGTTTGATGGGCACAGCGTCTGCGTTTGATGGGCACATCGTCTGCGTTTGATGGGCACAGTGTCTGCGTTTGATGGGCACAGCGTCTGCGCTTGATGGGCACAGCGTCTGCGCTTGATGGGCATAGCGTCTGCGCTTGATGGGCACAGCGTCTGGGCTTGATGGGCACAGCGTCTGCGATTGATGGGCATAGCGGCTGCGTTTGATGGGCACAGAGGCTGCAGTTGATGGGTACAGTATCAGCGTTTGATGGGCTCAGCATTTGTTCGCGCCCCCCCCCCCCCCCCCCCCCCCCCAAAAAAAAAATTCACACCAGCCGCCACTGTGTTGCATCTAATCTCGTACGAAAATGGGGACTTCCTATGGAGTGGTCGGTGTCCTCCTCCATATTGAATTCCGAGGGCATTTCCTGGGATAGATATTTAGGGGGAACAGCTCCCCAAAGCTCGGCGTTGCCCCGAGTAACCGCACCTGTTGGCAGCTTTTGGCCATTTCTACATTTTATTGAACAAGAGCCTGTGATGGGAAAGAAGACATTTTCTTCCGGAGAATATTCGGCGAGGTTTTATGTCCTGTCAAGTTTTGGGCCATCACCACGACGTGGAATATGAACCTCGGATTCTCATGATCTTCACCCGTAGCAATGCTCGAAGAAGGGCAGAAAATAAATAAAGCGCCCCCCCTCTCCCCCCTCCCCTACCTCTCGCTCTCCGGCTTCACTAAAAGGTCCCACAGCAGCTTTATTTGCCTAATAAACCGAACCTTCAATGGCCTTTGGGAAATGCCTCCATTTTTCTCCCCGAGCCGCCTAGTAACGGGGCAAACAGACAACCTCCAGCCTGCGCCAAGAAGAAGCCCCCGGGGGGATATCGCCCTTCATTCCACGTCCCGCTGCCCATGACAGCGGGGAGCCTTTATTTGAAGATCCCAGACCCTCGGAGTCATTGCCCTATTGTTATCCCCTCTAGAGAAAAGGGGAAATTAATGTATTCCCCAGATGAGTTGTTTGTCCCCCCCCCCCCCTCCTTCTCTTCCCGGGCCGCTCCGTGTCAGACCCTCTCTCCCCTTCTTCATACACTTTATTTGCAGAGCCGAGGGCCAGGGGGTGGCTGGAAGTTAGTGTGTGTGATGAATGGTGGGCACAAGGGGGGTGGGGGGGGGGGTGGGCGAAAGAGATAAATCACCCGGGAGACCGGGCAACAAGCTTTATCTATTCCGAGGACTTTATACTCCGTTGGTTTCATGTGTACGAGCTTCAGAAGGGTTCATGTTGGACCCTTTATGTGCCGGCGAAGGTCGGCACGTCGGGACCTATGGGGGGGGGGGAGCCAGTGGGTGCTTGGGGTAGTCGGAGGAGCTAGCAATCGATCATAAATGGATGGGTGGTGCAGAAACGCTGCTGTGGGGTAAGCGGCTGTTATAGCTGCAAAGGGGCGGGGCCAACTCAATATTGAACCCTCCGGACTAAGACTGGGATGCCATTAAGGGTCATGTGCATGTAAAGGCCGCGTTCCAATACTTTTGAATCCTAAACCTTGTGGACGGCCTTCCCAGAAGAGGTGAAGCTGTTATAGCTGCAAAGGGTGGAGCCAACTCAGTATTGAACCCTCTGGACTAAGACTGGGAGGTCATTAAAGGTCATGTGCGTGTAAAGGCCGGCGTCCCAATACTTTTGGGCTTGAGGCACCTGTTGCCACCTGTAAGTTGCGTTGGCGCACTGTAAAACGCAAAGCAATCTGTGTTCTGCAAAGCAGATACAGTCACAGCTTTTGAGCACAGTGGCTGCGTTTGATGGGCACAGTGGCTGCGTTTGATGGGCACAGTGTCTGCATTTGATGGGCACAGTGTCAGCGTTTGATGGGCACAGTGTCAGCATTTGATGGGCACAGTGTCAGCGTTTGGGCACAGTGTCAGCGTTTGATGGGCACAGCGTCTGCGTTTGATGGGCACAGTGTCTGCGTTTGATGGGCCCAAAGCAGGTTTTTTTTTTTAGTTGCCTACAGGTACGCCGCCTTTAAGAGCCCATCTGTGGGCTCCGAGACCGCGCCCGCGGGACCTGCGGACCCAATCGCCGCCGGTGTCCCGAGATCGGTCACAGGAGCTGAAGAACGGAGAGAGGTGAGTGTAAACACACCTTCCCCGTTCTTCACTGTGGCAATGTCAGTGATCGTCTGTTCCCTGATATAGGGAACAGACGATCACTGACTAAACATGTCTAGCCCCGCCCCCCTACAGTTAGAAACACACATGAGGTCACACCTAACCCCTACAGCGCCCCCTAGTGGTTAACTCATAAACTGCATTTTCACAGTTATCAGTGCATTTTTATAGCACTTTTCGCAGTGAAAATGACCATAGTCCCAAAATTGGCCGATGTGTCCGCCATAATGTCGCAGTCACGAAAAAAAACGCTGATCGCCGCCATTAGTAGTAAAAAAAAAAGTGTATTAATAAAAATACCATAAAACTATCCCCTATTTTGTAAACGCTATACATTTTTCGCAAACCAATCAATAAACGCTTATTGCGATTATTTTTTTACCAAAAATATGTAGAAGAATACGTATCGGCCTAAACTGAGGAAAAAAAATGTGTTTTTATATATCTTTTTTTGGGGGATATTTATTACAGCAAAAAGTAAAAAATATTGCATTTTTTTTAAAATTGTCGCTCTATTTTTTGTTTATAGCGCAAAAAAACGCAGAGGTGATCAAATACCACCAAAAGAAAGCTCTATTTGTGGGGGAAACAAGGACGCCAATTTTGTTTGGGAGCCACGTCACACGACCGCGCAATTGTCAGAGCGGCGCAGTGCCGAATCGCAATAAGTGGCCCGGTCATTGGGCAGACATTTTTTCCTGGGGCTGAAGTGGTTAAAAAAAAAATCTCTGATTGGTTGAAGATCTACATTTAACTTGCGGGTGTGGTAAAAAAAAAATTGTGTTGCTCTGTATATATTATGTATATGTAACGTTATATATTATTTTGTTACATGGACGGTGGTGCCCCTTAAATTCGCTACATTGTTTTTTTTTTTCTCTTAGTTTATACGTAACGTTAAGCAAAATTCCATCTTGTCCCATCGAGATAAAATAGAGGGGGGGGGGGTTCGGAAGTGGCGGTAGGCCCTGCGTCTTTCACGAGGCCCCTCGCTAATGTTTTCGCCGCGGTAATGCACCTATTAATGGTTTTTAAGATTTTTGCTTAAGGGTCCGTCGGGTCTCATGAGGAGGAGAGAACACAAAGTGCAGATCCTCGGTTTTGGGGATGGTGGAAGCAGACAAGCGGCTCCATTGTTCTCTTTTACCTTGGGCTCGAAACTGAGAGGGTCCTTCAGGTTTCTCGTACTGCGGGTTCAGGAACCGTCCTTTCTATGGCCGAGGCTCGGGCCTTTCTTCTCAAGGGCGCTCCTGCAGAAGAAGAAGAAGAAAAAAAAACGGGGGCGCTTTTCAGGGGCTCTATTCTTTCCTCCTGAGGACAAAATCTCCAGTTGGGGCCAATAACTTCTTTTTAAACCAGTCCAAGACGCTGTGTAAGATATTATGACTTAACTGTTTACTAGTCGAAATGGAGCGGAGCCGCTGGGTATTGAACTCCAACTGAGCCCTGAACATCGGGCTTTCCCAAAATGTAGGCCCGGATTCACAAAGCACTTACGCCGACGTATCTCCGGAAGTATAAATATGCGCCGCTGTATCTGTGTGCCTAACCCACAAACTAAGATACGCCTAAAAACTGAGTTCATCCCACAGACGTAACTTGCCTATGTCGGCGTAGAGTGGGCGCATATTTACACTGGGCGCAGGTGGTGCTCCCATTGATTTTCTATTCAAATATGCAAATGAGGGAGATACGCCGATTCACGAACGTACTTGCGCCCGGCGCATGATTTAATCGGTTTGCGTAAGTTTTACGACCGGCGTAAAGTTATTCCCCATAGATGAGGCGCAACCCATGCAAAGGTATGGAGCAGGGAACACAAGCCTACGTATTGTACGTTGGACGTCTGTGAATATGGGCCGACGTGGGTCTGGCTGGGCGTAGGTTACGTTCACGGCGTACACAGTGATCTGGCGTATCTTAGGCAGTTTTTCCGATGTGGTTGTGCGCATGCTCGGCCCTTCATTTTCATGGGGTCACGCTTCATTAACATGGATTACACCTGCGAAATATACGCTACGCCGGCGCAGAGTTGGAAGCATTTGCTTTGTGAATTCCATGCTTGCCTCTCCGCGCTGCGCCGGCATAGCGTAAAAGAGATACGCTACAGCGGCATTAAATATGCGCTGATGTATGTGAATCCAGGCCGTAATGTTCTGGGAAGACTTGAATATCTATGGTGACTGTTTTCAGGGAATTTGTGGACCTTTACGGTACAAAAAAATGTCTCCCGGTGTCTTTGGGTGACACAAGTATTTAAAGTGGACCCAGGGGCGGATCCATGGGGGGGGCAATTGCACCCCCCCCCCCGAGAAACTATTTGCGCGTGAGTGAGACAACGGACGGCTCCACGAATCCAATAGGTCTGCGGGCGGGTGAGATTAAGAGCTCGGCAAGCTGGTAAGGGAACGGGCAGGTGAGAGAGCGTGCAGCTCGGCACCCGAGGAACTAAAAGTGCGGGCGGCTCCGCTGGCGGGAGAGAGAGCGTGCGGCTAGGTGGCTTGGTGAGTGTCTGAGTGAGCGGGGAGCAGAAAGATGACATCATATCTCCCCGCCCGCCCAGCATCCCTGTACTTCCCCCCTTACTGTGTATGCAGCGCAGATTGTATCATCTCTGCTGCCTGACTCTGGGACACAGCATGGGACAATTGGAGCAGGAAAGTGACAATCTGCAATGTGCGACAGACAGGCAAGTGACACACGTGTGGCAGGTGACGTGGCAAGTGACAACCCGCAACTTGTGGCAGGTGACGTGGCAAGTGACAATCCACAACTTGTGACAAGTGACAATCCACAACTTGTGACAAGTGACAATCCGCAACGGCGGCAAGTGACAACCCGCAACTTGTGGCTGGTGACGTGGTAAGTGACAATCCACAACTTGTGGCAGGTGACAAACATGTGGCAAGTGACAATCCGCAACGTGTGGCAAGTGACAATCCGCAACGTGTGGCAAGTGACAATCCGCAACGTGTGGCAAGTGACAATCCGCAACGTGTGGCAAGTGACAACCCGCAACTTGTGGCAAGTGACAACCCGCAACTTGTGGCAAGTGACAACCCGCAACTTGTGGCAGGTGACAACCCGCAACTTGTGGCAGGTGACAACCCGCAACTTGTGGCAGGTGACAACCCGCAACTTGTGGCAAGTGACAATCCGCAACTTGTGGCAAGTGACAACCCGCAACTTGTGGCAGGTGACAACCCGCAACTTGTGGCAGGTGACAAACGTGTGGCAAGTGACAACCCGCAACTTGTGGCAGGTGACGTGGCAAGTGACAATCTGCAACTTGTGGCAAGTGACAATCTGCAACTTGTGGCAAGTGACAATCTGCAACTTGTGGCAAGTGACAATCTGCAACTTGTGGCAAGTGACAATCTGCAACTTGTGGCAAGTGACACTCTGCAACTTGTGGCAGGTGACGTGGCAAGTGACAATCCGCAACTTGTGGCAAGTGACAACCCGCAACTTGTGGCAAGTGACAACCCGCAACTTGTGGCAAGTGACAACCCGAATAGTGTCCCATCATTGGTATCAGTGGGAGGAATAGTCCCCCAACATTGGTATCAGTGGGAGGAATAGTGTCCCATCATTGGTGTCAGTGGGAGGAATAGTGTCCTATCATTGGTATCAGTGGGAGGAATAGTGTCCCATCATTGGTATCAGTGGGAGGAATAGCGCCCCATCATTGGTGTCAGTGGGAGGAATAGCGCCCCATCATTGGTGTCAGTGGGAGGAATAGTGTCCCATCATTGGTGTCAGTGGGAGGAATAGTGTCCCATCATTGGTGTCAGTAAATAACATGGTGCCCCACGTGCCAGATAAAAGCAAGCATAGGGCCGCAGTTTGGAGACCACTGGTCTAGAGGCCTAAATTCAGCTCAAGCTCACAAATGGCTGCCGGATTGAACTAATGTCCGCAAAATTCCATACCACCTCTACCAGTTCCACCTTTAGACCGAATAGAGCTCAAACTCCCGACAATGGCGACCATGCATACCTCATTTTCAAGTGATGGGCCATATGGCGCCCATGTTTACAAAAATGTCTGCCGTCCGGTCATAAAGAGCGGTTCCTCAGTCTTCGCTTTGAGAAGTCCTCATTACTCCTTGCTGTTGTTTCTGCGGCGTCTGTCTTCCGTGTGCTCGGCTTTTGTACTGTATGCAATAGTGGAACTACGTACACACAGTACATATAATTGGCCTCTATTTGAGATGTTGATGTTTGCTGCGGGGCACCTCTCACATCTCACAGAATTTACCGCCGCAGTGACCACACTTAAAAAAAATTCCATTGAAAATATATTTTTCTCTTTTTTTTTTTTGTGTGTGTATTGTTTCAGTGGAATTTGTTCATTGCCGGGGGAGTGACATTGATGTGTACATGATTGGAAAATGACGGCAATTTCCTAAGGGAAGATGGAGATATATACATGTCTACGTGATTGGGGGGGAGGGGAACAAAATAAAATTGTATGTGTGTATGTATATATATATATATATATATATATATATATATATATATATATATATATTTATATACTATGGCCTGGATTCACAAAGCACATACGCCAACGTATCTCCAGATATGCCGCGTAAGTACAAATATGCGCCGTCGTATCTGTGCGCCGAACCCACATACTAAGATATGCCTAAAAACAGACTTCATCCCACCGACGTAACTTTCCTACGCCGGCGTAGAGTGGGCGCATATTTACGCATGTGGCTTTCCCATTGATTTTCTTTTGAAATATGCAAATGAGGGAGATACGCCGATTAACGAACGTACTTGCGCCCGGCGCATGTTTTTTTTGCGTAAGTTTTACGTTCGGGGTAAACTTATTCCCCATAGATGAGGCGCAACCCATGCAAAGGTATGGACCAGGGAACGCAAGCCTACGTATTGTACGTTGGACGTCTGTGAATATGGGCCGACGTGGGTCTGGCTGGGCGTAGGCTACGTTCACTGCGTACACAGTGATCCGGCGTATCTTAGGCGGCAGTTTTTCCGACGCGATTGTGAGCGTGCGTACGGGTATACGTCCATGTCCCGACACATGCGCAGTTCATTTTTATTACTTGTCTGGGGCCCGGCCCATCATTTGCATGGGGTCACGCTTCATTAACATGGATCACGCCCACTTCCACTTACGACTACGAAATATACGCTACGCCGGCGCAGAGTTGGGAGCATTTGCTTTGTGAATTCCATCCTTGCCTTGCCTTGCCTTGCCTTGCCTTGCCTTGCCTTGCCTTGCCTTGCCTTGCCTTGCCTTGCCTTGCCTTGCCTTGCCTTGCCTTGCCTTGCCTTGCCTTGCCTTGCCTTGCCTTGCCTTGCCTTGCCTTGCCTTGCCTTGCCTGGCCACGCACATGATTTTTAGTGGCCTCCCAGTCTTAGTCCGGAGGGTTCCGGTGGGGTTGGCCCCACCCTTTGCAGCTATAACACCTTCACCTCTTCTGTGAAGGCCGTCCACAAGGTTTAGGAGGGTGTCTATGTGAAGGCCGTCCACAAGGTTTAGGGGTGTGTCAATGGGAATGTTTGATCATTCTTCCAGAAGCTCACTCGCTAGGTCAGGCATTGAGGTTGGATGAGAAGGCCTGTCTCGCGGTCTCCGCTGTAATTCATCCCTAAGGTGGCAAAGCAAGTGCAGGGAAGGAACAAGGAAGAGCTGCAGCTACTGTAATTAGGTTAATTGAGAACGGGTCAGTATTAACAGAATTGTGTATAAAAAAAGCATCTTAGAGAGTCAGATTGTCCCAGAAGTAAAGCAGGAAATTGAATGTTAAACTTAAAAAAAGAGAAAACAATATTCGGAACCAGCGGAGGGTAAGCAACTTATTATTTGTAAGTGTGCAGGTAGTTTATAATGACTCCCCGCCTTCTCTCCAGCCTCCTCCTATGACATGTCGGCCTCAGACGCCCCGAGCGGCGATGGCGCAGCAAGTCTGTACATCTGTGCCCCCCCGCCTGGAGCTATGTGCTGCTAATGACACTAATATCACTTCAAATGAACGGCTTTCACATCCTGTGCAGGTTCGACCCCCCCGGGGGCCACCGCCCTCCACAGAGCACGCCGTGTGATACTTTAACCGGGTGACCTCTGGATCGTGAGTGACACCTGACTTGCCCCTCTGCCATCTTCTACAGGCTTTCCCTCCCTGGCCCCTCGGTGCCCACCGATCTGGTGCGGGGTGAACACTTACAAGAGAATTGTCATGTTTTTCCTCCCCTCATAGACAATACCGGCGTCCGAGAGCCTTTGTGTGCGGCCCGAAGCCTGGGGGGAGGATTAACCCCTCGCTATGTCTGCACAGGACCTTCTCCTCTATTCTCAGGTTTATTTTCAGTGTCTGACCTATTTTGTGTCTGCAGGAAGTACTGTCTGCATTGCCTCCAGCAACCAATAAGGGACATTCTTCTCACTGATCACCAATGTAAGGGACATTCTTCTCACTGATCACCAATGTAAGGGACATTCTTCTCACTGATCACCAATGTAAGGGACATTCTTCTCACTGATCACCAATATAAGGGACATTCTTCTCACTGATCACCAATGTAAGGGACATTCTTCTCACTGATCACCAATGTAAGGAACATTCTTCTCACTGATCACCAATGTAAGGGACATTCTTCTCACTGATCACCAATGTAAGGGACATTCTTCTCACTGATCACCAATGTAAGGGACATTCTTCTCACTGATCACCAATGTAAGGGACATTCTTCTCACTGATCACCAATGTAAGGGACATTCTTCTCACTGATCACCAATGTAAGGAACATTCTTCTCACTGATCACCAGTGTAAGGGACATTCTTCTCACTGATCACCAATGTAAGGGACATTCTTCTCACTGATCACCAATGTAAGGGACATTCTTCCCACTGATCACCAATGTAAGGGACATTCTTCTCACTGATCACCAATGTAGGGAACATTCTTCTCACTGATCACCAATGTAAGGGACATTCTTCTCACTGATCACCAATGTAAGGGACATTCTTCTCACTGATCACCAATGTAAGGAACATTCTTCTCACTGATCACAAATGTAAGGGACATTCTTCCCACTGATCACCAATGTAAGGGACATTCTTCTCACTGATCACCAATGTAAGGGACATTCTTCCCACTGATCACCAATGTAAGGGACATTCTTCTCACTGATCACCAATGTAAGGGACATTCTTCCCACTGATCACCAATGTAAGGAACATTCTTCTCACTGATCACCAATGTAAGGGACATTCTTCTCACTGATCACCAATGTAAGGGACATTCTTCTCACTGATCACCAATGTAAGGGACATTCTTTTCACTGATCACCAATGTAAGGAGCATTCTTCTCACTGATCACCAATGTAAGGGACATTCTTCTCACTGATTACCAATGTAAGGGACATTCTTCTTACTGATCACCAATGTAAGGAACATTCTTCTCACTGATCACCAATGTAAGGGACATTCTTCTCACTGATCACCAATGTAAGGAACATTCTTCTCACTGATCACCAATGTAAGGGACATTCTTCCCACTGATCACCAATGTAAGGGACATTCTTCTCACTGATCACCAATGTAAGGGACATTCTTCTCACTGATCACCAATGTAAGGGACATTCTTCTCACTGATCACCAATGTAAGGGACATTCTTCTCACTGATCACCAATGTAGGGAACATTCTTCTCACTGATCACCAATGTAAGGGACATTCTTCTCACTGATCACCAATGTAAGGGACATTCTTCTCACTGATCACCAATGTAAGGGACATTCTTCTCACTGATCACCAATGTAAGGGACATTCTTCCCACTGATCACCAATGTAAGGGACATTCTTCTCACTGATCACCAATGTAAGGGACATTCTTCTCACTGATCACCAATGTAAGGGACATTCTTCTCACTGATCACCAATGTAAGGGACATTCTTCTCACTGATCACCAATGTAAGGGACATTCTTCCCACTGATCACCAATGTAAGGGACATTCTTCCCACTGATCACCAATGTAAGGGACATTCTTCCCACTGATCACCAATGTAAGGGACATTCTTCTCACTGATCACCAATGTAAGGGACATTCTTCCCACTGATCACCAATGTAAGGGACATTCTTCTCACTGATCACCAATGTAAGGGACATTCTTCTCACTGATCACCAATGTAAGGGACATTCTTCTCAGGGATCACCAATGTAAGGGACATTCTTCCCACTGATCACCAATGTAAGGGACATTCTTCCCACTGATCACCAATGTAAGGGACATTCTTCCCACTGATCACCAATGTAACCCTAAAGCGCCTGAAAAATGCCCCAGTGTGAAAGGGGTCTAACAAGCTTCGCTCCCTGCCTGGCCAAACCATCAAGGTGTCACTCCAAGATTCTGCAGATCTTCCACCATTTGCAAAAATGAATTCCCTCTTTTAGAAATCCAGCGACCATGTGGTATGGTTTTTTTTTTCTGGCTCAGGTGTGTATACATGACAGGGCCTCTTTATCCTAAGAATGGTGAATTAGGGCAGGGCCTGTCTTTGTCCCCGAGTCCCCTCCATCCTAGTTGTGTGACCATTTCTGCCTCTTCCCCTTAATCCACCTCTCCCTGCCAAGGCAGAAATTAAATCCAGACCTTTTGTGGTTTCTCTTGACATTTGAACACGGCGCTAACGAGTCGCCGAACATCACGCTGACATTTTTCCGTCCATCTTGTGGTTGGAACACAGGCAGCTGAGCAAGCGGCGCGGACCGCAAATTAAGTTCCACGTGTGCGCTTATTTGTTCTGAGGATCCTTCCACCGACGAGTCCGGCGTATTTAAACACGGGGCGCAATAACCGCCAGCAACCAATTGGAAAGCAGCTTTTATTGGTCCTTACGCACTGAGCTACTGGAGACTGAACTCTGGTGCCCATCGTCAGTGCCACCTAATTGGTGTCGTCTTGTCAGTGTCGTCTTGTCAGTGCCGCCTTATCAGTGCCCATTGGGGAAGGAGAAAACTTACTTATTTACAACATTTTATAACCAAAACTAACAAAAAAACGTGTTTTTTTTTCAACATTTTCAGTCTTTTTTTATTTGTTTAGCAAAAAATAAAAACCGCAGAGGTGATCAAATACCACCAAAATAAAGGTCTATTTGTGGGAAAATAAGGACGTCAATTTTATTTGGGAGCCACGTCGCAGGACCGCGCAATTGTCATTTAAATAGCGACAGCGCTGAAAGCTGAAAATTGGCCTGGGCAGGAAGGGGTATAAGTGCCCGGTATGGAAGTGGTTAAATATTGAGAAAAATTTGTGAACTAAATTTGTGTTTCAACTGTTCCATGTTGTCAATTCATCTATAGAAGGGTAAAAAAAAACAACATAATTGCATTATTTGAGGCATCGAATGACTAAAACCAGCGTTTTTGTGGTCACCGATTTACTGCGAATGTATTTAAAAAGTCGCTTCGGTGTTTATGAATCCCTTAATTTGTTGCGCAAGGCCATGCGTATGTTTTTTTTTTTTTTTTTTTAAGCCTACGAGTCCCTTGTGGTGAAGTCGGAGCACATTACCAGTAACGCAGAACGCGGGTCACTCACAGGTCCAATCGTTTGAGCCGCGCCAGGCGGCCTCCCCGTCCAGGATTGGAAGGTTGTGCGCTCTTTAATAAAACCGTCGTAACCCGTTGTTTTTTGGAGCGGGGACTGGAGCTAAGGGGGAAAAAATGCTGGAAGTAACACTTACCTCATATCCTCTTCACCAGCAGATGCCACTTTTAACCCCGTCCTCCGCCGCCGCCGCACTCCATCCGTGATGTCACAGGCTCACGAAGCTGCGCACAGACAGGATACTTAACCAATCGTGCAGGGGGGGGGGGTGCTAAACAGGCAGATTAACTTGTTTAGGCCTGGCTGTTAGATTTGACAGGCCTGAAACAAACAAGGTCCTTTTTTTTTAGGATTAATGTCTGAAAAAAGGCCTTCCGGGATTAAATTTTAGGCCCTTTTCAGCGAGCGAGCTGGTGATCTGCATTGTGCTTCCCATTATTCGCCAAAACGTTCATCTTGGACCACCATAGCAAAGCGTTGCTACGTGGGTTAACTTTTGAGTGTTTTTATTAGAAGCAAACAAAATGCGTAATACAATATAAATGGGACCCGATATTTGTAGATTGTTTTTTCCAGGAGGTTCCAAAACTCTAACAAGAAAAAGTAAACGTTCCCTCAAGAAAAGTCCTCCACAGGCTTCTTTTTAGCATTGTGTCACCATGGCAACTGCACACAGGCCATATTGTGTTAGAGGAGAGTAAAAAAATCAATACGTACATACTGATGTGGGCAAAATAAAATAAAAAATATGGGTGTGTATGTATATATATATATACACTATATTCCCAAAAATATTGGGACGCCTGCCTTTACACGCACAGGAACTTTAACGCAGATGTCCGGCTTACATTTTTTTTTTAAAGTCTCCAGCTACAAACACTGGTAGCTGCTGACTTCTAATAGGGACACTTATCTGTCCAGGGTGCCTACGATGTCGGCAGCCAAAGCCGAGCAATTGCTTCGGTCTTGGCTGCCCCCTGCCGCCATCCTCGGTGAGGGAATCAGGAAGTGAAGCGTTGCGGCTTCACTGCCCGGTTCCCTACTGTGCATGCGCTATGCGAATGGCCGGATGGGTCCCAGACAAGGTCCCAGAAGACGCCGTTCCCCATTTCCCAGGAGGCAGCGCGACGAGGAGAAAGAAGACCCACCGCGGACAAGGAAGTGGCAGATTAGGAGATCTGCCTAGCAACAGCCACTTCTGGTAAGTATATATATATATATATATTTATTTTTTCTGTAGCCCTTTTGGCTTTTTTTTCTTCTTTGTTTTAGGGTGGACCTCTGCTTTAATGGCATCCCAGGCTTAGTCCGTAGGGTTCAGTATTGGGTTGGTCCACTCTTTGCAGCTATAACAGCTTCAACTCTTCTGGGAAGGCCATCCACAAGGTTTAGGAGGGTGTCTATGGGAATGTTTGGCCATTCTTCCAGAAGCGCATTTGTGAGGTCAGGCGCTGATGTTGGACGAGAAGGCCTGGCTCGCAGTCCTTAAATTTTGTGTGCGTGTAAAGTCTGGCGTCCCAATACTTTTGACAATATAGTTTACTCATGTCCTTAAAACTGAAGAAATTTAAAATCGCTCAAAAAAAATATAGTCATTGCCAATAGTAACCCATTCTCTCAATCTGGGGCTCGTTTTCAGATTCTTCCTAAATGATTTTTCTCTGTTTTTCTGATCCTGACCTGTCAGGCATCCAAAACATGACTACTACCTGTAGCGTGTAAATAAGATGAATTTTACCATTTTCTGTTAAATGCACTCTCAGAATTCTTAAGTACTCTTTTGCCAATCTGATAAAAGTGCCCATTGCTTCCCCCCAAAAAAACACCTGTGTGACTTGGTGACTTCATTCGGAAACCATTGACACACGTTTCTTGAATAGCCAAGCTTTTTCTGAGGTAATTTTCAGACTCCTTACCTGAGAAATGCCACAAAATGGCCTCCTATATTGTGAAAGTCATATTATTATATATATGTTTCCCCTCTAAAATGTCTTTTTTCATTTTTCTCAATGACACACGTTTCTTGAGCAACTGAATTTTTTTCTGAGGTCATTTTATGACTCTTAGCATCGGCACTGTTTTTTGCTGTAATCTGCCTGACAAAACCCAGTTTTTGTGAATAATTTAGCTTTTTCTGAGGTAAATCTTGGACTATTTACCTGAGAAATGGCCGCCTGTAGTGTGCAAGTCAAGTTTTGAGTTCCGTCTAAAATTCCTTTTTTTTTTTTCTTGTACAAAATTCTACTATAATTTTGGATGTGGCATGGGTAAGGGGTCTTCCTTTTGTGCAGTTTTTCTTATTTTTCTTGCGATAGTATCTGCCTGACAAAACCCATTTTTCTTGAATAACTGAGCTTTTTCTGAGGTAATTTTCTAAATCCTTACCTGAGAAATGCTATGAAAGGGCCACCTATATTGTGAAAGTCAAATTCTATGTATTTCCCCCCTCTAAAATGTTTTTTTTTTTCTCGAAGACGCACGTTTCTTGAACAACTAAATGTTTTTCTGAGGTAATTTTATGACTCGTTACCTGAGAAATGGCCGCCTGTTGTGTGCAGGTCAAGTTAAAGTTTTGAGTTCCGTCTAAAATAGCTTTTTTATTTTTCCTACGATCGCATCGGCACTTTGTTTTATGCTGTTATCTGCCTGACAAAACCCAGTTTTTGTGAATAACTGAGCTTTTTCTGAGGTAAATCTTGGACTCTTTAGCTGAGAAATGGCCGTCTGAAGTGTGCAGGTCAAGTTAGAGTTTTGAGCTTTTTCTGAGGTAATTTTCTGACCTTTTTCCTCAAAAATGGGCACCTGTAGCATTCAAATGAGACTCATGCCGCGTACACACGGTCGTTTTTTGCGATGAAAAAAAACGACGTTTTTTAAAACGTCATTTAAATTGATCGTGTGTGGGCAAAATGTCGTTTTTTGTCTTCAAAAAAACGACCAAAAAAAATTCCAGCATGCTTGAATTTTTTGTGTCGTTTTTCAAAACGTCGTTTTTTGTTTTCATAAAAAGTCACCGTGTGTAGCAAAAACGTCGTTCAAAACGACGTTTTTCAACCCGCGCATGCCCAGAAGCTAGTTATGAAGCGAGCTTCAATGGAAAAGTGTGGTGGACGTAACCTTGCTTTTTGTGAAAAAACGATGGTGTGTATGCAAAATTGTCTTTGAAAAGTGACGTTTCAAAAACGTCGTTTTTTACTTAACAGAAAACGTCGTTTTTTTTCATCGCAAAAAACGACCGTGTGTACGCGGCATAATACCCCTTTTACACCAGACGCAGTTCTGTACAGTTTTGTGTGCATTTTTTCTGACTCACTAAAAATGCATGCACAGTGTTTTCCATGTATTCCAATGGCTCTAGTTGGCACCATGCAGTCAGTTTCCAGTCAGTTTCTGCACCGGAAACGGATTGCATGGTGTGAACTAGTGCCATTGGAATACATGGAAAACACTGTACATGCATTGTTAGTGCAGAAAAAATGCACAAGAAGCTGTACTAAACTGCATCTGGTGTGAACTGGCCCAGAGGCGATTCAGTTCGCATGTGTTGCGCTATATAAATTTCTCACTCACTCAATGTCCAAATTTTATTGCCATGATTGGCTAATATTGTTTGTTTTGGTAACAATACTCATATGTCTCAATAACATCAATAATGACAATAATAAGAATCATTGATGTGCTTTTCTGAGGTAATTTTTTTAGGGCTGTGCAAATTAACTTTTAATTAATTGATTAATCTTTAATCTTTTCGATCGATTAAAATTCTTTTGATTGGTACTCACCTCTCCGCCGGCTTCTGGGCCTTCAGGGAGTTCCGTCGGAGATCCGGTAACATCACGGACACTGGCGGGGCTTGCCGTGTCCATCTGAGGGGCTCCTATGCTGTTCCTTCATATCTGCATGCCGGCGGGACCTTACTATCTGCCACACACAAGGGCTGTTACACTTCCCTCTATCAACCTGGGATTCTACAGCTATCCACTGGGAGTTGTGATGGTTCCCTTCATGGGACATCTACATGCCGACGGACTGATGTTAATCTCTCCTCATCTGGATTCAGCAGTGGTATCGTTGTACACATTTTTATACCAGTATCATACTTCGCTACATGTTTTTATGACAGCTTTTGCTACCGTTTGGTATTACTCGCACCATTTTTACTGTTTATGTAGCTACATCGATTTTATCTCCAGTGCAATATTTATTTGGTTACCTACTTGAAGACTATAAAAGTTGTAATGCTATTCCCATCGAGTGCTGCCTTTGTGTGTTTTTTGTATCCTGCTATCCATTTTTCCTGTTGTTGGGAGCTGCACTGGGAATCAGCCTGCAAGGAGATCAGCTAAAAGTAGTTGGATCTGTATGTGCGGTATAATTAATCGAAATTAGTCGATTAATCGATAAAAAAATATATATATTAATCGAACACAAAAATTTTGATCAGTAACAGCCCTAAATTTTTTACATTACTACTTATCTATCCTTTGGCTCTTACTAATGTCTCTATGACACACAGGCGCTAAAGAATTCTGAGAGTGTATTTGAGAGACAGAAAGCATGCAATTCGTTTCATTTGCCCACTACAGGCGGCCATACTGTCACATTTCTGAGGTAAAGAATCAAAAAATTACCTCCGAAAAGGCTCAGTTACGCAAGAAAAGCACATCAATGGTTCTTATTATTATCATTATCTTTTAAAGTTTTATTAGAGACTCTTTGCAATTTGTTCAAATTGGGGATGTGGGCATTTGCTCCCTTTTTCCAGATCAGCCCATTGGCACGTTCAAATTTTTTTATTAAGAGCCAATGACGGACTTTTGTAGAATAACGGAGCTCTTTCTGAGGTAATTTTCTGACTCGTGACCTGAGAAATGCCACAAAATGGCTGTATGTAGTATGTGCAAATCAAATTACAGTTTATAATCCTTCCCTCCTAAAACATATTTTATGTTTATTTTTCCTAAGATGGTGTTGTCACTTTTTTGTCCTTTTTACGCTGTTATCTGCCTGACAAATGATCCTCTCACGCCGTCACAATCAGCTCAGAATCCATCATGCATGAGGGAAAGAAAGCAAAAAAAAAGGGACAAATTGCCGTTTCCCCATTAAACGTCCCCCCTTATTAAAAACCTATTAGCGTGGCCCACTTTTAATTGATACCATATTCCGCACACTCCGGCAGAACGACACTTCAGAGTGGCCCCTTCACGGTAAATCAGGCCTGAACTCGGAGCTGAATGCTGCGGCCTTGTGCTTCTCCGCTGGGGAGACACAAGAGACCCTGTCAGAACAAGACATATTTATGACACTTTTTTTTATTTCCCTTTTTTTTTTTCACACGGCACTTGAATGGCGGCCAGCATCTCAAACAGGTTCTCAGCCTCACAGAAAGCCCAGGGAGATCGCAGTGTAAATAGCACCATACCAGAAAGACAAGGCCCCCGATCTCACGGTGACAGATGACAATCGTTGCTTTTGTGCGCACATGAGAAAGCCCTTGTACGCTCAGAGCCGTCGTTAGCCTGATATTTTTCCATAAGCCGTAGCCCCGGCCTTTTGTTGACAGAGGTCTGTCTAGCGGCACGAAGGGGGTTAAGGTTGCCATGGCACACCTCAGAGACAATTAAACAGACTTTATATCGGGAAGAGAGTTCACATGGGATTAAAGGACCAAAAAATAAAAATAAAGTGGGGGGGGGGGGGGCGCTCTAGTCTCAAGAGCTTGCAGTCTCTCTGAGCGCGAGGTGGTTTCCAAATCAGCGTAAAAAAAATCTGATTTGTGATGAAAAAGACGAGTTATCAATCTTTTGGAAAAGCTAAGATGGGAATTCACTAAAGTTTATGTGTTTCAGCAAATGTGAGAATGTCTTCTTGGAGCTGGATGCTTATTTTGCGTTTTGCCTCCCGTAACCATCACCGTACGGAGGACATGTTCTACATGAGGTGTTTAGCCAACTTTTTAAAGTGGCAAAGATCCTATAGTGCTTCAGAGCGCATAGAGCTGTTCACGATGATCCACCAGAGGAGCTTACACTCTAATGGTCCCCACCACAGTAACACACTATTGTATATTGATATAGCGCTGATATATACCAGAGTGCCAGTCACATCAGTTTCTCTACCAGAGGAGCTTACACTCTAATGTTCCCACCACAGTAACACGCTATTATTATATATTGATATAGCACTGACATATACCAGAGTGCTGTACAGAGAACATTGAGTCCCATCAGACTCTGTACCTGAGGAGCTTACACTCTAATGTCCCCTTACAGTCACACACTATTATTATTATACATTTATATAGCACTGACATATACCAGAGTGCTGTACAAAGAACACTGAGCAAGTCACATCAATCTCTGTTGTTGTCTCTGCTGTGACCATTATAAAGGGGTTCCCAACATCCCCTGAGCCGAGTTCCCAGGTGTGTACTCCTGATGTGCCCATTATGAGAGGTTCCCACCATCCCTGTGCTGAGTTCCCGGGTCTGTACACCCGCTGTGCCCATTATGAGGGGTTCCCACCATCCCTGTGCTGAGTTCTTGGGTCTGTACACCCGCTGTGCCCATTATGAGGGTTCCTTACCATCCCTGTGCTGAGTTCCCGGGTCTGTACACCCGCTGTGCCCATTATGAGGGGTTCCCACCATCCCTGTGCTGAGTTTCTGGGTCTGTACACCTGCTGTGCCCATTATGAGGGTTCCTTACCATCCCTGTGCTGAGTTCCCGGGTCTGTACACCCGCTGTGCCCATTATGAGGGGTTCCCATCATCCCTGTGCTGAGTTTCCAGGTCTGTACACCCGCTGTGCCCCATTATGAGGGGTTCCCATCATCCCTGTGCTGAGTTTCCAGGTCTGTACACCCGCTGTGCCCCATTATGAGGGGTTCCCATCATCCCTGTGCTGAGTTTCCAGGTCTGTACACCCGCTGTGACCCATTATGAGGGGTTCCCACCATCCCTGTGCTGAGTTCCCAGGTCTGTACACCCGTTGTGCCCCATTATGAGGGGTTACCACCATCCCTGTGCTGAGTTCCCGGGTCTGTACACCCGCTGTGCCCATTATGAGGGGTTCCCACCATCCCTGTGCTGAGTTCCCGGGTCTGTACACCCGCTGTGCCCATTATGAGGGGTTACCACCATCCCTGTGCTGAGTTCCCAGGTCTGTACACCCGCTGTGCCTAATATTCAGGGCTCCCACCTTCCCTCCGCATAGTTGCCAAATTTGTACACCACCTGTGTGCCCATTATGATGGTTTTCCACTATTTATGTATATTTTTATATATTTATATTGGGGAGAATATAACAGGAGGAGCCAGAAAACAGAAAGGTGGGCAGGGACAGCCAAGTCTCCCAGGTAAAACTGGAGCAGAGTCCCGAATTATGGCAGGAAAAGCTCAATGGTAGGGCATCCAAGACATATACGAAACTCGGCCCACCAAACTCCACCTATAATAAAAAATATCCCAGGCCAAAGAGTTGATGCCATTGATACACTGTGCTGATTGCAGTAAAGTGAGATGGGTCACGAGAGTAAGATGTCCAACTATGGACACCCGGGGGCCTTCAGTGAACTAGATAGTATTGAAAACAGTAATTTATTAAAATTTATTAGGCAACCCTCCAATTTTCCACTTGTCTACTCACATTTTGCGAGTGAAAAACGAGGGCTGGCGAGGAGCTGGGCTTCCTGGGAGTGGAGGGGGGCGAGCACCGCCGCGGGCAGGCTTGATCGGGAGCCATTCTCCTGGTGGAAGAGTGCATAGAGTTAGAGGAGAGCCGCGTGATCACTGAGGGGTAAAACATACTGTAACAGCTTATATTGAAACTGTTTCCTCATTGCTCAATCTAGCACAGCCCCGCCTCCTCCTAAACCCCAGCACCTGTAATTGACAGAATGCATCCCAGCATTAGACCCGCGTTCTGTCTATTACAGGCGCGAGTGGAGGCGGGGCTGTGTGAGAGTGAGCAGAGCGGAGACCGTTTTGATGTAAGCTGTTACAGCGTGTTTTATGTCTCGGTGATCCTTCGGCTCTCCTATAACTCCAGTCCAGATCCCGGCCACCCCTCTCACATCTTCCGCCCTGGTAAGGCTGCAATGGGGGCACTGTAAGCCTACAATGTGGTGGACGGGTGAGGCTGCAATGTGGTGGACGGGTGAGGCTGCAATGCGGTGGACGGGTGAGGCTGCAATGTGGGGCACGGGTGAGGCTGCAATGTGGGGCACGGTGAGGCTGCATTGATGGGCGCTGGTTTGGCTGCATTGGTGGGCACGGTGAGGGGAACTGATAAAGTTCTTGTTAATATTTATTTTTGTAACTTAATTCTGCATAAAACATTTAAGAGTCATTTCATGAGATAGTTTATGATGGCGTGATTAGGGGTGGGGCAACTGGTGGCGAGTAACCCATGAGATCTGGCTAGTAGCTCAGGACTTGAAATTTTGAGCCCTGTATTAGGAATAGACCTAGCATGTCTTCAATAGGTTGACAAATTTGGTGTCCGAATGAAAGAGCGGTCCTCGTTACCGAAAAACTCTCGCATCCCTTTTGAAGGGTTAACTTCTCCACCACTTCTAAGAAGAGGACATCACTGGGGTGCTTGGCGAGGTTCAACAAAGAGCTGCCATGTGTTACAGTCATTTCCACACCGTGCCGTTACACTTCTGTCTTTCCCTATTAATCTTTCCTTTTTCTTTTTTTCCACTGAACTGAGCCTTGAAATATTCAGCTGAGTAATATTCATCTTTCCCAGATCCCCAGCAAGAGGGACTCCATCATCTACCCCCCCCCCCCCCCCCATTCTACCCCCCGATCCTCTCCTGATGACTTTTCTGCTTTTTCCAGTCCGGGTGACTCGTCTCCTGGGGGGTTTTAAGGAGGGGGGGGGGGGGCAGATATGAAAATATGGAATTATAAGCTTCTTTTAATACACTCAGAGCCATTCCTTCAGGAATTTGAGAGTCTTATTACTCAATGAGTGAAGAGGCCAAGTGACTTTTACCGAAATTAGGGCTTTTCAATTGTTTTTTTCAGAGCGGGATTTGGTTCGGTAAGGCGCCAACAGTTCGACAAGCGCTTTACAATATACAGTAAGGGCTCATTTACACTTGCCTCGTCTTTAACACACATTAAAGAGCCTATCGCTTCAGCGTGTTTTTGATGCTTCGGTGATTCTCATTTGAAGCTTTAATGAAGCTTGGCAAATGCCCCCATGTGTGTTGATTTTCTATTTATATTTTATTAACAGGTTTTCTAAAGGTTACAAAGGTAAATCACTCAAGATGAGTAAGTTCAGGTGCACATAAAAAATATAAGCGTTATATAATATAAATTGCGCCAATACAATTATCGATTTGATTTCCATTTGTTTTAAAGCGATACTAAAGTCTTCGTTGTTTTTTTTGTTTTTCTTTAAAAATAACAAACGTGTTATACCTACCTGCTCTGTGTTGTGGTTTTGCACAAAGCAGCCCCGATCCTCTTCTTCTCGGGTCCCTCGTTGGTGCTTCTGGACCCTCCCCCCTGCCGAGTGCCCCCACAGCAAGCAGCTTGTTATGGGCCACCAAAGCCGAGCTGTCCGATCAGACACGGAGCCAGGGGCAGACTAACCATTTGGACTCTCGGGCACTGCCCGAGGGCCCCATGCCACTAGGGGGCCCTATCAGGGTTGCCAGACTCAATAAAACCAGGGACAGTATGTAAAAATCTGTGTTTTTTTTACATCTGTCCCTGATATGTCCAAAACATGCTTTTGATGTTAAAATGCTGAGATTTTAGCTGCCCTGCCCTTGCAATGCCTCCTGGCGTGGTGGCCACCTGTAAGCCCGGGGGGCCCATAATCTTCTATTGCCCAGGGCCCCCATGAGTTGTCAGTCCACCCCTGCATTGAGCCGTGGTTTGGCACCACCCTCTCTCTCCTCATTGGCTCACTGACGTTGAGTTGAGAGGTATCTTAATATAGAGTGGTCTTACCCCAAAGGGTCCTGACTCGCATAGCAGAGTTCCTAGGAAAAGAGGACCCAGGATCCAGAAGCAGCACAGAGCGGCAGAAAGGATGGAAGAGAGAGGCTACACAGGGAAGGCCTGCGTGAAAGCCAAGTCTTCAGTAGCCCGCAGAAGACCAGAATACTAGGGGCCTCCTGGAGCTCAACAGGGAGGCTAAGTCCATAGAACGGCACCCTGGTGGGAGAAGGCCCGGCCACCACGCCGGATCTTCTTGGGCACTGAGATGTAAAGAAGATCTCTGCCGGTAGGTCTGAGTGATCTAACAAAAGCTTGTTTATGAAAACAAGAGCAGAGATGGCTTGGGGCCAGACCTTTCATAATCTTAAACCTAATACGATAGTGGACCGGCAGCCAATGCAAGGCGCGGAGGACGGGGGTGATATGATTTCTCAGCGGGACATGCATGAGTAACCTTGCCGCAGCATTTTGAATAAGTTGAAGCTTCTGCACTAACATCTTTGGCAATCCCAGATAAATAGAGTTGCAGTAGTCTAGGCAGCTACCTATCGTGGCGCAGATGACCGTTTTTTGGTCCGCAATATCCAGATATTTTAACAGCCCCCTCAGGAGTTTTAGCTGCCAATGACATGCACTGACAACCTGAGCCAAAGTTAAACCTGATTCTAGGACAAATCCCAGATCACGGACTTTGACAGCAGCAGGAGCCAATGACGCCGTGCTGCCGTCTCAGCCAATGAGGGAGAGTCCAAGGCAGTCAAGACATTCCTACAACATCGCTGGATCGAGAGGAGGCTTTGGTGACAGGAGTTTTGATTGCCATTCAGAGCGTTTTAGAAGCATGTCCAATTCTCCATTTCGATGCAAGTGTAAACAAACCCTTTGGGGAGATGGTTCCGTTGCAATACAATTCAATACAAGAGGGTTAGGATGGCCTTGCTCATGAGATCTTGCAATCTAAAAAGGGAGAGCAATTGATATAAAGAGTGATAACGGTGTTGGGATGAGTTGTTGAAGAAAGTAAAAACCGTTGGTTAGAGGCCCAGGTAGACTTCCCAATAGAGATGAGTTGATGGGAGTAGGAAATAGACGGACTGAGGGTAGGGAGTTCAAAAGGATGGGGGAGAGGTTCTTGATGACGAGCATGGAAGGAGGTGATGGGGATCTAGAATGCCGGACGTTTTTGGAGGACAGTTTGTGTGAAATTTTAAGATGAGGTTGGTGATGTAGCTCAGGTCAGAGTTGTAGATGACTTTGTGGGTTTTCATTTGCTAAAACTTGAGAGTGCAAAATCTGGTGCAGCTCTTCATTGAAACCAATAAGCTTCCATTTTTTTTTTTGTCAAAGCTTTATTGAACAAGCTGAACCTAGAAGCTGATTGGCACCAGACTTTGCACTCTCTGGGCCAGATTCAGAAAGGACTTACGCCGACATATCTACTGATACGCCGCATAAGTCCACGGATGCGCCGTCGTATCTATGCGCCTTATTCTTGAAAGATACGCCTGAATTTTGGCTTCATCCGACCAACGTAAGTCTCCTATGCCGTCGGATCTTAGGCACATATTTTCGCTGGCCGCAAGGGGCGCTTCCATAGATTTACGCGTCGAATATGTAAATGAGAAAGATACGCTGATTTACGAACGTACTTGCGCCCGTCGCTGTAATATACGCCGTTTACGTAAGGCGTACGTCCGGCGTAAAGTTATTCCTCCTAAAGGTGTCGCAGCCCATGCAAAGGTATGGACGTCGGAACAGCCGGCGTCTTTTACGTCGTTTACGTAGTACTACGTGAATAGGGCTTGGCGTAGGTTACGTTCACGTCGTAGGCATTGAGCCGACGTATCTAAGGGAGTATATGCGACGTGATTCTGAGCATGCACCGTTTAATCGGCCATTCATTTGCATGGGGTCATGCTTAATATAAATAGATGACGCCCACCTCCTTCCTACTTTGAATTAGGCGGTTTTACGCCGGCCAATTTACGCTACGCCGCCGCAACTTATGGAGCAAGTGCTTTGTGAATACTGCACTTGCCTCTCTATGTTACGGCGGCGTATCGTATATTCGATACGCTACGCCCGCCTAAAGAAGCGCCAATCTACCTGAATCTGGCCCTCTGTTTAGTAAATCGACCCCAATATGTTGGGTCTCATAAATGGTGGCTTTTGCGGCAAGTTCCTTTATAAAGAAACAGATATCCAAAATTGCTAATGGCTGGGCTATAGGGGTCGTTAAATAGTGGATATGTATAGATTAGAATAAGGATACAGTTTAGTGTCAAAGGTAACACCTGGATTATTAACAAGTAACAGCACTAAGGACCAAAAAAATATATATATTGCTGTCACGGTGCGTGATCCCGCACAGCATGCTCCATCCAAAAACCAAACCTTTTTGTATTCCTTTTACCTGCACTCATTGGAGTTCCAGCATTACGAAAGCAATAATTTTCCCAGAGGCCGCGGTATATTGGCCGTGGAATTGTGGTAACAGAGCGCGTAATTACAGCAGGACGAAGGAGCGCGGCCGGGGCCAGGGAATGCCGCTGCGTCATAGAAGGGAGTTATGGCTCATCACAAATGTCTCAATTAATTACGTAAAACTTGCCGTTCCCGCCACCTGCCTGGCCGGACTGGATCCATTTTTTTGGCCGTTTGCCCTCTGCAATAGTTAAAATTAATATAACCGGCGTGAAATAGAATTCTTCTCTCTTCTGTGCTGCGAAAAAAAATTATATATAAAGAATCACAAATTAATTATATCGTTTTTTTTTCTTTTGCTGACTCAATTTATAAAACAAGATTGAGGCTTAGAGGCTTAAAACTTCTGGTGTGTTCACCCAAAATCCATTTCTCAATACGTTTGGCCTTACTGTATGTTTCACTGTATACAGTTTTCTAAATCAAATACTTTTCTTGTGAATCTGGTTCTGTTACCTGGAGTTCCTTCCGGTAACATCGGTTTATTTTGCAGGATGACAACATGCCTGATTGGCAGAGGAAAGGCCAACTGAACAAACAGGCCGAGGCGGCTGCTGCTAATTGCCAGAGAGTGACTTAAAGGCTAGAAAGTCTACCTTTTGCGCAAAAGAATTAAATATTGCGCATATTTCTGCAGAAAATACCTTTTAAGTCTACAAAACATTCAGTGGGTGCCAGGTGCGCAATGCACAGGCTCCTGCAGACTCTTCCGCCAGCTCCCTGTTCATACTGAGGTATGGTAGAGCTGAAGGAAGTGCCAATAGACCACTAGTCCGGGAATTACAGTACTTGTATTCCATTGAGAACTACAAGTCCGTCTACCGTGATGGCAGATGGTACTTGTAGTTCATTCATTCACAGAGATCTGTGGAAGGATGCGGCTGTTTTGGTGGAGCCCCATTCAGCCACACCCTTTTGAAATCTGGCAACTGCTGTGGGGCAGTAGAATGGTTGGCACTGGTCAGGGCCTTGTGTGTCTGACGGGCCATGTCTGCGCTGTCCATCTCACTCGAGGACTGTGCTGTTCATACTGAGGAATGGTAGAGCTGGAGGAAGTGCCAATGGACTATGAGTCCGGGGATGACAGTACTTCACTAGTCCGTCTACCGTGATGGCAGATAGTACTTGTAGTTCATTCATTCACAGATCTCTTTGAATGAAGGATGCGGCTGTTTTGGTGGAGCCCTATTCAGTGACACCCTTTTCAAATATGGCAAATGCTGCGCGGCAGTAGAATGGTCGGTACTGGTCGGGGCCTTATGTGTCTGTCCAGGGGGGTCTGACCAGCCATGTCTGTGCTGTCCATCTTACTCGAGGACGGTGCTGTTTATACTGAGGTATGGTAGAGCTGGAGGAAGTGGCAATGAACTATGAGTCCGGGGATCACAGTACTTCACTAGTCCGTCTACTATCATGGCAGATGGTACTGTCCATCTCACTTGAGGACGTTGCTGCTGGTGCCACTGCCAGCGCTTGCCGCCTCCGCTGCACTGTCCACTCCAAGGCTTCTCCTTCAGCCCCCTCGGCTCCTGGCATTCAGTTTGCGGTATAAAATCATCATCATCAGCGGCGTGGGTGGGTTGGTCAGGTGGCATGGACTCAGGATTGGATTGTCTCGGGGATTTCCACATCTGCGTGCACATGGGCCGTTTTCACCCGATCCGGTCGCAGCCATTTTTACTAGCAGTGTTCGACTTCTACATGCATTTATGGGCAGGAGAAAAAGTGCCTGTTTTTACGGGCTGCTCGTAAATCTATGGGCGGTTGGCAACACTGGTAGAACCCCTGCATGCTACCAGAGAAGGCTGTTTTGGGAGTGGATAGGGTCCACTTGGCACCATGTTACACCCTAAATATTGGTGTAACATTGTCTTAAAGGCGAGCTTCTAGACATTTCTCCCAACCCCCTCCAAAAAAGCATTCTAAACCTCATTTCCACTTACTTTAACCCATGGTGACATGATAATCCAGTGCTGGGTCCTTCTCCTCACTGTTTACCTCCGGGAGAGGTCCTTCTTTTTGGGCATTGACAATTCCCTTTGGCTGGCCAGTGGAGGGCTCCTGTTAAGGTCCTGAAGAGAGATCCAGTCAGACCCTTGAGAACAAAGAGGACCAGCCGGCGTGGCTTGCTAGTGGCCCCCACAGGAGGAAACTGCTTCAGTGAAGGACCTAGATGGGTGGGTCTCAGGTGAGTATAACTAACTTCACCAGGAAAACTTTGGAAAGGATCGGTTGGGAGGGGACAGGCAAAAATGAAGCTTTGTGTGGAGTTGGGCTTTAGGAAAACGGCATACAGTGCAGCGTGAGGTCAAATATAACAAAAATAGATTTTGGGTTTACGTACGGTTTAGAGCCGAACACTAGCCAAAGCGTTTTTCAGCTTCAATACATTTTTATTAGAAGTTTGCAGAAGTTTCAGAGACATCGGGGCGCTTATAAACGAGTGCAGCCAGGTCTGCGCCTGTACAGGGAGCCCTGGTTACTCCAGTGCCAAGAAAATGTGGTCTGGTAGAAGAAATAAATAGTCCTGTAGTGGGAAGCAAGACCACCCTTCTGATAATATGTGGTCTACCCGATGAAACTATAATTACAGGCCACTGGCGTTGTGGCCCATAAGTACGTAAATTTAATATGGTGATGATGGAGAACAAGAGAGTTGAGAAGAAAAAAAAAGGTTGTAGGGACCTGATAGGAAGGGTCAGAAAAGGGTTTCATATAGTGGAGTAGTAGGATAGGAAGCGGGGAAATGGAACCAGGTCACCTAGTATCTCAATGTAGATGAACCCAAACACCAATTAAATGGGTCACACGGCTAACAAGGACGGTTTGAAGTCTTTAAATCATAATATAACAATTTTGGAATTTGGGATTTTTTTATTTTAGTTTAGAAATGAAAATTTCAAGAATGCCAGCAATTTATTTTTAATTTAGGAATTAAAATTTTAGGAATGGCAGCCTTCTTTTTTTTTTTTGCGCAGTTCTCACCCAAACCATTTTTACTTGTAGTGTTCAGCCCCTACGGGCATTTACAGGCAGGAGAAAAAGTGCTTGTTTTTACAGGCTGCCCGTAATTGGCAACACAGGTAGAACCCCTGCATGCTACCAGAGAGGGCTGTTTTGGGAGTGGAGGGGGTCCATTTGGCACCATGTTACACCCTAAATATATATATTTTTTTTTAGTTTCGAAATATCAACAAAGGCAGCCATTTTTTTTTAGTTTAGGAACTTAAATTTTGAGAAGGGCAGCCATTTTTTTTTTTTTAGTTTAGGAACTTACATATGTTTACATACACGGATCCCCGCTCTGGCCCTCTGTGGAGCGATTACGGGTGGCCGCCGGCCACGCGCATCGGCTCCGGCGTCACGCGTGCGCACGCCCCCTACAGCCGTTAAAGTTGCCGCTGTACAGCTACGGCAATTTGCGCAAGGTGGCCAGTCTGCCGCCGTATAACGATGGCAGCTGATCTGCAAGCAGTTAAGAATTGCAGCCATTTTTTTTAGCTTAGGAATTTCAATTTTAAAGAGGTTGTCCGCTGAAAAAAAAAATATTGAAAGTCAGCAGCTACAAATACTGCAGCTGCTGACTTTTAATAAGGGCACACTTACCTGTTCTGGACTCCAGCACCGTCCGCAGCAGAGGATGAGCGATTGCTCGTCACTCTGCTGTCCCCCCCATCCTCAGTAAGGGAACCAGGAAGTGAAGCGCTCCGGCTTCACTGCCCGGTTCCCTACGGCGCATGCACGAGTCGCGCTGCACCTGCTGATTGGCTCCCACTGTGCTCTTGGAGCCGAGTGTTCCAACAGGGGGGGACGGGACGGGAGGTGACGTCCTGCCCGCAGACTGTGGCCGGAAGTGGGTGAAAATACCTGTCTTTAGACAGGTATCTGCACCTCCCTAAAAGGTGTCAAATGTGACACCGGAGGGGGGGAGGGATCCGATCAGCGCGAGTTTTTATATTAGGGTGGAGCTCCGCTTTAAGAATGGCAGACAATTTTTCCATCTATGAAAAACCACAACATCCTATGTATTGATGGGCTGTTGTGAGATTGGAGTACTACCATGCTTTGGCCAATACTCTTTTGTCCGCCGTCAATGGGAAAGTCAAAAGGTAGAATTAATACATTTTGCTGATTTACGGCTCAGGCAACTTGCCTATGCCCTTACCCAAAATAGTGTACACCGGTTGGTACACATTAGTCCAGTAAGACCAAATTTTTGGGAAAGTCCCACCAAAAATGTAGAAGAGTTCTTAGAGTTTGACATCCCCCTGTATAAGGAGATAGGTACGAACTTCACTGAACATTCTGGAAGCCGAAACAGTTTTCCGTCACTTCTTCTCGCCCTTCAACACCCGTTCTAGAAATGGGAGGAGTGGTCGTCTAGAAAGAAATAAGCATAGATGACAATAAAAATTACTGCCAGGGGTTCTGACCCTTCACCTTTCTACCAGCAAGCAGAACTTATAGAAGGTCAGTTGTGGAAGCCTCCATATTTTGTTCACAGAAGATGTCCCGTTAAAAAAAAAAAAAATTGGCCTTTATCTGAAGACAATGATGGTCAGCGGCTGTAAGGCACAACATGGTGGACAGGGAGCGATCTGCTCTACAAAGCCAGGACATGGCTGCATTCCCCGAATTGCTGAAGGCATCTAACCGAGTGAAATCAGAAGGTCAGCTTGACCAAGAAACATTTCTCAGCGATTATTGCTGCATCCTTGCTGATAAATTCTGTGGAAATATGATAATTTCTCAGATGTGTATTGACAGCTACTAAATCTTTCATGCTAGTTCAACGGCCAGCTTAGGCCTCTTCTTTTCTATGCATAGCTTATCTTGTATGCAAATTTATTATTATGCAAGTTACATTTGTAGGCAGAGCTACCTGCTTAAAGTGATATAAGTAATTTTACAAGTATCCATGAATAAATTACAGATGGGCCCTCCAGACCCTCCTGCGCTGTGTGTTCAAGACCCCCCCCTGTACCGTGCCCTCCAGACCCCCCCCTGTACCGTGCCCTCCAGACCCCCCCCTGTACCGTGCCCTCCAGACCCCCCCCCTGTACTGTGCCCTCCAGACCCCCCTGTACTGTGCCCTCCAGACCCCCCTGTACTGTGCCCTCCAGACCCCCCTGTACTGTGCCCTCCAGACCCCCCTGTACTGTGCCCTCCAGACCCCCCCTGTACCGTGCCCTCCAGATGCACCGTGCCCCCTCCACACCCCCCTGTAATATACCCTCCAGACCCACCCCCCCCCCCTGTTCCGTGCCCTCCAGACCCCCCCCTGTACCGTGCCCTCCAGATGCACCATGCCCCCTCCACACCCCCCTGTAATATACCCTCCAGACCCCCCCCCCCTGTTCCGTTCCCTCCAGACCCCCCCCCCCTTGTTCCATGCCCTACAGACCCCAATTGTACCATGCCCTCCAGATGCAATGTGCCCCCTCCACACCCCCCTGTAATATACCCTCCAGACCCCCCCCCCGTACCGTGCCCTCCAGGCCCCACCCTGTTCCGTGCCCTCCAGACCCCCCCTGTTCCGTGCCCTCCAGATGCATCGTACCCCCTCCACACCCCCCTGTACCATACCCTCCAGACACCCCTGTACCGTCTCCTCCAGATCGCCCTGTGCCGTGCCCTCCAGACCCCCCTGTACCATGCCCTCCAGACCCCCCTGTACCGTGCCCTCCAGACCCCCCTGTACCGTGCCCTCCAGACCCCCCTGTACCGTGCCCTCCAGACCCCCCTGTAACGTGCCCTCCAGACCTCCCTGTACCGTGCCCTCCAGACCCCCCTGTACCATGCCCTCCATACCCCCCTGTACTGTGCCCTCCGGACCCTCTTCCCCTTTACACTGCCCTGTTCTCTGCCTTTCTAGTCTCTCCCTGCTCTCACCCCTGTCATCTGCCATACTAATGTGCACTACATCTTACTGACCTCTGTACACTGCCCTACTGACTTTTGGAGGCTTGATATTTATCTTAAAAAAAATAAAAAAGCCTCATTAGTGCCCATCTGTGAAGAAGAAAAATTACTTATTTGGAAAATTTGTTAACAGAAACTTAAGAAGAACATTTTTTTCAATATTTTCTCCTTTTTTTTGTATTTTTTTAGCAAACAATTATAAAAATGTCCTTTTGGGTACAGTGTTGCATGACCGTACAATTGTCATTAAAAGTGTGACGGCGCTGAAAGCTGAAAAATTGGCCTGGGCAGGCAGGGGGGTGAAAGTATTAAAATGGTAAAGGACAAATTTGTATTGAGTTATCTTTGACAGGGGTTCTGCTTTAAGAAAAATAATTACACTTGCAATAACTCCAATTTGTTTTATTCCCGCAGCCATGTGGGTGCTCATCGTCCTCCTTCTCATCGCCATTGTCGTGGTGGCAGCTTGGCCGAAGTGACCAACAAGGATGTAAACGGAGAAACCTACCGGTCGGAGTGCGGTGATGGCCACGACTTGCCAATTCCTCATCTTCTACAATCACTAATCTCATACCAAAGGACCGTCAATATATTCTAATCAACACATAACATAACTTTTTTGATTGAGGTCTTTCGTTTTCACCACCTCGCCCAACAATTTGCATCCAGTCCTCTTGAGTACGGACGCCATCTTGGAAAAAAGCCGAAGCTGAAAGGGTTACGCCGAGATCCTCCTTTATTTCCCCAGCGGGCTGCTCTGACTTAGTGCGTTCCAAAACAATATATACGAAGTGTATATAAATATCCGCAGACTCACCCGGGAGGGGCCAACGCCCATCCATTTTCAGACCTGCGTGACATCAAGTTACCTGAAACCAGCTGTTTTTATACTCGCTAACGACCAAGTCGATATCTCAGCTCTATATTAAGCTTTTTTTTTTTTTTTTTGCAGAGGTGGGAGTAAAAAAAAAAAGGAAAATTTATAATAAAATTCAGAGAACATAAAAATACTGGAAAACATCTGAGGCCCCCTCCCAAGGCCCTTCATGGGTGTACGGTTCGAAACGAAACCTGCATTATTATTTTTTCTTTCTCGTGGCAATTTTTTTTTTCCCGAAAGAAGGACATTTTACGTGACCGTAGACGTTGGGTCTTTTGAAGGAGACCAAGACACCACCACTGACTTGCTATAAACTGTCAAGCTTTGCAAAGGATTCTGGGGGGGGAAAAAGTCAGTTCTGAAGTCGAGGTTGGCACGTTCCTGTCCCGGCAACAAACCTTTTCTGAGCCTCGGAGTCTACGATGTCACAGAAACAGAGTGTACTCGCCTGTCCAGGATTTCCTTTTACTCCGCCGAGCAATTTGTAGACGAGTGCTTTTCCCAGCCCTGTGTGAGTGGTTCCATATGGGACGTATCGGGCAAATTATAAGCATCCATAGAGGTTTCTCAACAATCTTCAGCTGACACATCTGACACCGTGAAATGAAAAGCCTGTTGAATTTCTGAAGGCGAAAAATTGGTGAAAGAAATGTTATAATAGAAGTGTTTTAAGATGTAGGCAGAATTATGGGCTGGTGTGCACACCGGATACTACATACAATAAAAGTAACTCACGCTATGAACCTTGTCTGTATTTTATAATAAGGTTTCTTAGATCGAAATTGTTAACTGTCTCGGTGCCTCTTTTTTTTTTTCCTCTCTTTTTCTTTATTTTTTCTTTGTGTTCAAGATTTACCACACGTTGCCCTCCATACCCCCCTGTACTGTGCAACGTTCAAGATTTACCACACGTTGCCCGTCATTCTTATACTAAATCCTCTTCCTTCCTTCATCTTGGATTCTCCTGCCTCTTTCGGTACCACACGTTGCCCGTCATTCTTACACTACATCCTCCTCCTTCCTTAATTTTGGATTCTCCTGCCTCTCTCGGTACCACACGCTGCCCATCATTCTTACACTACATCCTCCTTCTTTCTTCATCTCGGATTCTACTGCCTCTCTCGGTACCACAGGCTGCCCATCATTCTTACACTACATCCTCCTCCTTCCTTCATCTTGGATTCTCCTGTCTCTCTCGGTACCACACACTGCCCGTCATTCTTACACTACATCCTCCTTCTTTCTTCATCTCGGATTCTACTGCCTCTCTCGGTACCACAGGCTGCCCATCATTCTTACACTACATCCTCCTCCTTCCTTCATCTTGGATTCTATTGCCTCTCTCGGTACCAGACTTGTACTGCATCCTCCTCCTTCCTTCATCTTGGATTCTCCTGGCTCTCTCGGTACCACAGGCTGCCCGTCATTCTTACACTACATCCAACTCCTTCCTTCATCTTAGATTCTCCTGGCTCTCTCGGTACCACACGTTGCCCGTCATTCTTACACTACATTCAACTCCTTCCTTCATCTTGGATTCTCCTGGCTCTCTTGGTACCACACGTTGCCCGTCATTCTTACACTACATCCAACTCCTTCCTTCATCTTAGATTCTCCTGGCTCTCTCGGTACCACACGTTGCCCGTCATTCTTACACTACATTCAACTCCTTCCTTCATCTTGGATTCTCCTGGCTCTCTCGGTACCACAGGCTGCCCGTCATTCTTACACTACATCCAACTCCTTCCTTCATCTTGGATTCTCCTGGCTCTCTCTGTACCACAGGCTGCCCATCATTCTTACACTACATCCTCCTTTCTTCATCTTGGATTCTCCTGGCTCTCTCGGTACCACAGGCTGCCCGTCATTCTTACACTACATCCTCCTCCTTCCTTCATCTTGGATTCTCCTGGCTCTCTCGGTACCACAGGCTGCCCGTCATTCTTACACTACATCCTCCTCCTTCCTTCATCTTGGATTCTCCTGGCTCTCTCGGTACCACAGGCTGCCCGTCATTCTTACACTACATCCTCCTCCTTCCTTCATCTTGGATTCTCCTGGCTCTCTCGGTACCACACGTTGCCCGTCATTCTTACACTACATCCAACTCCTTCCTTCATCTTAGATTCTCCTGGCTCTCTCGGTACCACACGTTGCCCGTCATTCTTACACTACATCCTCCTCCTTCCTTCATCTTGGATTCTCCTGCCTCTTTCGGTACCACACACTGCTCGTAAATCTTACACTACAACATCCACCTTCCTTCATCTTGGTTTCTTCTGCCTCTCTCGTCTCGTAATAGTTGAGACTTTTTATGGGATCTTTTCTAGTTGTTCTAAAAAAGTACTGCTGAACCCGGGACGCCACTCTCCCAGCCCAACTAAGGTGCAATATTAGGCAGTCTCAGACAGCTCTACTCTGCTAACAATGTTTTTTTTTTTTTTACTGATGCGTTTTACCCCCGCTCACCGTGGCTTGGTCATAGAGGTTTTAAAAAGTAGGGATGCCCCGATTTATCGGCTGTAAATGGGGTTGTCGGCATTTTGCAGAAAGTAAAAAAAAATAAAAAAAAGCTGTCAATGCTTAAAGCGGTATTTCACCCTAAATATAAGATCTCCCATGCGATCCAGCATACTGGCGTCAGCGCCAGTATGCTGGGTTTTTTTTTTTTTTAATCGCACACTTACTGTATTATGGTGGAATTCCTTTTTTGTCCCCCGTGGTGGACGGCGCCAGTATAGCGCGTCACATCCTCCGAAAATACCCGATATGGACTCGGGTAATCTCGGCGAAAATGCGGCGCCTGCGCACAGACCTAGGAGCTGACTGCGCAGGCGCCGTATTTCTCCGAGTCCTACGGCTATGGCGCGTCACGCCCTCCGAAATAGGACTCGGAGAAATACGGCGCCTGCGCAGTCAGCTCCTAGGTCTGTGCGCAGGCGCCGCATTTTCGCCAAGATTACCCGAGTCCATATCGGGTATTTTAGGAAGATGTGACGAGCAATACTAGAGCCGTCCACCGCGGGGGACAAAAAAGGAATTCCACCATAATACAGTAAGTGTGCGATTAAAAAAAAAAAAACACAGCATACTGGCGCTGACGCCAGTATGCTGGATCACATGGGAGATCTTATATTTAGGGTGAACCTCCGCTTTAAAAAGATGAGCTTCCGCATCAATGCGCAGCTTTCTGGTCCAATGCCGCAAAATCGCATGCCTTGGGTAGACAGAGTGGCTTTCCAATCTGTGTGTGACAAGAGGAGGGGGCCACACTGGGATGTGACCCATCGGCTGTGCAGAGCAGCGAGGAGTCCGGAGAGCGCTGAGCAGCGAATGTCTCCAATCAGCAGAGAGGTAACTGGAGAGCCCCGGGGGAACCACAAGTACCGGCGTGTCCTGGCACTACCACCCTGGAGACACCATGAGTACAAATATCCAAATATTACCTCCCTGGGGACACCATGAGGGCGGAGGGCGGCAAATCAGGGGCGGACTGACCATTGGCACTCTCGGACCATGCCACTAGGGGGCCCCATCAGGGTTGTCAAGCTCAATAAAACCAGGGACAGTATGTAAAAATCTTTTTATTTTTTTTACATCTGTCCCTGATATGTCTGAAACCGACATTGCTGCCCTGCCTCTGCACTGCCTCCTGGCATGGTGGCCATCTGTAAGCTTGGGGGCCCCATAATCTTCTATTGCCCGGGGGTCCCATGGGTTTTCAGTCCACCCCTGGTACAAATATCCAGATACTACCTCCCTGGGGGCACCACGAGTAGTATTAAAAAGTTGAATTCAATACAATTATATATAAAACAATATATTTTCAAAACTGTCCGTTTTGGTTTTCGGCCAAGTGCTTCTTGAATTTTTGGTTTCAGCCCGGGGGGGGGGGGGGGGGGGGTGATATGCTATATGGTCAAACGTTTGTGGACACCTGACCATCACACCTACAGTATATGGCTGATGAGCAAAACTCTCCCAAGCCTGGTTACCTTTAGCTGACTTCATACTGAAGGAATGTCATTACAAACTGACCTGATCATCTGTGCCACGCCGCCAAACTGGGAGAAGACTCAGTGGCAGACGCAGCATCTACAGTTAAGTATTCCTGTTATATTTTATAATGTTATTACATTTGTTATCTGTCGTTACTTAATTAAATGTTGTACCTACAAGTGTGTGTGTGATCTTTCTTTGCAGATCTCAAATGCCACCCCAGAAAGGTAAATTTTCACGTGATAAAACAGTGGCCAAACGTGGAATTCCTTCCAAACGGAGTTCAGGTGTTTCCACTGAAGGGTACTATTAAAGCTACAGCATAAAAAAGGTATTTTAGACAATTTGGTGCTTCCAACCTTGTATTGACAATTTTGTGAAGACCAGGGCTTTTTTTTTCTCTAAAAATAGGTACAGGATTGCCATAACGTCACAGTCACGATAAAAAACCCGCTGATTGCCGCCATTACTAGTAAAAAAATATTAACCACTTAAGGACCCCCTACCGATGATATACGTCGGCAGAATGGCACGGCTGGGCATAATCACGTACCTGTACGTGTCTCTTTTACCACTTTAGCCCCGGACCATATTGCTGTCCAAAGACCAGAGCACTTTTTGCGATTCGCCACTGCGTCGCTTTAACTGACAATTGCGCGGTCGTGCGACGTGGCTCCCAAACAAAATTGGCATCCTTTTTTTCCCACAAATAGAGCTTTCTTTTGGTGGTATTTGATCATCTCTGCGGTTTTTATTTTTTGCGCTATAAACAAAAACAGAGCGACTATTTTGAAAAAAATGCAATATTTTTTACTTTTTTCTGTAATAAATATCCCCAAAAATATAAAAAAAAAAAATTTTTTCCTCAGTTTAGGCCGATACGTATTCTTCTACATATTTTTCGTAAAAAAAAATCGCAATTAGCGTTTATTGATTGGTTTGCGCAAAATGTATAGCTTTTACAAAATAGGGGGTAGTTTTATGGCATTTTTATTATTATTTTTTTTTCTACTAGTAATGGCGGCAATCAGCATTTTTTTTCAGTACTGCGACCTTATGGCGGACACTTCGGACACTTTTGACACATTTTTGGGACCATTGGCATTTTTTTAGCGATCAATGCATCAAATGCATTGGATTACTATAAAAATGCCATTGGCAGTGAAGGGGTTAACACTAGGGGGCGGGGAAGGGGTTAAGTGTGTTCCTATTTGTGTTCTAACTGTATGGGGGGGTGGACTTACTAGGGGGAATCACTGATCTTCCGTTCATACATTGTATGAACAGAAAATCAGCGTTTCCCCCGCTGACAGGAACGAGCGCTGTGTGTTTACACACACAGCTCCCGTTCCCCGCTCTGTAACGAGCGATCACGTGTGCCCGGCGGCGATCGTGCCCGCCGGGCACACGCCCGGGACTCGGGGGGGAGCGGGGGGCGCGCGCGCGGGCCGCGGGCGGCGCGCACGCGCCCCCTAGTGGCCGTCTAAAGTGGCGACGTAGAGCTACGGGCTCTCGCGCAGCAGTGCCGACCTGCCGCCGTATTACTGCGGCGGCTGGTCGGCAAGCGGTTAAAGCCCAGCCGCGAGGTCGCGATCCGAAGCTCCGTGACAGCGGGACCCCGTCGACGATCAGGTCCGCGGGTCCCGTGGTGACTGGAGCTGAACAACGGGGAGAGGTGAGTGTAAACACACATTCCCCATTCTTCACAGTGGCAGTGTCACTGATCGTGTGTTCCCTGATATAGGGCAAGACGTACAGTCACACGTCCAGCCACGCCCCCCTACCGTTAGAAACACATATGAGGTCACACTTAACCCTTTCAGCGCCCCCTAGTTGTTAACTCCTAAACGGCAATTGTCATTTTCACAGTAATCAGTGCTTTTTTCGCTGTGTCAATGACAATGATCCCAAAATGGCATCAAAGTTGTCCGATGTGTCCACCATAGTGTTGCAGCCACGAAAAAAATCGCTGATCGCCGCCATTAGTAGTAAAAAAAAAAATACTAATAAAAAAAAAGCAATAACACTATCCCCTATTTTGTAAACGCTATAAATTTTGCGCAAACCGATCAATAAACGCTAATTGTGATTTTTTTTTTTTTTTTTTTTTTTTTACCAAAAATAAGTAGAAGAATACGTATCGGCCTAAACTGAGGGAAAAATGTATTTTTTTTATATATTTTTTGGGGACATTCATTATAGCAAAAAGTAAAAAATATTGCATTTTTTTTCAAAATTGTCGCTTTTTTTCAAAATTTGTTTATAGCGCAAAAAATAAAAACCGCAGAGGTGATCAAATACCACCAAAAGAAATCTCTATTTGTGGGGAAAAAAGGACGCCAATTTTGTTTGGGAGCCATGTCGCACAATTGTCCGTTAAAGCGACGCAGTGCCGAATCGCAAAAAGGGGCAAGGTCCTTTACCTGCATAATGGTCCGGCGATGAAGTGGTTAATAAAAATGCCATAAAACTATCCCCTATTTTGTAGACGCTAAAACTTTTGCGTAAACCAATCAATAAACGCTTATTGCAATTTTTTTTTTACCAAAAATATGTAGAAGAATACGTATCGGCCTAAACTGAGGACATTTTTATTTTTTATTATTATTATAGCAAAAGGTAAAAAATATATATTTTCAAAATTGTCGCTCTATTTTTGTTTATAGCGCAAAAAATAAAAACTGCAGAGGTGATCAAATACCACCAAAAGAAAGCTCTACTTGTGGGAAAAAAAGGACGCCAATTTTGTTTGGGAGCCGCGTCGGAACGACTGCGCGACGGTCATTCAAAGCGTGACAGCGCTGAAAGCTGAAAATTGGGTAGGAAGGGGGTGAAAATGCTCAGTGTTGAAGTGGTTAAAAAAAATAAAAAAGTCTCCGCCCCGGACTACTTCCCAATCGAGGAGCCGAGCCACCCAGGAGAAGAGACCTTTAATTCCTCCGTAATGTTCCCGCACACAAAGGGGGCTCAGTTCTAAGGGCCCTCAACTGTCATACTTTCTAATTAAAACCGTCACAGATTATAAAAACAAAAAAGGCTTTTTTTTTCTTTTTTTTTATTGAGTTCTCAGCCTATGTAAATGAGTAGAAGGTCTAAATGTACATCTGTGTTTTTGAGTGTTTTTTGTTTTTTTCCTCTTTTTTTTTTTATACCGCGGTGCTCTTGCAGAACCGGCCTTTGTGCGATACGAGCGCACCAATATATCTCCGCCGCTACGACAAGCAGGAGGGCCAGCGGCCAAAAGATGATTATTTTGGCGCCGTAAAAAGTTAATTAAACTCCAACACTTTTGTCTGCTCTGGAGATGTTTTGTAAAAGATAAGACAGGCTTCTGGCACCGTCTTCAGAGAGCGAATAAAAAGCCCATGTTTTCCTGTTCCGTAAACAGATGGATCTGCGAGAAACCAAAAAAAAAGAAGATATTTTTACTGGCTAAGCAAGTTCCTTTTTTTTTTTAAAGGGCTTATTTTTTAGGAATTAAAGTAAAATCCCCCTTGCTAGTCTCAGGTTGGACCCCCTTTATTAGGCCCACCTTGCTAGTAGCGGGTTGGACCCCCTTTATTAGGTCCCCATTGCTAGTCTCGGGTTGGACCCCCTTTATTAGGTCCCCCTTGCTAGTAGTGGGTTGGACCCCCTTTATTAGGTCCCCATTGCTATTCTCAGGTTGGACCCCCTTTATTAGGTCCCCCTTGCTAGTAGCGGGTTGGACCCCCTTTATTAGGTCCACCTTGTTAGTAGTGGGTTGGACCCCCTTTATTAGGTCCCCATTGCTAGTCTCGGGTTGGACCCCCTTTATTAGGTCCCCCTTGCTAGTAGTGGGTTGGACCCCCTTTATTAGGTCCACCTTGTTAGTAGTGGGTTGGACCCCCTTTTTAGGTCCCCATTGCTAGTCTCGGGTTGGACCCCCTTTTTTTAGGCCCCCCTTGCTAGTAGCGGATTGGAGCCCCTTTATTAGGTCCCCCTTGTTAGTAGCGGGTTGGACCCCCTTTATTAGGTCCTCTTTGTTAGTAGCGGGTTGGACCCCCTTTATTAGGTCCTCCTTGCTAGTAGAGGGTTGGACCCCCTTTATTAGGTTCCCCTTGCTAGTAGCAGGTTGGACCCCCTTTATTAGGTCCCCCTTGCTAGTAGTGGGTTGGACCCCCTTTATAAGGTCCTCCTTGCTAGTAGCGGGTTGGACCCCCTTTATTAGGTCCTCCTTGCTAGTTGCGGGTTGGACCTCCTTTATTAGGTCCTCCTTGCTAGTAGCGGGTTGGACCCCCCCTTTATTAGGTCCCCCTTGCTAGTAGTGGGTTGGACCCCCTTTATTAGGTCCTCCTTGCTAGTAGCGGGTTGGACCCCCTTTATTAGGTCCTCCTTGCTAGTAGCGGGTTGAACCCCCTTTATTAGGTCCACCTTGTTAGTAGTGGGTTGGACCCCCTTTATTAGGTCCCCATTGCTAGTCTCGGATTGGACCCCCTTTATTAGGTCCTCCTTGCTAGTAGCGGGTTGGACCCCCTTTATTAGCTCCTCTTTGTTAGTAGTGAGTTGGACCCCCTTTATTAGGTCCCCTTTGCTAGTCTCGGGTTGGACCCCCTTTATTAGGTCCCCCTTGCTAGTAGCGGGTTGGACCCCCTTTATTAGGTCCACCTTGTTAGTAGTGGGTTGGACCCCCTTTATTAGGTCCCCATTGCTAGTCTCGGGTTGGACCCCCTTTATTAGGTCCTCCTTGCTAGTAGCGGGTTGGACCCCCTTTATTAGGTCCTCTTTGTTAGTAGCGGGTTGGACCCCCTTTATTAGGTCCTCCTTGCTAGTAGAGGGTTGGACCCCCTTTATTAGGTTCCCCTTGCTAGTAGCAGGTTGGACCCCCTTTATTAGGTCCTCCTTGCTAGTAGCTGGTTGGACCCCCTTTATTAGGTCCTCCTTGCTATTAGCGGGTTGGACCCCCTTTATTAGGTCCTCCTTGCTAGTAGCGGGTTGGACCCCCTTTATTAGGTCCTCCTTGCTAGTAGCGGGTTGGACCCCCTTTATTAGGTCCCCCATGCTAGTAGCGGGTTGGACCCCCTTTATTAGGTCCCCCTTGCTAGTAGTGGGTTGGACCCCCTTTATTAGGTCCTCCTTGCTAGTAGCGGGTTGGACCCCCTTTATTAGGTCCTCCTTGCTAGTAGCAGGTTGGACCCCCTTTATTAGGTCCTCCTTGCTAGTAGTGGGTTGGACCCCCTTTATTAGGTTCCCCTTGCTAGTAGCAGGTTGGACCCCCTTTATTAGGTCCCCCTTGCCAGTGTTGGTTGGACCCCCTTTATTAGGTCCCCATTGCTAGTCTCGGGTTGGACCCCCTCTATTAGGTCCCCATTGCTAGTCTTGGGTTGGACCCCCTTTATTAGGTCCCCATTGCTAGTAGCGGGTTGGACCCCCTTTATTAGGTCCACTTTACTAGTATCTGGTTGGACCCCCTTTATTAGGTCCACCTTGTTAGTAGTGGGTTGGACACCCTTTATTAGGTCCCCATTGCTAGTAGAGGGTTGGACCCCCTTTTTAGGTCCTCCTTGCTAGTAGTGGGTTGGACCCCCTTTATTAGGTTCTCATTGCTAGTAGCAGGTTGGACCCCCTTTATTAGGTCCTCCTTGCTAGTAGCGGGTTGAACCCCCTTTATTAGGTCCCCCTTGCTAGTAGCGGGTTGGACCCCCTTTATTAGGTGAACCTTGCTAGTAGCGGGTTGGACCCCCTTTATTAGGTCCCCCTTGCTAGTAGTGGGTTGGACCCCCTTTATTAGGTGAACCTTGCTAGATGCGGGTTGGACCCCCTTTATTAGGTCCCCCTTGCTAGTAGCGGGTTGGACCCCCTTTATTAGGTGAACCTTGCTAGTAGCGGGTTGGACCCCCTTTATTAGGTCCTCCTTGCTAGTAGCGGGTTGGACCCCCTTTATTAGGTCCCCCATGCTAGTAGCGGGTTGGACCCCCTTTATTAGGTCCCCCTTGCTAGTAGTGGGTTGGACCCCCTTTATTAGGTCCTCCTTGCTAGTAGCGGGTTGGACCCCCTTTATTAGGTCCTCCTTGCTAGTAGCAGGTTGGACCCCCTTTATTAGGTCCTCCTTGCTAGTAGTGGGTTGGACCCCCTTTATTAGGTTCCCCTTGCTAGTAGCAGGTTGGACCCCCTTTATTAGGTCCCCCTTGCCAGTGTTGGTTGGACCCCCTTTATTAGGTCCCCATTGCTAGTCTCGGGTTGGACCCCCTCTATTAGGTCCCCATTGCTAGTCTTGGGTTGGACCCCCTTTATTAGGTCCCCATTGCTAGTAGCGGGTTGGACCCCCTTTATTAGGTCCACTTTACTAGTATCTGGTTGGACCCCCTTTATTAGGTCCACCTTGTTAGTAGTGGGTTGGACACCCTTTTTAGGTCCTCCTTGCTAGTAGTGGGTTGGACCCCCTTTATTAGGTTCTCATTGCTAGTAGCAGGTTGGACCCCCTTTATTAGGTCCTCCTTGCTAGTAGCGGGTTGAACCCCCTTTATTAGGTCCCCCTTGCTAGTAGCGGGTTGGACCCCCTTTATTAGGTGAACCTTGCTAGTAGCGGGTTGGACCCCCTTTATTAGGTCCCCCTTGCTAGTAGTGGGTTGGACCCCCTTTATTAGGTGAACCTTGCTAGATGCGGGTTGGACCCCCTTTATTAGGTCCCCCTTGCTAGTAGCGGGTTGGACCCCCTTTATTAGGTGAACCTTGCTAGTAGCGGGTTGGACCCCCTTTATTAGGTCCCCCTTGCTAGTAGTGGGTTGGACCCCCTTTATTAGGTCCCCATTGCTAGTCTCGGGTTGGACCCCCTTTATTAGGTCCCCCTTGCTAGTATCAGGTTGGACCCTCATTATTAGGTCCTTCTTGCTAGTAGCGGTTGGACCCTCTTTATTAGGTCCACCTTGCCAGTATTGGTTGGACCCCCTTTATTAGCTCCCCCATTGCTAGTAGCGGGTTGGACCCCCTTTATTAGGTCCTCCTTGCTAGTAGTGGGTTGGACCCTCTTTATTAGGTCCACCTTGCCAGTATTGGTTGGACCCCCTTTATTAGGTCCCCCTTGCTAGTAGCGGGTTGGACCCCCTTTATTAGGTCCCCCTTGCTAGTATCAGGTTGGACCCCCTTTATTAGGTCCCCCTTGCTAGTATCAGGTTGGACCCCCCCTTTATTAGGTCCCCCTTGCTAGTAGTCGGTTGGATCCCCTTTATTAGGTCCCCCTTGCTAGTAGAGGGTTGGACCCCCTTTATTAGGTCCCCCTTGCTAGTAGTTGGTTGGACCCCCTTTATTAGGTGAACCTTGCTACTAGTGGGTTGGACCCCCTTTATTAGGTCCCCCATGCTAGTAGAGGGTTGGACCCCCTTTATTAGGTCCCCCTTGCTAGTAGTGGGTTAAATCCCCTTTATTAGGACCCCCTTGCTAGTAGAGGGTTGAACCCCCTTTATTAGGACCCCCTTGCCTCTCCAGCTGTGGTGAAACTACAAATCCCATGAGGCATTGCAAGACCCTGACAATCACAGGCATGACTCCTAGAGGCAGAGGCATGATGGGGTTTGTAGTTTCACCACTGCTGGAGTGCCGAGGTTGCCTACTACCTGGTCTACTAGCTTTGATTGCTGCAGCTCTGGGATCTACTAGGACCACCAGATCTTTCTTCATCCTGAAGTCCCTCAGAGGTTCTCCTCCTAGCGAGGAACTTGCATTCACATTTTTAGCCCCCAAGTGCATTACTTTAAAGATTTTTACATTAAGCCTCATTTTGTTTTGTCATGTAGTTGCCCACCCCATTATTTGCTCTTGCGAGGCAGGCCCATAAACACTAGCCGGCCAGGGGGATTAGAGAGGTCTCAGCCCAGGCAGGATAAGATAACAGTATGAAATCCCCTCCTTTGGTGCAGAGCTCGGCTCCTAGACCTCTAACCCGGTCGCCATCTTGGACACGCCCCCGCCCACCCCATTATTTAATTGGGGTCCTCTTGTAAGGTTACTATACCTTGCTGTGAAGTATTTTCCCTACTTGGCTTTGTGTCATCAGCAAACACTAAGATTGAGCTATTTATTCCATCCTCTATACTGGTCCCAGGACAGATCCTTGGGGTACTCCAATTACCACCCCAGACCATTCTGAGTGTGCGCCATTTATTACCACCCTTTGGACACGCCCCTGTAACCAGTTTTTTATCCATGTACAAACCCTGTGGTCCATGTCTACAGACCTCAGTTTGTGAATTATCGTATATACTCGAGTATAACCCGACCCGAATATAAGCCGAGGCACCTAATTTTACCAAAAAATTGGAAAATGTATTGACTCGAGTATAAGCCTAATGTGCCCATGTGCATGCCTCACTGTGCCCATGTGCATGCCTCACTGTGTCAATGCCTCACTGTGCCCATGTGCATGCCTCACTGTGTCAATGCCTCACTGTGCCCATGTGCATGCCTCACTGTGTCCATGCCTCACTGTGTCCATGCCTCACTGTGCCCATGCCTCACTGTGTCCCTGATTAGACTGACGTTTAACATTGGAGTCTATGGAAGGGGTGCCCGGCTTTGAAAAATCGGTGCTCCCCAGCCGTAGGTCCCCCAGACAACAAACTTTGCACACTTCTAGAGGAGAAATTGGGCTACACGTGTGCCAGTTCCAGGGGACCTATGGCTGGCCGGTACCAGGTCCCCAAAGGTGACTCGAGTATAAGCCAAGGGGGGCATTTTCAGCACACAAAAAAATGTGCTGAAAAACTCGGCTTATACTCAAGTAAATGCGGTAAGTGTTTATTGGAGACTGTATCAAATGCTTTTTCAAAATCCAGACACATTCCGCCCCTATATAGATGGCGGCTCACTTCCTCATAGAGTGTTAACAGATTGGTCTGGCAAGAATGAGCTGTCATAAACCCATGCTGATTACTACTAATGATTGTGTTTTCATAGGCAAATTATTGGATATAGTCCCTCATCATCCCCCTCCAATAGTTTACATTAGGGTTGTCCCGATACCGATACTAGTATCGGGACCGATACCGAGTATTTGTGGGAGTACTTGTACTCGCGCAAATACCCCCGATGCCTAAATAAAATACTTCCCACCACAAAGCAGCCGCCGCTGCTGCATACCGCCACGTTAATCCCTGTGTATTGTAATCGCCGCATTACAGGCACCTTTCGTTTGAATTCTTCTAATGCCCGCCGCACCATGTATAGACACTCCCCTTCTCGGGATTGGACGGATCTGTCCAATCCCGAGCAAGGGGGAGTGTCTATGCACTGAGCCGTGTATAGACACTCCCCCTTGCTCGGGATTGGACTGATTTGACCAATCCCGAGAAGGGGAGTGTCTATACGCGGCGGGCATTAAGAATTCAAACAAAAGGTGCCTGTAATGCGGCAATTACAATACACGGGGATTAACACGGCATCATCTACTACAGGTATAGGGGACATGACATGGCTGCATATATGTGGGGGACATGACATGGCTGCAATATGTGGGGGACAGGACATGGCTGCAATATGTGGGGGACAGGACATGGCTGCAATATGTGGGGGACAGGACATGGATGCAATATGTGGGGGACATGACATGGCTGCATATATGGGGGACATGACATGGCTGCAATATGTGGGGGACAGGACATGGCTGCAATATGTGGGGGACAGGACATGGCTGCAATATGTGGGGGACAGGACATGGCTGCAATATGTGGGGGACAGGACATGGCTGCAATATGTGGGGGACAGGACATGGCTGCAATATGTGGGGGACATCACATGGATGCAATATGTGGGGGACATGACATGGCTGCATATATGGGGGACATGACATGGCTGCAATATGTGGGGGACAGGACATGGCTGCAATATGTGGGGGACAGGACATGGCTGCAATATGTGGGGGACATGGCTGGGGGGACATGGCAGCATTTGTGGACACATTAAAAAAAGTATCGGTATTCGGTATCGGCAAGTACATGAAAAAAAGTATCGGTACTTGTACTCGGTCCTAAAAAAGTGGTATCGGGACAACCCTAGTTTACATACTATCGATGTTAGACTGACTGGCCTGTAGTTCCCAGGAATATGTTTTTGGGGTTTGCAAAGGCAATTGATGCCCACAAAGTGGATTTTATATCCTTTTTGGCCATTGGAGAATATAAGTAAATGAAAATGTGTGTGTGACCGTAGTTCAGCTTTAAATATGTCTTTCAGGCTGGCAACTTCACTGTAACGGGAGGGTCCGTGGGACCCAGAAACGCTTAGAAAGTATGAGATACTCCTGTTTCAGCTTCCCCAATGCCTCTTATGTGTAGATCACCCTGTGTCTCTAATAGGGGCACAGGGTGAATGAGAACCCCACTATGGTCTGTGCTAGTTACATTTAATGAGGATATTGTATATATTGTATATATATTGTGTGTTGGCTGATGTGTACTATTAGGCTGCATTCACACTATAACGCGGCGTATTGTAGCGCAATTTGCTGCGACAAATTGCACCGTTTTGTCCCGCGATTTGCCGCGTCAAAACGCGTTGTTTTTTGCCTTGTTTTCGCTGGGAGGGGTGATTTTACATTGTCTCCTATGCCGAAACGCCGAAGCCGCCTGAAAAAAAGGGTCCGGGACTTGTTTTGAGCTTCAGGCGTACGGCGTTCGGTGTGGAGATGTGAACCATCTCCATAGCCGACAATGTTAAATCACCCCTCAAGTGTATTTTAAGCTGCAATAGCGTCGGGCGTAAAAACGCCTAGGTGTGAATGCAGCCTTAAGCTTGCTGTGGTAATTAAGTCTGCTACTGTGATGTAAATGAAGCTCGGATGGCTTCTGAAAACCTTTCATTGTGTTATGCTAATTGACACTGTATTGTATGAATTTCTGTTGATGATAAATGTGGATTGTGAGTTAGCACAGTCTAAAGGTCTGATGTTTGACATGTCAGCTGTAGTTAATTAGCTCCTGTAAATTATGTCTAACTAAAGGAACGTGTATTGTATAGCAGGTGAGAGAAGCCGGAGTCATGTTGTCTTATTAAAGGAATGTGTATTGTATAGCAAGTGAGAGAAGCCGGAGTCGTGTTGTCTTATTAAAGGAATGTGTATTGTATAGCAGGTGAGAGAAGCCGGAGTCATGTTGTCTTATTAAAGGAATGTGTATTGTATAGCAGGTGAGAGAAGCCGGAGTCGTGTTGTCTTATTAAAGGAATGTGTATTGTATAGCAGGTGAGAGAAGCTGGAGTCATGTTGTCTTATTTAAGGAATGTGTATTGTATAGCAGGTGAGAGAAGCCGGAGCATGTTGTCTTATTAAAGGAATGTGTATTGTATAGCAGGTGAGAGAAGCCGGAGTCATGTTGTCTTATTTAAGGAATGTGTATTGTATAGCAGGTGAGAGAAGCCGGAGCATGTTGTCTTACTAAAGGAATGTGTATTGTATAGCAGGTGTCTATCTTAAAAGATGTGTATTGAGGGGGACTCGTTAGGAACCATTGTATAATGTTGTGGGTGGAGTTGTGTCATTGTTCATATTTGGTTCCTAACTGTATATAAGAAGCCTGATTTTCCCATTAAAGGTCAATCCCTGTTGAACCAGAGAACAGAGCTGTGTGTCTCGTTTCTGGGGGGGGGGGGATCCCTATGTGTCATGTCGCCGGATTGTGGAGTGTCGGTAGCTGTCTTGGGTTCGGGAAAGGAATATCTTAACCGGTTAACGCCCGCCCACTGTATATATACGTCCTATTTTTAAAGATGGATATCTCGGTAACGGCAGCAGCTGCTGCCACAACCGAGATATCCATCTCTTTAGTGGGCGGTTCTGTCAACGATAGCGGCGATCAGATTCGCCGAGAGATCACCGTTATCGGTGGCGGGAGAGGGGCCCCCCTCCCGCGCCCTCCGCCGCTAAACGTCAGTCCCGCCCAGCGTCTTAAAGAGACATTTTTTGTTTACCTTTTTTTAAATGACATTTTTTTTTTTTTTTTTACATTCAAGTCTAAATATGAGATGTGACGTTTTTTGACCCCCAGATCTCATATTTAAGAGGACCTGTCATGCTTTTTTCTATTACAAGGGATGTTTACATTCCTAGTAATAGGAATAAAAGTGATCATTTTTTTTCTCCGAGAAGAAGAATAAAGAAAACAATAACTTAACCAATCAACCCCAGACAAAAAAAAATTATATTAAAAAAAAAAAGCACCCCTGGCTTGGCTCCCCCCCCCAAAAAAAAAACTGTTTTAGTCTCGTAAACCCCAAATCTGAAAAACAGGCTCGGGGCCTAAGTGGTTAAAAGGCGCTAACCCCTGTCCCATTTTGGGTTCCGTTACATTCACAAAAACAAAAAAACAAAGGAAAGACAAAGACTTTTTTGAGTTAAAACAAAATGTTTATTGAACCAGTTTGCTGATTTTAGTCCTACCAAGTGGGTGCTTCGGTTACATTCGCCACCTACAGAATAACGACAAAGAAAATCCACACCTTCTTCTTCTTTTTTTTTTCACGTGTCATTAAATATATTTCATATATAATAAACACAATATATTAGTATGAAAACACAAAAAGCATCGTCAACAATGGACCTCCCACCTATCCTCTTTTTTATTTATTTTTTCTCTGCGAGGAAGTCCTATAATAATAATATATATTCTTCTTATCTAAACACGTCTAGGTGACATTTACAAGGCTGTAAAACCTGTCGGATACAGGTGAAGGTTTGATGGTCGGAGGTGAAGGAGCGTTGTGGGGGCTCGTCCGGGAAGCTCAGGTACAATAAACTGTCTTATAGATACTTTTTTCTGGATTTTCATAAATACTTGATAGTAACATGTGAAGGACCACAGTGAAAAATGGTTGCCAATAAAATTGAGCACTTTTTTTTTCGTACCTGGGGGTTAGGAACATACAAAGAAGAAGCTGCTGAAGGATCCCAAATCCTGGTAGAGCATAATGGGGGCCTGTAGTTCTTCAAGTGCCTGATCAACAATCTAAAACTTTCACTATTCTCAAAGCATTCTAGGGCTTGTAGACTAAGAGCCGGTTCACACAGGGGCGGCACGACTTCGGAGGCGACTCGGCAAGGTGTCCTGAAGATGACTTCAGAGGCGACTTGCATTGACTTCTGTATAGAAGTCAATGCACGTCGCCCCCGAAGTCGCTCAAGAACCTTTTTCTAAGTCGGAGCGACTTGCGTCTCTCCTATTAGAAAGGTTTCATTGAATAGAATGGAACGCGACTTGTCAGATGGCTGAGTCGCCTGACGAGTCGCCCCAGTGTGAACCGGCTCTGACCCTAATAATTGAAAATGTGTGTGCAGCCAAAACTTGGAAGTGGCAAAGGATTGGAACATTTGGCAGCTTCTTGTAACTCCAAATGGCCACCAGACCATAAGATTCAAGAATATCTTATTAAGCCGGCCATACACGGTCCGAATTTCGAAAGACTTTTTTTTATGCGAAAATCGCATCAAAGAATTTTTGTTCGTATTTCGCACCGTTAGTGGGCTGCAGCAACAGCCGATTTTCGCGTGGCAAACAAATTTGAGAAATCCGTCATGTTGGAAATTTTCGGAAAAACTGCCAATTTTCTGATCAATGATGGGAGAATCGTTCGAGAAATGTAATAGAAAAAAATGTGCATGTGCAAGAAAAGAAAATCCCCGGAGAGAAACGAATATTCCCGGAGAGAAACGAATATTCTCGGCAACATGAAAGTTTTGGCGGGCCGAATTTCGAAAATCAATGGTGGCGTCATCGGATCACAAAAAAAAAAAAATTCTGATTTTGAAAAGAAAATTTGTTCGAAATTCGACCGTGTATGGCCTGCATTAGTTCAAAGCTTTACCATGCCAAAGAAACAAGAGTCAACAAAACTCCCCTTTCATCAGGGCTTGGAACAGAGGAAGACTTAGGACTTAGACGGGTGGGTAAGTCTTAAAACGAAATCCCCCCCTACAAGTTAAGGGCATAATGTGCTAGTATGCTTCGTATACTAGTACATTATAACAGACTTACCTGTAAAACTGATCCCTCTAGCGCAGGGGTCTCAAACTGGTGGCCCTCCAGCTGTTGCGAAACTACAAGTACGATGAGATACAAATCTGACAGTTACAAGCCTGACTCCCTCAGGCAGAGGCATGATGGGACTTGTAGTTTCACAACAGCTGGAGGGCCGCCAGTTTTGAGACCCCCGCTCTAGCAGCGCTCTGCCAGGGCTTCCCTCCTCATGTACTGAAACCCACAAAATTCGTTGATTGTTTTGTTGCAATCTAAGAAGAATGAATTTTCCTTTCTTTCTGAACCCTGTGACCAATGGCCCCGCGCTCTCGCTGATTTTCTTACATTTTTAGAAAAAAAAAAACGGACAGGGTTTCTAGCCTTCCTCCATGGGGTACTCAACCTTGGGCCCCCCAGCTGTTTGCAAAACTACAAGTCCCATCATGCCTCTGCTTTTGCGAGTCCTGCTTGTACCTGTCAGCCTTGCAATGCCTCATGTGTAGTTCTGCAACAGCTGGAGGACCACCGTTTGTGCACCCATGCAGAAGCAATTTTATCTCCTGTGTTCCAGACAATAAGGGTGAACATAGGCGTGCGCAAGGGGTGTGCCAGGTGTGCCTGGGCACACCCTAATCCTGTCGTTGACAACCGTCAATCGTGGGCAGGTAACGGGTAAATCATGATCCTTACTTGCCAACCCCCAGAACCTGGACAGAATAAGCAGGGGGGGGGGGGGGGGGGATTAGTGGAACCGATCTGTATTTTCTTCTGCAGCAGCTGAAAGTAAGCTTCTCCTCCTCTCCCTCTCGCCGACATTCAGCTGCTACAGGAGGAAAATACAAGGGAACAGTACACAGGAGGAAAATACAGGGGATCAATACCAATATATGCCACCCCTCTTGTCCCAGTTCATCTTTTTTCTGGTGCCCCTGTGTGCTCCCCTGCTCCCCCCTAGGTGAGCTGGTAAGAGGCAATATATGCCTATAATAGGCGTGCGCAAGGGGTTTTTGCCAGGTGTGCCTGGCCACACCCTAATTCTGGAGTTGACAACCCTTCAGTCTTGGTCAGGTGACAGGTAAACCACGATCCTTACTTGCCAACCCCCAGAACCTGCACAGGATTAGACGGCGGGGGGTGAAAATGAGTGGAACCCGATCTGTATTTTCTTCAGCAGCAACTGAAAGTCGGCTTCTCCTTTTCTCCCTTTTGACAAAATTCAGCTGCTACAGGAGGAAATTATAGGGGATGGGTACCAATATATGCCACCCCTCTTGTCCTAGTTCATCTTCTTTCTGCTGCCCAAGTCCCTTGTGTGCTCCCCTCTAGATGAGCTGGTAAGAGGCAATATATGCCTATAATAGGCGTGCACTAGGGGTGTGCCTGGCCACACCCTAATCCTGGAGTTGACAACCCTTCAATCTTGAGCAGGTGACAGGTAAACCACGATCCTTACTTGCCAACCCCCAGAACCTGGACAGGATAGACGGTGGGGGGTGGAAATTAGTGGAACCGATCTGTATTTTCTTCAGCAGCAGCTGAAAGTCGGCTTCTCCTCTTCTACCTCTCGCCGACATTCAGCTGCTACAGGAGGAAAGTATAGGGGATGGGTACCAATATATGCCACCCCTCTTGTCCCAGTTCATCTTCTTTCTGCTGCCCAGTTGCCCCTGTGTGCTCCCCCCCCCCTATTGTTTCAGGATGACGAGCAGGAAGAGGCCGATTAATATGTCACAAACACATATGTGTTGGAGCTTTGAGGTGCACATCCCAATGCAATAGGCTGCGCACACCTATGAGGATGAATCTAATTGAGCCCCTGGTACCAGTAAAAACCTAACGAGGGTTCTAATCCTTCCCTACTTTATAAAAAAAAAAAAAAATGACTTTTGATGGACATTAAAGGAAAAGCAGCCAAAGGACACCCAAGGGGACCTATTTATAAAGCAGTGAATGTGACTTTCACCAAACATTCTCTGATGCAGAATTCTCTGTCCTTTAGCCGGTTCACACACAGGGGCGGCACGACTTCGGGGGCGACTCGGCAAGGCGACTTCAGAAGCGACTTGCAAAATGACGTCTGCATAGAAGTCAATGCAGGTCGCCCCGAGCCGCCCCCAAAGTCGTACAAGAACCTATTTTCTAAGTCGGAGCGACTTGCGCCGCTCCTATTAGAACGGTTCCATTGAATAGAATTGGGACGCGACTTGTCAGGCGGCTGAGTCACCTGACGAGTCTGCCCCGTGTGAACCGGCTCTTAAAATGCAAGATTCTCCTGCAGAGAATGTTTGATGAATTCATGCGCCCTCAAGCCCAAATCCTTCAACCACTTGGGCACCAGCCTAAAAATCTCAATATTCTCACTCCACCCCCCACTGTCAAAGTTATTTTTGCAGAATATTAAAATTTGAACATAAAATTTGAAAGCTGCAAATTTTTATTTATTTTCCAAGCAAATTTTATCCCTGAAAATACATCTTTAGGCAGTTGGTGAGGCGCAGCGAGAGGCACAGACCAAACAAACCCCCCCCCCCCCCCCCCAAACCCCAGTCCACAGCGATGGGACGCTTTATATTTAGCAAGCCCTGTAAATCCCTCCTAATCCCGAGTTGTTTCACAAGTGCTGATATGTCAGGACTCCCCTGGCTCAGCCAGACCTTTAACGTAACAAAGGATTAGACAAGATTTTCTCTCTCCAAACAGCATTTCACCACTTGATAAAGATATGGGCGATCGGGGTGTACTTCACCGGCATTACCTGCACCGGAATATGACCCCCTCATCCCCTCCCCCCACTTTCCTTTTTCTCCCCTATGCTCTGACAGCTTCCTATCCTATTTTACTTCTCTCTACATACAATCTTCTCTTTGCTTTTCTCTCCTTCAATCTTTTCTTCCTTGATAAATGGAAAAGAAGGGCCTGGGCTCCTGCGACCGACGTTGCCACAAATTGGCTCAGTTCCACCTCCCTCCTCCAGGAGGTTCTCCTTGTCATAGTTGAGACTTTAATGCGGTTGGGACGTCGGAGCAATCCTCTGGGGTACTTGGGTCACCCTACAGACAAGTTGAACTGAGTGTTCCCTCATATGTGTTGTAGGACTGTTTGTTCTGTGGCTGTGTTTTGTTATGCTACTATGTACCAAGTTGTACCGTTGATTGGATTTTGTATTCAGTTATTACATGTAATGTGTCGGGCCGTGTGGGCCCCGCCCCGGTTAAAAAAAAAAAAAAAAGATATGGCCGATCCTCTGCAAAAGGGATATGGGGGGGGGGGGTTAATCTCACCCAGACACCCCCAATCAGCGAGATGCTCTTCAGGAAAAGAAGAGCAGAATTGTTTCAATGGAATAAATTCTTCATATTCCCGATGTCATTTCCACCGCTATCGCTTTCTTCAGTCTTTTCATGGAAGTCCATTCTCAGTAAAGGGAAAGATCTTCTCTCTACTCTTTCTTGTACTGGATGTTGAATCTCCCAGTTGGAATTCCATCTACAGATTCCGGGTTAAGGGCATCAGACTTCCCACCGCCAATTACTCTTTTGCCACGTACACACAGTCAAGAAAAGTTCCATGTGAGCTTTTGGTCGGAAATTCCAACCATGTGCAGGCTCCATTTGAATTTTTCCGTCGGAATTTCCGACAACAAAAATTTGAGAGCTGGTTCTAAAATCTTCCGACAAGAAAAGTTCTTGTCGCAGAATCTGATCGCCTGTATGCAATTCCGATGCGCAAAAAAAACATGCATGCTCAGAATCAAGCAGAAGAGCCGAACTGCCTATTGAACTTCATTGATCTCGGCTTGTCGTAAGTCAACGTGTTCTTGACGGTCGGAATTTTGTGTGACGGTGTGTATGCAACACAAGTTTGAGCCAACAGTTCGTCGGGGGGAAAAAAATAATCCACTGTTTTCTTGTCGGATTTTACGATTGTGTGTATGCGACATTTGAGGTCTGAAGGGGATATGAACACGCTTCCCTCGTCTCTTTTATCCTATCTATTGTTTTCATGCCTCTGCCCCAAAATGTATATGTAACCCAAACTTTTGTGATCTCTACAAATCCCCTAACAGTTAAATTATTTTCGTAGCGTGGGTTGTCAGCACCCAAGGCAAGACAAGTAATTTGCGCCCCTAACCATAGGGACATTCAGCGATACCTAAATCCTTTTTATTGACAACTATAATCACAGGTAGTGTTACTCACTGTGTCTCCAGCTTCACTGTGTGTCTGACTTTGTGGTGTTTCGTAGTGGTGACACCTATGCCGAAATCAGGAGATAGGGTCTCCTCCAGCTCCTCCCACTTCACTTTCCTCACCAGTCAGCTGACCTCTCGTCTCTGCCCCCCCCCCAGCCATGCCGTGAACTGAATGGGCACCTGCAAAGAGGCTGAGTGGGTGGCTGTGGGCTCCAGGAACAGCCCAGCTGGGCAGCCACAGGATCCAGGGACAGCCCTGCTGGGTGGCGGCTGGGAGAGTAGTGTGGGCTTTAGGAACAGACGAGGGATTCAGTGACCCCTGGCAAATCATTATTCGACCCCCCAGGGGGTCCCGACCCCCAGGTTGAGAACCACTGCTCTAGGAGATTTTCATTATTTTTTCTGTCCCAGAGATTTAACAGGAAGTAAGAGAAGATCTCTACAAAGTGAAGAAAAGGACAGTTCCCACAAGAACAGGTGCCCTCATTGGAAGATTTCCCCTCTACCCTTGTCCTGGTTGTTGGATCTCCCTTCTCTTCCCTTTGGAGCCTCCACTCCAAAATTTATGTATAGCCCTCAACTTTTTTTTTTTTTTTTAAGTAGAGAAGGGTTAAATACCTCCTGTAAATTGCTGTTAGTGTCCCTTTGGGGAATTTCCTGTCCTAGAGATGCAACAGAAAGATGCGATCTCTACAAATCCCCTCTTAAGACTCATACACACAAATCAGACTTCCAACCAATTTTTTCCATGGATTTTGTTTTGAAGGGCGTTGTCCATGAACTTGGTATGCATACACACGGCACAGCCAACAAACACAAATGTATTGACTTTATAGATGTATTATGTGTTTTTTTCTGTTCTTTCCCGTCACCCTTTGGGCAACTTCTGCTATTGTTGCATTGGTTCTGAGCATGTGTGTTTGTACTTTGGACTTTAGTCCACACGTGAGAGTTCCCAGGTGTCCCAACTGGAAGATTTTCCTCCTCTGCTCTTGTTTTGGTGTGAACTGCAAACATTTGGATCTCCCAGTTGGAATTGCATGCAGGCAGCTCATAGAAGTGGATGCACACAGCAGCATTGTGGCAGTAGGAGCGGGAGCCCTATAGAAACAATAGACTTTGATGGTGCTAGAAGTGTAGACTTGTGTTTAGTGGCCCTATGGTACTTGTTGTGCAGCCCTTTGCTATGTAGAGTGTTAAAGTTATACATAATGCGTCCTTGTCTTTTGAAGCATTTCCTCAGTCTCCAACAACTCATGTAGATTGATCCCAGTCTCCCAACAACTCCTGTAGCATGTCCCCAGTGTCCAACAACTCCTGTAGCATGACCCCAGTGTCCAACAACTCCTGTAGCATGACCCCAGTGTCCAACAACTCCTGTAGCATGACCCCAGTGTCCAACAACTCCTGTAGCATGACCCCAGTGTCCAACAACTCCTGTAGCATGACCCCAGTGTCCAACAACTCCTGTAGCATGACCCCAGTGTCCAACAACTCCTGTAGCATGATCCCAGTCTCCAACAACTCCTGTAGCATGTTCCCAGTGTCCAACAACTCCTGTAGCATGTCCCCAGTGTCCAACAACTCCTGTAGCATGACCCCAGTGTCCAACAACTCCTGTAGCATGACCCCAGTGTCCAACAACTCCTGTAGCATGACCCCAGTCTCCAACAACTCCTGTAGCATGACCCCAGTCTCCCACAACTCCTGTAGCATGACCCCAGTCTTCAACAAGTCCTGTAGCATGACCCCAGTCTCCAACAACTCCTGTAGCATGACCCCAGTCTCCAACAACTCCTGTAGCATGACCCCAGTCTCCAACAAGTCCTGTAGCATGACCCCAGTCTCCTACTCCTATAGCATGTCCCCAGTCTCCTCAAGCCAAACTATACTGACCTGTTCTCCAGTGCTGTGATCCCTGGGGCTCCGCACCGGCCACTGATATCTTAAGCCCAGTGGCTTCCGGATCTCAATCCCTCCCCATTTCCATTGGTCGTGCCGAGGTGACGTCATCTCGTGTGCGCAGCTCTTTGTACAGTGCGGACAGGCAGGTAATTAACTTTATTGCAGAAAATCTATAGCAAGTCTCTTCTACATTTTTATTTTCTTTGCTTTTTTAAGTAAAGTTCCACTTTTAACATCTCCTGTTGCATACCTGCAGTCTGTGAGAGTTTTATGTAGCCCAACAGTAACTGGATATTATAAGTGGCAGTTTAGTAATGCCAGGGGCCACGCTTAAGACCCTCCATATGTAGAAAGTGGACCACCGCTGATCTAAATTCTTGGAATGACTGATGAAAAGAAAGCTGGTCTGTTGCTCGCCTACTCACAAAGCAGTAGGATTGTGAACTGTGGAAAGGGTAATAGTGAATGAAATTTTATATTTTGCAGGAAGGGAAGCTTATTAATTACCAGGAAGTTGAACCGGGTTTGAATACATTTATGGTTATGCCGGGATGCATACACTGACCCACTGGAGAATGATGAATCTCAAACTGGCCATACAGTGAGGATTGTTTAATCTGAAGTGTTAGCTATTGTATTTAGGCAACCGCTACACCCAAAGAATACCCCAACAGTGTCTGCATCTGATTGGTTGCAGACACTGGAGATTGTGGCATCCAGGCCTTTGTAAAACAGGGGGGGATTGGAAGAGCTTAGCCAATTAGATCAGAGAGTTACAAGGTGAAACGAGTTTCAGAAAGGCACACGAAGTGGGATTTTCTAGTTTTGTAAAGGTAACAGCCGGATTCTTATGGCGTCATCTCTTAGGGAGGGTTTCTACTTTTTGCATCGTTGGCTTTTAATATTTTTTTCTTTTGTCAATGGATATTGTTTTTTTTTTTTATTATGTTATTTGTGTGTTTTCAGAGAGCCGTTCAAAAATTCTGGAAACAAAAAAATGAATTGCAGACATTGGAAGGGGAGATTCACAAAAAGACAAAAGACAACAGTCGCCTGCCAATCGATGGGTACAAAATGCACAAAGGTAAGTCCTAATCTTTCTCTGAATGTGCGGGTATTGGGTGATCTACATTAAATCATAATCGTTTTTGGGTTAACGTGTAAAGCAGCCATTGTCTTTGTGACCTTATTTCAGGAAAGGCACAATGCTGTACAGTGGTACCTCAGATTCCGAACATAATCTGTTCCAGGAGAATGCTCGTAATCCAAAGTACTTGCATATCAAAGCGAGTTTCCCCATTGAAGTCAATGGAAACAAAAATAATTTGTTCAGCATTGACTTCAATGGCATGCAATACCGCATGCGGCCAGAGGCAGGAGCGAGGGGGGTGCCGGAGAGCCTCGGAAACAGCCGGTAAGGCCTGAGGGCAGCTCGGCTGACCTCAGCAAACCGGAAAGGCTCAGGAACGCAGTGTTTCCAAGGCTTTCTGAGCATTTCTTAACGGCTCCGGCACCCCCCACCAGGCCAGACGCGGAACTGCACACCACTTTGGCCTAAATCCTGCTCGCTGGATTTTTGTAAATACAGTGTTTATATTGCGAAACGCTCATTAACCGCGTTACTCGCAATCCGAGGTTCCACTGTATAGTGCTTTGGCTGAGAATTGGTTCCGTGGTACGGTTGGCCCTGGCGGGTATACAGCACCTTCCTAAAGCACTGTATGTATAGCCAAGTCTTTTTTTTAGTTAGTCATTGATAAAAGGTGAGTCAAAACTTCTGTCCGTTTATTTTCTCATGTCTATATACCTTTGGCCTTATCACCTGTGGCAGTACTAGACCCTACCCCTGTGCGAGTATAGGCAGAACACACAACAGGGTTCTCCGTGATAGGCCCTAATGGGGCTCCAGAGAATTGACTGCGTCTTTTATTTTTTCCGGATCAGGGTCCAGGCTTTAAAGGCTTAAAAAAAAGTCCTGGGTGGGACAAAGCCGTCTATCCTGCGTCCAGATCTTACTGGAGATTTGCAGGTTGTGTGAATATCAAGGAAGAGCTCAGGCGTGTTCGGAACCCGCACGTGTAGAGCCCGCCAGGAAGTCGACACTGAGCTGTGCTAATCACAGGCAGTGAGACATTGTCCTGCAGAGATCGGGAAATGTCACCCTGCTTGTGATTACCGCAGTGCCGACTTCCTGGCGGGCTCTACACGTGTGGGTTCCGAGCACGCCTGAGCTCATCCTCTGTGAATATGCCGGTGTGCACACTCGTTACAAGCGGGGCCTTGCCAAAGCTCAGTGCTCTCATCAGGAGACAGGTGTTGGCTCCATCCAGAAGACAGGAGTACTCCCATTAAAAGAGGTGATCGCTTGAGAGACTCCACTACACGTTGGAGAGATTCATTACCCACAGGACTGCAAGAGACAGTGGGACAGCTAAGTCTGGCCGGAAGACTGGTAGAGCTAAAGTGACTAGGCGAGTCCAAGGGATGGAGGGAGTCTGTAGACTGGGAGCGCTAAGGCGACTAGGCAAGTCCAGGGAACCTGGATACTGGCAGATCTAAGGCAACTAGGCGAGCCCAGGGGATGGAGGGAGTCTGTAGACTGGGAGAGATAAGGCGACTGGGCTAGAGGTAGTCTGTAGATTAGGAGAGCTGAGGCGACTAGGAGAGTCCGGGTGATGAAGGGAGTCTGTAGGCTGGGAGTGCTGAGGCGACTAGGCAAGCCCAGAGGACAGAGGGAGGCTGTAGACTGGGAGAGCTGAGGCCACTAGGCGAATCCAGGGAACGGAGGGAGTCTGTAGACTGGGAGAGCTGTGGCAACTTGGAGAGTCTGGGAGACGGAGGGAGTCTGTAGGCTGGGAGCACTGAGGCGAGTCCAGAGGACAGAAGGGAGTCTGTTGACTGGGAGAGATTTGTTCATTTTCATTAGCAAGCGCTATAACAGCTGAGGCCATTAGGAAAGCCCAGGCGACGGAGGGAGTCTGTAGACTGGGAGAGATAAGGCCATTAGGTGAAACCAGGGGACGGAGGGAGTCTGTAGACTGGGAGAGCTGAGGCGACTAGGTGAGTCCAGGGGACGGAGGGAGTCTGTAGACTGGGAGAGATAAGGCCATTAGGTGAAACCAGGGGACGGAGGGAGTCTGTAGACTGGGAGAGCTGAGGCGACTAGGTGGGTCCAGGGGACGGAGGGAGTCTGTAGACTGGGAGAGATAAGGCCATTAGGTGAAACCAGGGGACGGAGGGAGTCTGTAGACTGGGAGAGCTGAGGCGACTAGGTGAGTCCAGGGGACGGAGGGAGTCTGTAGACTGGGAGAGATAAGTTCATTAGGTGAGTCCAGGGGACGGAGGGAGTCTGTAGACTGGGAGAGCTGAGGTGAACAGGTGAGTCCAGGGGACGGAGGGAGTCTGTAGACTGGGAGAGATAAGTTCATTAGGTGAGTCCAGGGGACGGAGGGAGTCTGTAGACTGGGAGAGCTGAGGCGAACAGGTGAGTCCAGGGGACGGAGGGAGTCTGTAGACTGGGAGAGATAAGTTCATTAGGTGAGTCCAGGGGACGGAGGGAGTCTGTAGACTGGGAGAGCTGAGGCGAATAGGCGAGTCCAGGGAACAAAGAGAGTTTATAGGTGTGAGGAAAGGAGTGAGAGAGCCCAGGGTGTCAGGAGATCCAATACAGAGAGGCCAGGGAGTGGGCCGGTGCAGCTGGCTGCTGTAACTAAAGGCCGAGTGAGCCAGGAGAACCTTGAGAGCTGGGTCTGAAGTAACCATACAAGGAGCCAGGTAACTTGGCATTTTTGTAATCTGTTTTGTTAGTTCTTCTGCACCCCCGCTATATCACCTCATCTTACTGTGGAGTTAATATTGGTCCCAGCATACACTGCAGTTAGAGTCAGGTGGGTGGGCCCACGGGTGACAACACTGGAGGCCAATTGCAACAAGGTGGTAGATCATTGTCTCCATTCTTCAGAATGTTAATTTGTAGTGACTTTACTAGCAGGATCAATAGTTACTATGGGGGAAGAAAGGTACTTAATCTCTTGGAACTGAGCGCACGCAAATATGCGGCCTCTCGGCAGGCAAGCTATGGTCATCACATGACCATAAGCCCCAACCCTGCCTCCTGGCGGGCTAAACCCCTTAAAGGGCCGGCAGGCTTCAAGGAGTTAAAAGTGATGTACTAGCAGACAATCGTTTATTTTCAAATTGTAAGCTCTAACAAGTCGGGCCCTTGGATTCCTCCCGTATTGAATTGCATTGTAACTGTACTGTCTGCCCCTAGGCCTGACTAAACTTGTGCACCCCCTAATTTAAATATGACCCACCCCTTCCTGTCAATGTCACGCCCCTTCATGTTTAAGACCTGCCCTGTCATCTATAAACCACACCCCATCCTCTTTAGGCGCCACCGTTTCCTTTTTATAGCTTCACCTCTCTGTTCCTCTCTGTACGTTAAAATTGGGTACCAAGTGCAGCCTCATCAGTGCCCAACTAGTGTCCATCAGTGCAGCCTCACTAGTGCCCAACTAGTGTCCATCAGCGCAGCCTCAATAGTGCCCAACTAGTGTCCATCAGCGCAGCCTCAATAGTGCCCAACTAGTGTCCATCAGCGCAGCCTCAATAGTGCCCAACTAGTGTCCATCAGCACAGCCTCAATAGTGCCCAACTAGTGTCCATCAGCGCAGCCTCACTAGTGACTAACTAGTGTCCATCAGCGCAGCCTCACTAGTGCCCAACTAGTGTCCATCAGCGCAGCCTCACTAGTGCCCATCAGCGCAGCCTCACTAGTGCCCAACTAGTGTCCATCAGCGCAGCCTCACTAGTGCCCATCAGCGCAGCCTCACTAGTGTCCATCAGCGCAGCCTCACTAGTGCCCAACTAGTGTCCATCAGCACAGCCTCACTAGTGCCCATCAGCGCAGCCTCACTAGTTCCTCGCTAGTGCCCATCAATGCCGCCCCCTTGTCGGCCTAAGCCAAAATACAGCACTGGTTGGCGCTATATAAATCCTGTATAATAATAATCATGATGTGGCACATTCTAGTTCTCGCCCGGGGATATGCTTTAAATTTGCCGAGCCGTTGACACCACCCAAACCTGAATATAGTTACCCAAATTTTTTCTGATTTCCTTCATTAGGGAAACGGCATTCTGGGAAAAGAGCCAATACTACAGGTGACCCTCAGGAAATGTAAAAAGAAAGATGGCGCTCGTGTTCCTATTGTGGGTGGAGCAGACGATGGGAAAGAACCGGTGAGGATTTACGGTCTTGTTTGTAGAAGGAATAATAACGAATACAAATCCCTTCAGCATCAGTGGGGTTAAAGGGACAGGTGTCCGCACCCGGAGCTTATTCCGATCCCGCCACAAGTGTACGCCTCGCACTTCTCCTCCTCGTAAAAGTGACGGGCGGCGATCGCACACACACACAATTTCCCCTCCTGCATTCCAGATCCTCAACCCCGGACACCTGCCTTGCTTTTCACTGTTTGTTTTCACACGGCGAGGTGCTCGTGCCAGCTGAGCTCATGTATGTCAATATTAGGACCCGGGGGCCTGGCGGGAGATGTCACACTTCCACCGCTTAACCCCTCCGGCTCCTCACTCCTTCTCGGGTCTCAGACCTGGATATACAGCCCAGATGAGACCTGTTTACTTAGTGGGGCTTATGACTTTTATTGTGCTCTTGTCTGCGTTGGGATTTTAAGCTGCTAAATATTTATACACAACTCTTTTAGCATTTGAAGGGCCCCATAACTTACAATTAAAATTGATTGGTGAACTGGTTGCACATTTGGCCCTTTTAGCACTTTAGGGGTCCATAATAAGTAAGTAAAGTCCATCGGTGAACTAGTTGCACATTTTTAGCCCATGAAGGGTCCTTAAAGTGCAAGTAAAGTCCAAATTTGTTGGCGCTTGAAGGGTTCTTAACCTATATGTAAAGTCCACTAGTGAACTAGTTGCATATAAAGGGCTAAAAAGGTCAAAGATGTGGCCCTTTGAGTGTTTGAAGGGCCCTTCATGTGCAAGTAAAGTTTACTGGTGAACGGGTTGCACATTTTTTGGTCCTTTTTGGCGCTTGAAGAGACCTCAAAGTGCAAGTAAAGTCTACTGGTGAACGGGTTGCACATCTTTACCCCTTTTAGCACATGAAGGGGTCCTTAACCACTTCAGGCCCGCGCTACCGTCGGATGACGGCAACAGCGCGGGCCTGAATATCCAACATGCCGTCATTTGACGGCATGTCATTCTGGCGTTCCCAGCGCGCGCTGTACAGCGCGCTGCGGGGAAGCCCTGTGTTGTCCGTGTCCCTTGGACACGGCCAATCACAGATCGCGGCGAACGGCCAATCAGAGTGGCCGTTTGCGATGCGATCTGTGGGCCAATGAGAGATGATCTCTCATAGATCATCTCTCATTGCCGTGTTACACAGAGACAGCGTCCTGTCTCTGGAGAGGAGGAGCCCGATCTGTGTTCCTTCTTACATAGGGACACAGATCGGTCACCCCCCCAGTCACCCCCCCCCTCCCCTCACAGTTAGAACACACCTAGCATACACATTTAACCCCTTCCTCACCCCCTAGTGTTAACCCCTTCAATGCCAGTCACATTTATACTGTAATTAGTGCATATTTATAGCACTGATCGCAGTATAAATGTGAATGGCGCCAAAAATGTGTCAAAAGTGTCCGATGTGTCCGCCATAACGTCGCAGTACCAATACAAATCGCAGATCGCCGCCATTTCTAGTAAAAAAAAATAATAAAAAATAATAATTCTCTCCCCTATTTTGTAAGCGCTATAACTTTTGCGCAAACCAGTCGCTTATTGCGATTTTTTTTTTTCTTTTTACCAAAAATATGTAGAAGAAAACGTATCGCCCTAAGCTGAGAAAAAAAAGTGTTTTTTTTTTTTAATTGGGATATTTATAATAGCAACAAGTAAAAAATATTGTATTTTTCTTCCAAATTGTCGCTCTTTTTTGTTTATAGCGCAAAAAATAAAAATCGCACAGGCGATCAAATACCACCAAAAGAAACCTCTACTTGTGGGGAAAAAAGGACGTAAATTTTGTTTGGGAGCCGCGTCGCACGACTGCGCAATTGTCAGTTAAAGCGACGCAGTGCCGCAAGCTGAAATTTTACCTGGGCAGGAGGGGGGTGTAAGTGCCCAGTAAGCAAGTGGTTAAAGTGCAAGTAAAGTCCATTGATGAACTACCGTATATACTCGAGTATAAGCCGAGTTTTTCACCACATTTTTTTTGTGTGCTGAAAATGCCCCCCTCGGCTTATACTCGAGTCACCTTTTTGCGCCTGATCTCCCGGACTTTGGGGACCCGGTACCAGCCGGCCGTAGGTCCCCTGGACCCCACTTGGCACACATGTAGCCCCAGTTCTCCTCTACTAGTGTGCAAAGTTTGCTGTCTGGGGGACTTAAGGCCGGGGAACACTGATTTTTCAAAGCCGGGCACCCCTTCCATAGACTCCCATGTTAAACGTAAGTCTAGTCATGGGCACAGTGAGGCATGCAGATAGACACTCTAGGCTTATACTCGAGTCAATACGGTTTCCCATTTTTTTGTGGTAAAATTAGGAGCCTCGGCTTATATTCGAGTCGGCTTATACTTTTTTTTTTTTTACCCTTTTAGTACTTGAGGGGTTCTTAACCTATATGTAAAATCCATTGGTGAACTAGTTGCGTATAAAGGGCCCTTGAGGCGCTAAAAGGGCCAAAGATGTGCAAGTAAAGTCTATTGGCAAACTGGTTGCACATTTTTTGGCCCTTCAAGAGTCTTTAAATTGCAAGTAAAGTCCATTGATAAACTGGTCGCACATCTTTGGCCTTTTTTAGCACTTCAAGGGCCCTTTATATGCAAGTAAAGTCCATTGGCGAACTAGTCGTACATCTTTGACGCTTTTAGCACTTCAAGGGCCCTTTTCAATGCAAGTAAAGTCCATTGGTGAACGGGTTGCACATATTGGACCCTTTTAGCGCTTGAAGGGCCCTTCATTTGCAAGTAAAGTCTACTGGTCAACGGGTTGCACATATTGGACCCTTTTAGCGCTTGAAGGGCCCTTCATTTGCAAGTAAAGTCTACTGGTGAACTGGTTGCACATATTGGACCCTTTTAGCGCTTGAAGGGCCCTTCATTTGCAAGTAAAGTCTACTGGTGAACGGGTTGCACATCTTTAGCCCTTTTAGCACATGAAGGCTCCTTAAAGTGCAAGTAAAGTCCATTGATAAACTGGTTTCACATTTTTGGCCCTTTTAGCGTTTAAAGGGCTCTTAAAGGTACAGTGGAACCTCAGATTACGAGCATAATCCGTTTCAGGAGAATGCTTGTAATCCAAAGCACTCGCATATCAAAGCGAGTTTCCCCATTGAAGTCGATGAAAACGAAAATAATTAGTTCCGCATTGACTTCAATGGTATGCAATACCGCATATGGCCAGAGGTGAGGGTGGACGGAGAGCCTCGGAAACAGCCGGAAAGGGCCGAGGACAGCTCGGCTGACCTCGGCAAACCTTGGAAAGGCTCGGGAACGTAGTATTTTCGAGTCTTTCCGAACGGCTCCGCTGCCCCCTCACCTCAGGCCAAATGTGGTACTGCACACCGCTTTGGCCCGAATCCTGCTCGATTTGTGAGACAACACTCGCAAACCGAGTTAAGATTTTTCAAAATACAGCGATTGTATTGCGAAACGCTCGTTAACCACATTACTCGCAATTCCACTGTACAAGTAAAGTCAATTGGTAGACTGGTTGCACATTTTTGGCCTTTTTAGCGCTCAAAGGATCCTTAAAGTGCAAGTAAATTCCACTGGTGAACAAATCACACATCTTTGGTCCTTTTAACACTTTAAGGACCCTTTTTTATGGCAAGTAAAGTTTATTGGTGAACTAATCGGACATCTTTGGCCCTTTTAGCACTTCAAGGACCCTTTATATGCAAGTAAAGTCTATTGGCAAACTGGTTGCACTTCAAGGACCCTTCAAGTGCTAAAAATGTGCAAGTTAATTCTACCGGTGCACTTGTTGCACATCTTTGGGCCACTTGAAGGCCCCTTAATATGCAAGTAAAATCCAACGGTGAACTGTTTGCGCATCTCTGGCCATTTTAGAACCCGAAGGGCCTCTTAAGTGCAAGTAATAATCCAATGGTAAACTGGCAATTCAGTCCAGGAAACACTGAACTGGTCAATAGGATCCCTTTCACCTTAATCTGATTTAGAGATCACTTTGTGCCGCCAGCTCCAGAACACTTCTGGACAAAATTTGAACCGTCCCTTGACACTGTTCTGGCTTTTTGACCAGGAGAGACAACGGGTCTTACACTAGGCTCAAATTCTGAAGATAGAGGGGTATCAATAGGTGCTTGGGTATGGGGGCAGCTAGATTCTCAAGACGCAAGCAAAGAGCTGTTAAGGTATTAAAAATATTAAAGAGACTTGACCGAGTTGTCAGGGGCTGATGGTCTACCTGATAGTTTGTTATCGGCTGCAAAAGTTCTTGCGATATTGATTTTAAAACGCAACACAAATAGCTTGTTGTGGATTTAGGGTTAACAGGATTCTGCTTGCCCCCAACCATCTAATCCCGTAATTGGCAAGTAACTGTTATTTCAGTGGAAAACAAGTTGTCGTATGTCAGTTAACGAAGCGAAAAAAAAAAAGAAAAAAGTAGCCATTTACGGGCTTCGAGGAAAGAAAATAAGGCTGGGGCGTGCTTCTGAAAAGTGTCAAGAACGATGTTTACCTCCTGACCTCAGATGAAGCGGATGCACCACGGGGGTAATCCCAGTAAATGAACTGGAGTAAACAGTGAATGGGAAGAGCGGGAAGGTTAGGGAGAGTCCTTTCCAGGACTTGCGGCCGGTTTTACTGTAAGCAGAGATGTGGCCTGACCCTCGCAGGGGGAGAGACTGGCCTGCTACCTTTTGCGCTAATTATCTGTCAATCCGTTTTCCTTTGCGAAGGGGCGTAGGACCGTGCGGCCCTCTGATCATATACCCTTTAATGCTTTTCTTCTGAAAAAGGTACAAGAGGTTATTCCAGAAATGATCACACATCCTGACCCCGCCACACCAAACACTGCGCCCTGTACCGCTGCCAAGACAAATGCCAATTAACTCTGCCCCGAACGGGAATTAATTTCTTGTATTTACACGTGAAATAAGGAAGTATGGAACGCAGATATTTTAATAGCTGATTATATTTAGGCTGGTGACCCGTGTAAAATGTGCACCGTATCAACCCCCCCCCCCTCCCCCGCCCCCCATGTGTATTTTGGGACAGTTCCCAACCAACATCTGCCTCTTGAGGTCTGTACAGGACTGACGGGCAACTCTGAACCGTTATGGATGAGGGATGTGGCCATATTGGTTCATCAGGAGCTTGCGCCAACACCAAGGCACAAGCGGCTTCTGTGATGTCATCGCCCCCCCAAAGGAAATCGACCGGCTGTTTTTTTTCACATCTGCCAATTGCAATTGGCTTCTCGGCAGTATTCAACAGATCTGTGGAGAGCAAACCAATGATGTCAAGATGGACATTGTAGTCCTGGGTCTTCTGAACGTTATTTAAGCGCCAGGACAAGGTCTTCTGAACGTTATTTTAGAGCCAGGACAAGGTCTTCTGAACGTTATTTTAGCGCTAGGACAAGGTCTTCTGAACGTTATTTTAGAGCCAGGACAAGGTCTTCTGAACCTTATTTTAGAGCCAGGACAAGGTCTTCTGAACGTTATTTTAGCGCCAGGACAAGGTCTTCTGAACGTTATTTTAGAGCCAGGACAAGGTCTTCTGAACGTTATTTTAGCGCCAGGACAAGGTCTTCTGAACCTTATTTTAGAGCCAGGACAAGGTCTTCTGAACCTTATTTTAGAGCCAGGACAAGGTCTTCTGAACGTTATTTTAGAGCCAGGACAAGGTCTTCTGAACCTTATTTTAGAGCCAGGACAAGGTCTTCTGAACCTTATTTTAGAGCCAGGACAAGGTCTTCTGAACGTTATTTTAGAGCCAGGACAAGGTCTTCTGAACCTTATTTTAGAGCCAGGACAAGGTCTTCTGAACGTTATTTTAGCGCCAGGACAAGGTCTTCTGAACGTTATTTTAGCGCCAGGACAAGGTCTTCTGAACGTTATTTTAGCGCCAGGACAAGGTCTTCTGAACGTTATTTTAGCGCCAGGACAAGGTCTTCTGAACGTTATTTTAGAGCCAGGACAAGGTCTTCTGAACGTTATTTTAGCGCCAGGACAAGGTCTTCTGAACCTTATTTTAGAGCCAGGACAAGGTCTTCTGAACCTTATTTTAGAGCCAGGACAAGGTCTTCTGAACGTTATTTTAGAGCCAGGACAAGGTCTTCTGAACCTTATTTTAGAGCCAGGACAAGGTCTTCTGAACCTTATTTTAGAGCCAGGACAAGGTCTTCTGAACGTTATTTTAGAGCCAGGACAAGGTCTTCTGAACCTTATTTTAGAGCCAGGACAAGGTCTTCTGAACGTTATTTTAGCGCCAGGACAAGGTCTTCTGAACGTTATTTTAGCGCCAGGACAAGGTCTTCTGAACGTTATTTTAGCGCCAGGACAAGGTCTTCTGAACGTTATTTTAGCGCCAGGACAAGGTCTTCTGAACGTTATTTTAGTGCCAGGACAAGGTCTTCTGAACGTTATTTTAGCGCCAGGACAAGGTCTTCTGAACGTTATTTTAGTGCCAGGACAAGGTCTTCTGAACGTTATTTTAGCGCCAGTATAGCCTTCTGAACTTTATGTACGTGCCAGGACAAGGTCTTCTGAACCTTATTTTAGCGCCAGGACAAGGTCTTCTGAACCTTATTTTAGCGCCAGGACAAGGTCTTCTGAACCTTATTTTAGCGCTAGGACAAGGTCTTCTGAACCTTATTTTAGCGCCAGGACAAGGTCTTCTGAACCTTATTTTAGCGCCAGGACAAGGTCTTCTGAATGTTATTTTAGCGCTAGGACAAGGTCTTCTGAACCTTATTTTAGCGCCAGGACAAGGTCTTCTGAACCTTATTTTAGCGCCAGGACAAGGTCTTCTGAACCTTATTTTAGCGCCAGGACAAGGTCTCCTGAACTTTATTTTAGCGCCAGTACAGCCTTCTAAACATTATTTTAGCGCCAGGACAAGGTCTTCTGAGTGTGATTTTGGTGCCAGGACAGTGTAGCTTCATCTAAAGCACTCTACCGCATCCAATTACTATTTTCCTAGCGCTTTTCTCCCTAGGGGCTCAAAGCACTCTTTCTGGTGCTGGGGCGGATGATGAGGCATGCATCACAAACGCGCTTGGTAGAATATCATACTAGGACTCATTTTTCAGCAGGAGTCAATTAAACCTACCGGCAAGTCTTTGGAATGTGGGAGGAAAGAGGAATAATTGGAGGAAATCTATGGAAGCGCAGGGAGAGAACATGCAAACTCCATTGCAAATAGTGTCATGGCCAGGACTCAAGGCGGTAGGGTAGAGTCCTGATTCCCTTACCGAAGAAGGCAGCGGCAGCACCAGAGAGCCAATAGACAGATCAGCTTTGGGTGCCGACATCCCGGGGGGCGCCATGGACAGGTAAGTGTCCTTATTTTGGAGCGTGCAAAATCTGGTGCAGCTCTGCATAGAAACCAAACCAATCAGCTTCCAGGATTTATTGCCAAGGCTTAACTGAAAAAAAGATGAAGTTAGATGCTGATTTCCTCTCACTTCCTGTTGAAAGAAAAAGTCCCAAGAAATCTCTAGACTGCAAAAAGACACATAGGGAAGGGTTAGAACCCCCGTCAGGTTTCTTATCATTAGAAAAGCTATTAATCACTGGCTGCCAGAGACTGTCTCTTACATAGAAGTGAATGTTTTTGAAAATATGTTGATCACCTTCTTGTCTTTATCTTATCATTACACACAATATTCCAAGCCCTGATGAAGAGTGCAGCCTGCCAACCCAAACATGTCTTGGATTGTTTCTTTTTTATATTCTAATGGTCATGGGACTTTAAAAGAGGCGTGTCACAAATCAAAGAGTCAGCCATTCTCAACAAGGGTTCCTCCAGAAGTTGCTTGGGGTTTTTTTGAACTGTGACTTTGCTTTTGGTGGTGCCTAAAAAGTTAGGTGTCCTGCCACTTAGCCACAGCTCAAGAAACCCCAAGCAACTTCTGGAGTAACATTCTTCCCACTGACTTGGGGTGGACACTGAGGTCCATTCTTCCCACTTACTGAATTGGTTTGTGAATGGGTTCACCAAGACCTGGGAATGATTTCAATTGTTTCTCAGTAGTAAAAAGATTGAGAAAGGTGTCCTGCCATCTAACTTTTTAGGCACCACCAAAAGCAAAGTCACTTGGCCACAGCTCAAGAAACCCCAAGCAACTTCTGGAGGAACATTCTTCCCACAGACTTGGGGTGGACACTGATGGTCCATTCTTCCTACTGACTTGGGGTGCACACTGGGGTCCCTTCTTCCTACTGACTTGGGTGGACACTGGGGTCCATTCTTTTCACTGACTTGGGGTGGACACTAGTGTCCATCCCAAGTCAGTGGCAAGAATGGACCCCAGTGTCCACCCCAAGTCAGCAAGAAGAATGGATCCTAATGCCCATCCCAAGTCGGTGGCAAGAATGGACCCCAGTGTCCATCCCAAGTCAGTGGCAAGAATGGACCCCAGTGTCCACCCCAAGTCAGCGAGAAGAATGCACCCCAGTGTCCACCCTGACTTGGGGTGGACACTGGGGTCCATTCTCCTCGCTGACTTGGGATTGACACCGGGGGTCCATTCTTCTCACTGACTGAATCATTTTTTTAATGGGTTCCCTAAGACCTGGGAATGATTTCAATTGTTTTTCAGGAGTAAAAAGATTGAGAAAGGCTGCCCTACATTATTATGGGGTGAGTTTTCTGGTGCCAATTATAACCACACTTCCAAGTTCTTGTCCTGCCGTAATCTCCAAACAGGGTCACCGAAAACAAAAACAAGTCTACTTTTTCTAAAACTTTTTTAGGCCGGAGTTTGGTTTTGTTTACTTACAGACTTCAAATCTTCATCTCACTTCACCGACAGCTCAGCTGTTGTCTTGGTAACCATTGTGGAACCGTTGGTTTCTAGTGAACCAATTGGCTGACTAGCACCATTGGCGTCCTTCAAACACGAATGAGCAGCTTCTTCCGATACAAAGATTTACATTTAGTGAAAAACCAGGGATGTGAAGCTATTACATCAGTCATTTCTACCAATGGTAAGCCTTTAATTGCCATCAGGACATTTTTCGATATACAAGAAACTCCTCCTAACAAGGAGAGCCGTACCTCAAAAAAAATAAAATAACGCGTTTCGGACTCCTCAGCCTAAAAACACAAACTACAGCAAGTCCATATATATCTTTTTTTTCTGAATTCGGTATATATATAAAAACTCTGTAGACATTTTTTCACTTTATCGTACCCCCCCCCTTTCTCCTGACCGGCTAATACTGTCAATCCTGCATATATAATGCTACGTACAGGGTGAACGGGAGACCGGGGGTTGTTATTAAGAACATTATACAAAAAAACACAACATAAAGATTTGTTTTCTTAACAAAAAAAAAAAAAAGTTATTTCAATGATATACATACTTTTTAAAAGGTTAGAATTTGCATTTTTTGTACAAATTAATTTTTTTTCTTCTTTTCCTAGGTTTGCATACCTAGCAAGTCAGCACCTAGACGAAGGCGGGTAAAATGCATGGAGGGTTTGGGGAAAGGGGGGGGGGGGGGCAACATCTGATATCGAATGCATTAGGTATGGTGTTAAAGGAGACCTCCAGACAGAGCTCAAAATTCAAAAAAATAAATATTTGATGTGGATTTACTCCCTTTTTTTTGGATTTCAGATGCACCCAGAAAAAAAAAAGTTTTACTGCTAACGCCACTGCTTTGAAACTATTCCTAGATCTTCGGGGGGGGGGGCTAAAAATGGAATAAGCCTTGTTAGAGCTCCCCCCTCCCCATTTTTTATTCTAATATAATGTAGTTACCTCACAGCTAAAAAGAAATTAAAAAACAAATTATTTTTTTAAATTATAAAAAAAAAATGTAAAAAGGAAAACTTTATATTTATTTTAACGATGGATTTTGGTTCTGATCGGAGCTCTCCTTCAACATATTTTTTCTGCAATGTGGTTACCAACAAATAATTCCCACCCTTGGGGGTGTTTTTAGAGGTTACTAAGATCCTCTGGGTGTTTTCTCAGCCCCCATTCCACCTCAGATGAATAAAAAAAAAAAAAAAAAAGGAGCCACAGGGCTTTGACCGCAGAAATGTTTAAACAATTAATGACTCACAAGGCAGGAGATACCGAACAGGTGCAAATTTCACAGCTTCCATCACCATAAATCTCTCGGCAATAACTCTTGTTTTTTTTTTTTTCTCTCCCTCGCCACCCTCCCTTTCTTCGCCGTTCCGTCCCGCGTGTCTGTGAATCAACTTTTTACGTATTAGGTGCAAACGCTTCAGTCCAGTCATTAAAAAAAAAAAGTGACACCTTCCCACTTTTCACTCCAACTCGTCTATCAACGAGGACTTTCGACAAAGCCAGTTTTCCATCTCGCCATCTGGGAAAAATGTTTTCGAAAATAAACCAAAAAAAGGAAAAAAAAAATAAAACTAGTTGATAATCCTATCTGCTCCAGACTCTACAGCAAGCAGCAATTAACGGTCCTCTCTCTCTCTCTCTCTGTCTTCTACGGCGCTCTGGCCCTCCTCCGAGGACCCCGGGTTGTCTCCTCCTCCTAGGCTTTCTTACATTTTCCTTTCTTTTCTCGCTGTTGGAACTTCCTCAGCCGCCGGGCCCACGTGTCCCTCCACTGTATGACCAGGCTGGTCTTGTCGGCCACCACCCCATTCTGGTCGGGCGAGTCCTCGTCGTTTCCCAGGAGGAGGTATTTTTTCATGGGTTTGAGTTTCGGGCACTTGCAAGCGATGTCCTTGGAGCGAATCCACAGGTTCTGGTCCCCGCGGCGGATGCGGCTGCTTCCTTGTTTGTACACGGAGATCACGTTGACCGTGAATTTCCACCAGTCTCCCGCTTTGTCGGCCTTAAGGATGTGAATCTGGACCGCTGAAATAGAAGCAAATACAGAGAAAACATAAGGTGGGGTATATAATCATATCCAAGACATAGCTTAAAGTAATAAACATGTCATACTCACCTCCTCTGTGTAATGATTTTGCACAGAGCATCGCTGATCCCCCTCTTCTTGGGTCCCCTGCTGGCCCTCCAGGCCTCTGCCTCCAGAGCAAACCCTTCTCTCTCCTCATTAGCTCACTGGCTGTGATTGACTCAGTGTAACAGGCGTTCTCGACACTGTAATGCGTTCCACGCTGGAACGCATGCGGCGATCGTGCGATGACGTCATCGCCCGGCGAACCGTGTTTTCCAGCTTGGAACGCGGAAGTGGCGAGCGCAATCAGCGCTGTATTCGGCACACATGCCTCTCAGGTATAAACAGAACAGCGTGTAATACACACGCTGTTCTATTATTGTCGGCCGTAGCCGGCCTGGCTACTATTGAACTACTGGTACCATCCATCCCCTCAAGTAAACGAGCAGCAACTGAGTAGCAGCGCAACCCGGGTCCATGCTACCTCTTGGTTATCTACTGCCTCCTTCCACGCTGCCCATCTTACTGCTGTGGATGGGGACACCCTAAGATATCCTGCGCCAGGAGACCCTTCAAGTCGGAATCCCATTGCTGCTGCAATACTCTGCGTACTCTCATCCTCTGCAAACGGATAAGTACCATTTCTACTATACTGCTTGGCTATACTTGTTGTGCTTTCAAGTAACAGTTGTGGAATTTCTTAAGGCCACATACGCTGTCAGATGATTTAACCACTTAAGGACCGCCTCCTGCACATTTACATAGGCAGAATGGCACGGCTGGGCACGTACAGGTACGTCCTCTTTAAGTGCCCAGCCTTGGGTTGCGGTGCTCGCCCCCGAAACCCGGTCCGAAGCTCCGTGACCCCCGGACCCGATCGCCGCTGGAGTCCCGCGATCGGTCCCCGGAACTGAAGAACGGGGAGAGCTGTGTGTAAACACAGCTTCCCCATTCTTCACTGTGGCGCCATGATCGATCGTGTGTTCCTTTTTATAGGGAAACACAATCGATGATGTCACACCTACAACCACACCCCCCTACAGTTAAAGACACATATGAGGTCACACTTATCCCCTTCAGCGCCCCCTTGTGGTTAACTCCCAAACTGCAATTGTAATTTTTACAGTAAACAATGCATTTTTATAGCATTTTTGCTGTGAAAATGACAATGGTACCAAAAATTTGTCAAAATTGTCCGAAGTGTCCGCCATAATGTCGCAGTCACGAAAAAAATCGCTGATCGCCGCCATTAGTAGTAAAAAAAAAAGTTTTTTATATAAAAATGCAATACAACTATGTCTTATTTTGTCAACTTTGCGCAAACCAACCGATAAACGCTTATTATGATTTTTTTTTTTTACCAAAAATAGGTAGAAGAATACGTATTGGCCTAAACTGAGGGAAAAAAACATTTTTTTATATATTTTTTGGGGATATTTATTATAGCAAAAAGTAAAAAATATTGTTTTTTTTTTTTAAATTGTCGCTCTATTTTTGTTTATAGAGCAAAAAATAAAAACTGCAGAGGTGATCAAATACCACCAAAAGAAAGCTCTATTTGTGGGGAAAAAAGGACGCCAATTTTGTTTGGGAGCCACGTCGCACGACCGCGTAATTGTCAGTTAAAGCGACGCAGTGCCGAATCGCAAAAACTGTCCGGGTCCTTTAGCTGCCTAAGGGTCCGGGGCTGAAGTGGTTAAGCTAAAGTTACTTTCCTCAAGTAATTGCTTATAGTATTTTCATATGCTTTGTGTTTTACAATTGTTGCTACTTGCATACAGTATTACCATATGCTACGTGCTTGACATTCGTTGTTACTTGTACACGGGCTTCCGCCCTAAAATACTGAACATGTTCATTGTACCTTTTTTTTGGGCTAAGGATTGTAGGTATGTTATACCTCCTCCCTTAGTACCTCAATGCATACCTTTGTGTTAAGTGACATGATGTAGAGAACCCCCCAAAAAAAATCCTGTTCTCTGATTGGAGTGACGCCTGGGGTCCCTTACTGATAATCACTATACATAGAGTGCCGCCATTGGAATCTTTAATGCAGTTGTGCTCGTTGATCTTTATTGTAAATGTTCTACGCTAGCGGTTGGACGCATGTTGTAATACCTCCGCCCTTAGTAGCGCAACGCATTCCTATATGTGAGGGAGATGATGTAGTGACCCCCCCCCCCAACTCCTGTGCTCTGATTGAAGTGACGCCTGGAGCCCAGTACTGAAATCTCACATAACATAGGGAGGTGCATTGAATTCTTTCCTTAACCGCAGTTGTGGTTCATCGTAGTTTGTGACACTCAGTCAATGAGTAAGGGACATTCTTCTCACTGATCACCAATGTAAGGGACATTCTTCTCACTGATCACCAATGTAAGGGACATTCTTCTCACTGATCACCAATGTAAGGGACATTCTTCTCACTGATCACCAATGTAAGGGACATTCTTCTCACTGATCACCAATGTAAGGGACATTCTTCCCACTGATCACCAATGTAAGGGACATTCTTCCCACTGATCACCAATGTAAGGGACATTCTTCCCACTGATCACCAATGTAAAGGACATTCTTCTCACTGATCACCAATGTAAGGGACATTCTTCTCACTGATCACCAATGTAAGGGACATTCTTCCCACTGATCACCAATGTAAGGGACATTCTTCCCACTGATCACCAATGTCAGGGACATTCTTCCCACTGATCACCAATGTAAGGGACATTCTTCCCACTGATCACCAATGTAAGGGACATTCTTCTCACTGATCACCAATGTAAGGGACATTCTTCTCACTGATCACCAATGTAAGGGACATTCTTCTCACTGATCACCAATGTAAGGGACATTCTTCTCACTGATCACCAATGTAAGGGACATTCTTCCCACTGATCACCAATGTAAGGGACACTCTTCTCACCGATCACCAATGTAAGGAACATTCTTCTCACTGATCACCAATGTAAGGGACATTCTTCTTACTGATCACCAATGTAAGGGACATTCTTCCCACTGATCACCAATGTAAGGAACATTCTTCCCACTGATCACCAATGTAAGGGACATTCTTCCCACTGATCACCAATGTAAGGGACATTCTTCTCACTGATCACCAATGTAAGGGACATTCTTCTCACTGATCACCAATGTAAGGGACATTCTTCCCACTGATCACCAATGTAAGGAACATTCTTCCCACTGATCACCAATGTAAGGGACATTCTTCTCACTGATCACCAATGTAAGGGACATTCTTCTCACTGATCACCAATGTAAGGGACATTCTTCCCACTGATCACCAATGTAAGGAACATTCTTCTCACTGATCACCAATGTAAGGCCATAAAGACATTCGGATGAATTAGAGCAGAGACTGCGAGCCAGGTCTTCTCATCCAACATCAGTGTCTGACCTCACAAATGCTCTTCTGGAAGAACGGTCAAACATTCCCATAGACACCCTCCTAAACCTTGTGGACAGTCTTCTGTTATAGCTGCAAAGGACGAATATTGAACCCTACGGACTAAGACTGGAAGGCCATTAAAGTTCATGTGTGTGTAAAGACAGGCGTCCCAATACTTTTGGGAATATAGTGTAAAGACAGCCGTCCCAATACTTTTGGTAGTAGTGTATAAAGGTGGGTGTCCCAATACTTTTGGTAATATAGTGTACTTGTTGCTCTTAGACAGTACAGGGGACATTTGGTGGCTTTGCACACTTGTTCTCACGCTGGGTGGTCGGGATTTGTGTATTTCCAGTTTCTCACTGTCGGTGTCTCAGCACCATAAAACAATTACAGACAATTAGCAGCCAGCAGACAAAACACACAGACCTAATTGGCGCTCTCATTGAGGGCCACATGTCGGGCCTGTTACCCGGAGCGCGCTCCACAGCTTGCTAATCGGGACATTTTACGCTGCGTTAGAACACGCGTTGGGCCTCTGCAGACCATACTGAGGGGTATTTGTGAGAATACAAAACTATGTGAGAAGCCCACAGAACTCTATTTATAGAAAATCTTTCTATTAAAATCTTAGGGGGTTCCTCCTGGGAGGTGAGAATTTTTGGGGTTCCTCCTGGGAGGTGAGAATTTTTGGGGTTCCTCCTGGGAGGTGAGGATTTTTGGGGTGCTGGGAGGTGAGGATTTTTGGAGTTCCTCCCGGAGGTGCGCATTGTTGTGGTTCCTCTCGGGAGGTGCAAATTGTTGGGGTTTCTCCCGGGAGGTGCGAATTGTTGGGGTTCCTCCCGGGAGGTGTGAATTGTTGGGGTTCCTCCCGGGAGGTGCGAATTGTTGGGGTTCCTCCCGGGAGGTGACGATTTTTGGGGTTCCTCCCGGGAGGTGCAAATTGATGGGGTTCCTCCCGGGAGGTGAGGATTGTTGGGGTTCCTCCCGGGAGGTGTGAATTGTTGGGGTTCCTCCCGGGAGGTGCGAATTGTTGGGGTTCCTCCCGGGAGGTGACGATTTTTGGGGTTCCTCCCGGGAGGTGCAAATTGATGGGGTTCCTCCCGGGAGGTGAGGATTTTTGGGGTTCCTCCCGGGAGGTGTGAATTTTTGGGGTTCCTCCCGGGAGGTGCGAATTGTTGGGGTTCCTCGTGGGAGGTGAGGATTTTTGGAGTTCCTCCCGGGAGGTGTGAATTTTTTGGGGTTCCTCCCGGGAGGTGTGAATTTTTGGGGTTCCTCCCGGGAGGTGTGAATTTTTGGGGTTCCTCCCGGGAGGTGAGGATTTTTGGAGTTCCTCGTGGGAGGTGAGGATTTTTGGAGTTCCTCCCGGGAGGTGAGTATTTTTGGGGTTCCTCCCGGGAGGTGAGGATTTTTGGGGTTGCTCCCGGGAGGTGAGGATTTTTGGGGTTGCTCCCGGGAGGTGAGGATTTTTGGGGTTGCTCCCGGGAGGTGAGGATTTTTGGGGTTGCTCCCGGGAGGTGAGGATTTTTGGGGTTGCTCCCGGGAGGTGAGGATTTTTGGGGTTCCTCCCGGGAGGTGAGGATTTTTGGGGTTCCTCCCGGGAGGTGAGGATTTTTGAGGTTTCTCCTAGGAGGTGCGAATTGTTGGGGTTCCCAACAACAATTGTCTGACGGACGTGTTTTGTCAGATAATCCGACCGTCTACGCTCCATCAGACAATTGTAGGAATTTCCGACAACAAATGTTGGATAGCCATGCTCTTAAATTGTCCGACAACAAATGTGTTCCGTCGGATTATCCGATCGTGTGTACACAAATCCATCGGACTAAAATCCAGAGTACAGTGGAACCTCGGATGAGGAGTATAATCCGTTCCAGGAGAGTGCTCGTAATCCAAAGCACTCGCATATCAAAGCGAGTTTCCCCATAGAAGTCATCGGTAAGAAAAATAACTTGTTCCCCATTGACTTCAATGGGATGCAATACCGCATGCTGCCAGGGGTGGGGAGGCGCCAGAGAGCCTCGGAAACCTCCGAAAAGGCCTGAGGACACTTGGGCTGGGATATCATTAACGTTCATGTGCGTGTAAAGGCCGGCGTCCCAATACTTTTGACAATATGTTTGCTGGACAGCAAGTGGTAATGAAAGCTGCAGATTTAATGGGATAACATAGAAGTAGTGCAGCGATTTTCTCTTTGTTGAGTCGCAGAAATTAGGAAACGCAGCCCATAAAATAAATGTTTTTTTTTTACTTGTCCTGCGACTTTCTGCGTCGTTGTGGACCGAGTCCTAAAAGTCTAGAAGAAAAGTTAACACTTGTGTGCGATTTTATTGATTGTTTTTTTCTGCCCCCTGCGGGGGATTTACTATGGGAAGGGTACGAGGCGACCGTCGCCTCGGTGGGCCACTAAAGGGTCAAATCTACGAATGTTACCCAGAAAAACCGCAGCTGCAAACCCCAGAGGCCCCGTCCCACAGCGGCATCGGGCTTTAGTTAAAGGAGGGCATGTGAGCGAGTCGCCTGCAGCAGCCAGCGCTCTGCCATACGACAACCTTCCCACTTCCCGGTGTGTGTGTGGGGGGGGGGGGGGGGGTGGGGGAGGGGGAAGACACCTTTGGAAAAATCAACATTCTCAATCCTAAAGTCTTCCAGAATGTCTTATTTCACCTTCCAGCTGTGAAAACATGAGCGCAGGCTCTGGATGTGTCACCGGTGGGGATGGGAGGAGGAGGAGGTGGGGGGCTGCATAGTATACCTGCCACACAGCCTGTGCTCAGCACTCCGCCAACTGCCAGAGAAACCCCTTCACTGTACATGACCACAAAGAGGACCTGTCATGGCTGCTGGAGATCAGCACAGCCGCAGATTCCCTGAAGAATCGTTGGTTCCCGCCCGAGCTCAGCACCCCCCCCCCTCTCTACACACACAGGAGACCAGCAAGATGGCAGCCTCCTGGGGTGGACACCAGCACGGCCTCCTGGGGTGGACACCAGCACGGCCTCCTGGGGTGGACACCAGCACGGCCTCCTGGGGTGGACACCAGCACGGCCTCCTGGGGTGGACACCAGCACGGCCTCCTGGGGTGGACACCAGCACGGCCTCCTGGGGTGGACATGAGCCTCCTGGGGTGGACACCGGCACGGCCTCCTTGGATGGACACCGGCACGGCCTCCTGGGATGGACACGAGCCTCCTGGGATGGACACCGGCACGGCCTCCTGGGATGGGCACGAGCCTCCTGGGGTGGACACCGGGCACGAGCCTCCAGGGGTGGGCACGAGCCTCCAGGGGTGGGCACGAGCCTCCAAGGTGCCTTCGGAAGTCGAGGGATATCTCGTCTTAAGAACCAAAATATAATCTATTGCAGCTTACCATGCCGCCTCCATGCCATCTCTGGGCTGCCGCCTCCATGCCGTCACTGGGCTGCCGCCTCCATGCCGTCACTGGGCTGCCGCCTCCATGCCGTCACTGGGCTGCCGCCTCCATGCCGTCTCTGGGCTGCCGCCTCCATGCCGTCTCTGGGCTGCCGCCTCCATGCCGTCTCTGGGCTGCCGCCTCCATGCCGTCTCTGGGCTGCCGCCTCCATGCCGTCTCTGGGCTGCCGCCTCCATGCCGTCTCTGGGCTGCCGCCTCCATGCCGTCTCTGGGCTGCCGCCTCCGCCGACTCTATGCCGTCTTTGGGCTGCCGCCTCCGCCGACTCTATGCCGTCTCTAAGCTGTCTCTTCTGTGCTGCCCCCCCCCCCTTCATGGCCCTTATACTGTCCGTGGTCCCTGTGCTTACCTTCCCTCCACGGCCACTGTTTTGTCCCCTTCACGGGTCCCTATGCTGTCTTTATCTTGCATCTCTTCTGCCACTTTGTTTTTTTTTTTTTTAAGTGTATTTTTTGTGCGTGAACTCGAGAGAGAGGAGCCGGACTGCAGGAGTTGGGAGTAGGCAGACCTTCCCCCCGGAGGCAATCGCCATCCTTCTCCATGCCCCTGGTGGCAATGGCGGGTGTGAGGGGGGGCCTCCCACTCACCCCACCCTACCTGCTCCTCTTGGGAGCCCAACTGGGGCCCAACGGGACCCCAATGTGGCAGAGGGACTCCCCCTATGAGGGAGTGAGGGGGCCTAGCCCACCCAGCCAGCCCCGTAGGTCCTTCGCCTCTCTTTATTTTAGGAGACCGCATGGCCAAAGTGCGTGTGTTTTTAAACCAATTTCGTGTGCGTGCAAGTGTGGTGGTTTTTGTGGGGGGGGTGGGCGTACTAAGCACAGGCGTACCTTGCATAGCACACCCACCGGGAGCTGGGCTGAGACCACCAAACTCAATTCACATGTAGCCGAGACCGGGATCCGAACCCTTGGCTGCAGAGGTGAACCTCTTCTGCCACTTTGAGACACTGCTTGTATCCATTGGGGCAAACCAACCCCCCCTTCCCCCGGCTCGCTGGGAAAGTTGGCAGCTCCCGTTTCCCCCTCCATACAAAGCCGTGCCCTTCCAAGCCACAGAGATCAGACACCGGCGGATTAAGCAGGAACGCAGCCCTCACGCTGAGGTGAAATAGCTGCAGTTTGTAAGTGAGCGGACGTATTAAAAGGAGCAGCAGGCGTCCCTCAGATGCCCATTTGATGATTGTCAAGCACCCCCCGCCGGGCGGCAGAATGCGATATGTCAGGGGTTTAATTTCCCCCTTTTCTGCCGCCGCGCAGGACGCAGGCGGTTTTTCTTGTCAGGGACGTGGTGGCGGCGGGCCAAGGCCCTGGTACAGAGAAGCTGGGTCTTCTCATCTGCGCCCGAGGAGGGAGGCAAAGGGCAAGGGACGCAGCGGGAGAAACCAAACACTCGTCTCCGGTGCCCACTGCGCTTTCCAAAAACACCATGCCCCCCTCGGTGGAGAGGGGGCAGCAGGGGATTACAATTCACCAAGCAAGAGGGCAAACGAGACGATTCGCGCTCATCCGGGTCGCACGCAAAAAAAAAACTGTCGGATGAATCTCATAGCTCGACTTATCACATCCAAAATCATTTAAGAAAAAAAAAAAAAAGTGTCGCCACAGCAAAGCCAAACCGCGTTCAGAGAATTCTAGAGACATGCTAAGTAGGGCGCTCATTGAATGTGGCCAAGGTTTTGTTTTCGGCCCATAATACCCCTTTTCTTCTACATTGGCCATCAGAATAACCCCCTTTAACACCAATTAGCATGCAAATTCCGCCGCAGTCTTGTTTTTTGAAAACTAGTTTAAAAACCTCAATGTGCCGTTCTATAAACCAATACTAATTATTCATCGGGAAAAGGTTTTACTTTTCTTTTTTTGTTTTGAGTGTAGCGACCCGCTGAACCAAAAAAGTGACATTATGTGAAAGTGGAGCCGCCGAAATTCACAATTGTGTGCGGTTCCCACTCCCCTACAGACACCGTCTGGCATTTCCATCCCTTCGTTGTGTTAAAGAGGACCTGTCATCACATATGGTTTTCATGTTAAGTGTAGGACTTGCCGGCTTTTCAAGACATCACCATCATTGTTCAGGCACCATTCGAGGGTCTCCATTTACTTCCTGGGCTAAGATGACCCAATCAGTAAATCCTGGTGCCTGTGCAGTGCCTCACTTTGCTACACCCATCTTAGGGCCCGTTCACATGGGCGGCTTCAGCCCCGATCAGCAGGGGAAATCTGTGAGCGGGACCGGTGCTAGACTATTTTGCACCATAGGCAAGACCAGCTATTTTGGGGCCCCTTACACAGCTTTATGTCTGGGGGCCCCCCCACCGGGCACCGACCCCCTTACATCAGACTTTAGCCCTTTTCATTAGGGTACACAAAGTTGCCCCTCCCCCTTTACATCAGGGTCCCAAGTGTCCCCTTACCTTAAATCAGGGCCCTCACAGTGCCCCCCCCCCCCTACATCAGAGTTTACCCTTACAACAGAGACCCCACTTTCATTAGGATGCCCAAAGTCTTTCCTTACATTAGAATCCCAAAGTCACCCTTTACGTTAGGGTTCCCAGAGTCCCCCTGGCTGTGCCCTAGACAGCCTGTCTGTGAGCTGACCCTGCTTTTCCTGTATGGGGGTCCAGGAGTAACGGACTGCACTGTTTACACACAGCGGCCTCTGATTTGGTCCACCCAAATGGAAGAGGATGCAGTCCTCCATTTTGTTTTGGCCTTACCGCGGTGGTTCTAAACCCTGTCAATTTTTCAGGTGGACCTGATCGGAAGGTCCCTGCATTCCTATGGAGATGTTGGGTGTGAATGGACTTCACACTGACCTACCTCTGGGTCAGATGAGGCTGTGGTTCTCAATCTTGTCCTCAAGTACCCCCCCAACAGGTCTTGTTTGCAGGTTTTCCTTTATCTTGCACAGGTGCTTTAAATCAGAGTCAATGGTTTGGTATTTTGGACAGCTGTTTTGTCTAAGAGAAATTCCCAAAATATGGCCTGTTTGGGTCCGGTAAGGCCCTCAACCCCGTCTTCAAGTATCCCCGAGGTAGGCCGGTGTAAAGTCCATTTACATCCAACATCTCCATAGGAATGCAGGGACCTTTCCGAAGAGGTCCACCTAAAAAATTGACAGCCTATATGAAAGGGCCCTAGCCTTGTGATATGCTACAAAGTTGCAATCTGATCACTGGAGGAGAAGAGACTGAGGAAATGCTTCTCATCACTACTCAATTCCATGCAAACCGAAAGGAACTGGCCAGGATTACCTGGACACCACCACCCATCCTGGGACAAATCATCACCCCAAGTACCAAAGTCAAAAGTCTCAGAGTAATTTTTGACTCTGACATGACAATGGATGCCCAAATAGGATCAGTAGTTAGTGGTTCCCACCATCTTCTATGTTTCCTACGAAGAATTGTCCCCTTTATCCCCAAAGAGGACACAGCAGTAGTGGTAGGGACAATTATTAACTCCAGGTTAGATTATGCAAATTCCCTCTAACTAGGACTCCCAAAATACCAGCTGGGTCGTCTACAAGTCGTCCAGAACACTGCAGCAAGACTGGTAACAGGGAAAAAACCTGAGAATCAATCACCCCATCCCTGAGAAAACTCCATTGGTTGCCCGTAAAAGACCGAGTCACATTTAAGGCCCTATGCCCAACGCACAAATGTGTACAGGGAAGCGCGCCCTAATATTTATGTGACAAAATAAAACAACAAAACCCCAATCGAGTGCTTCGATCAACCAACCAAAAATTACTACAAATCCCCAAAGCCCAGTATAAGACCAAAGAAGAACGTTGATTTGCAGTCCAAGGACTTCGACTGTGAAACGCATTACCGACTAACATCCGAACGGAAATTGATCACCTGGCCTTCAGGAAAAAAACGTAAGACCCACCTATTCTGAGGGAGAAACAGAAGCAAAAGGGATACCAAGCGCCTTGAGGCGATTCAGTTCGCAATTGTTGCGCTATACAAGTTATTCACTCACTCACTCATAAAAGTAGATAGAAAGGAGTGCCCGAGGAGCTGCCCAACTTACAATCCCTTCAATAAAAACGTTTGAAATGAAAAAGAAGGTGGTGGTGAGCCCTTTCTGAAGGCTTGGGCTACTACTCTGGGCACAGCTTTGAGGTCATTTCCACATGTATTTGTAAAGGTCGGTAGAAAGGAGCGCCTGATATCCAGTGATTTCTACCCACTTTAAAAAAGAAGGTGGCGGTGAGCCCTTTTTGGGGGCTTGGGTTGCTACCTCTGGGTACTGCTGTACGTGTAAAAGTAGGTTGAAAGGAGTGCCCGATATCCAATGAATGCAAGTTGAAAGGTAAGTTTGCAATCGTTTATCGAGAGTAGCAACAAGTAATCAAGCCAAAGTGTTTCGGGGGCACGAGACTCCCCTTTCTCCTCAGGGATGTTGCTACATAGTAATATTAAAGGGGGAAGGATCCCAAATGGGTGTGTCTGTAATACCAAGGTCAAAAAGATCGATGTTGGTTGTGTTTAATGTAAAACTCCTCGGGGGATGTACAAACTCACCGTTCCAAGTTGAATTCACTGGATATCGGGCACTCCCTTTCTACCTACTTTTTCAAGTATAGGTGGAAACGACCTCAAGGCTGTACCCAGAGGTGGCAACCCAAGCCCCCAAAAAGGGCTCACCCCGCCTTTTTTTTAAGTTGGGCAAAAATTATTGGAAGGGAATTCTTCCAAACCACCCCCATCACCACCCCGACCCATTGACTAATGACAGTCAAGTGCGCTCGCCATCTTTAAAGAGCCATTATCTCATCCTAGGCAGTCACAGGCAGCAGCTGAAAGTTAGCTAAGGTGGAGCTTTTCTAAAAACAATTCTAATATTATGACATGTCCTGAATTTGTTCATGCACAGGTCCACTTTAACGTGCTATTGGACATGTCTGCATAGTAATATCTCATATGAGAACAGGCATAGTATCAAAATGGAGGAAAACAAACTGCTTTCTGGACAGAGGCGGCTCTCTAATTAGGCAAATAAGGCAGTCGCCTAAGGCCTCGCACTCACACGGGCCTTGCGACCAACACAGAGGACACCAGCACCGAGACAGAGAACACTGACTAATTTTATGCAGTTAATTTTTTTACTGCTTGAATTTTTTTCTTCCCATTATGGGCGTAAGTGGGACCCCATGTCTAGGTTTTGCCTAAGGCCTCACAAAGCCTAGCGCCGCCTCTGCTTCTGGATGTCCCATTTCCAATAAGATCGTTGGACAGGAGCTGTCCCCCCAGAAAATATCGCTCCTACCTTTTGAAACGTTCCCACATTAATCCATCAACGTTATTAAAATCTCTCTTTTACTTGTATATGAATCTGGTCTTAGAGACCCATGGCCATGGTTAGCGGTCCTGGCAACTCACCGTAATCTTTCTTGCAGTACTTTTTCATGTTGATCTTCAGCTTTCCTTTTGACGCCTTGCAGTACGTCTCGCAATCTAGTAAAGAACAAAATAAGTTTATAATTCGATAGCAAACATCCAAATCTCCGAAAATACTGAAAGCCAACACTAGCTAGTCAAATAAAGAGCTGAAGTAGAAGAATATTCATCTTATCGATTATTAGTTTACTTTTTACCAATTGGTCAATTGAGCATTTGTTGCTTTATAAATGGCACCCTGTTGTTATACTGTAATATAAATCAGAGGTGCAAAGGTCGGAGTTCAGGGGTCAGGAGTTTGCTATGGGACATGTCACTTGGACCCTCCTCTGCTCAGGCAATCAAATATTTCTGAACAACAAATGTAAAGTTAGCACAACTTTAATTCCTCCCTCCCTTATCCAGTCCAGGTTTCATTCGGTTCGGTGATATAAACCAAAACAAATGGATGTTGTAAAAGAAACTTGCCAACTATGTAAGCTAGAATGATTAATGTCTATTGTGGTCATCGCAGTGCAACTGTACGAAGGTTCTTCAAAACGTTTGCAGTTGTACGAGAAGTCTTCAAAACCTTTCCGCGCTTTTTTTTTTTTTTAACTGGGTTATTTATATAAACGTGTGGAAACTTTTCGAAGACCTCTCGTATATCAAGAAAAAACACTAACCTCATACAATACAGGATTTCTTTCTATTTTGTATGCAGGTTAGTGATTTCCCCAAGAGTGGGACATCTTCCATGTAGATCAGCTTATCTCAACCTTACATCAGAGGAACCCTTAAAGAGTCTCAGAGAACTTCTGCTAAAACCAATTAACAACAAAGTCTGGGGAACGCTCAGGGAAAAACCAAGCCTACTCAGAGAACTTCTGCTAAAACCAGTTGGGAAAATGGCTCCTTTTAACAGTGGCCAGTAGGAAGAGCTGGTGGTCAGAAGGTCACTCAACCAGGTTTCCGTGGAACCCAAAGGTTCCTACAGAGGTTGCTATGAGTTCCAAGAGTTGTGGCTGAAATACTTCCAATTTAATGGTGCCTCTGGTCTTTGGCTTCAAAACTTGGAAGGCTTCGCACCATTAAATTGGAAGTATTTCAGCCACAACTCTTGGAACTCATAGCAACCTCTGTAGGAACCTTTGGGTTCCACAGAAACCTGGTTGAGGATGCTGTAAGTGATAGAAGGCAGAGTTTTGGATGCTCATAGAAGAAAGCTTGTGGGAGAATGTGCCTATTCCTGTAGCAGCTACCGGTACAACCACCTTTGCTGGTGAAGGGTCTTTCATCCCTTAATCGTCTCACAAGCTGCTCTGGCTCACCAAACTCAAATAAAACAGGACACATTTAAAGGGAATAACTCTACAAGGAACTTGGGTTTCCATCTACCTAATCCCAAAACAATCTGAAAATAACTGTGTACAGCTAGTGGCATTTAGTGACTTCGAACTGGACTTAAGAAGAAGTGGCTACAAAACATAGATTGAGTATGAGTTAGATACTCCAGCATATCCTGACCGGCAGTACAGACACCTTAATCCAATCGCCATGGTAGTGCGCCTGTACTAATTGTGTGGATAGAAATGCTGGGGTATTTTCCTGAAGAAGTGGCTTGGATGAGCTACAAAATCTCTTCAACATTACAGATAAAGTCCAGTTGAATGTGACCAACATATTACTAGATATTTAAGTCATTATTCCTTCCAGAACCTCTTTCCTTGCTTTTTTGGAGGGGCTAAGACATCAAAGAAGGCAGTGTGTGTGGAAGAACATCTCCTGCTCGTTTGCTTAGCCCCTTTATGCTCCTTTCTTCCAGGGAACCTATAGGCTATTTTTTTTTTTTTTTTTTTTTTTTTTTAAAGTGTATTTTTGTGCGTGAACTCGAGAGAGAGGAGCCGGACTGCAGGAGTTGGGAGTAGGCAGACCCTCCCCCCGGAGGCAATCGCCATCCTTCTCCATGCCCCTGGTGGCAATGGCGGGTGTGAAGGGGGGCCTCCCACTCACCCCGCCCTACCTGCTCCTCTTGGGAGCCCAACTGGGGCCCAACGGGACCCCAATGGGGCAGAGGGACTCCCCCTATGAGGGAGTGAGGGGGCCTAGCCCACCCAGCCAGCCCTGTAGGTCCTTCGCCTCTCTTTATTTTAAGAGACCGCATGGCCAAAGTGCATGTGTTTTTTTAAACCAATTTTGTGTGCGTGCAAGTGTGGTGGTTTTTGTGGGGGTGGGGTGGGCGTACTAAGCACAGGCGTACCTTGCATAGCACACCCACTGGGAGCCGGGCTGAGACCACCAAACTCAATTCACATGTAGCCGAGACCGGGATCCGAACCCTTGGCTGCAGAGGTGAATGGCTTGTCAGCGCAGTGCCAATCACGTTGAGCCACCACAGCTCCTATAGGCTATTTTAAGCGTCCCAACTGAACCCTTTAAGGGAATTGTGATCAGTACAGAAGAAAATATAGGTATTATTGTGAATATGTGTATATTAATGCTTTAAACTTTTAATATTTTGTAGAGTTACTAATGATATCTCCACCACCTGATCCTGAGGAAGTGGACTGAGTTCCAGGAAACGAGTCGAGCTACATCACTGAATGGTTGGAGTCATCCAGTGGGGGATGAATGAATATACTAAATATATAGTGACTTATATGAGGTGGTTGAGAGATATAATTGCCGTCATGTTTTTTTTATGGAAATCTTTTAAATATATTGTAATAAAATAACTGAAATGTTATTGATGTAATGGATTTGTGCCTCAAAAGTACCACCTGGACTATAGTACTTTTTGCTTTGGTATATTCCTAGATATACAATGACTTGGATAAATGAGAACATCGGAGACAACAGCTGTGTCCATAGTAAGTGTGCCTAAAGTATTCGGTTAGATGACGTGAGGTGAAAGCCAGACTGGAGTATCAATTGAGAGAGAAGGTGATGCACTTTTTGATCAGCTGAAGTTGAGATGGGAATGAAGTGGATGCCGGTGATGGACTGCGTTTGAAGATGAGCTTCAGGGCCGGGCTGTGTGGTGTCAGCCATGACTGTTACATGAAGGTTGGAGATGAGACACTTAACATTCCAGCATCTTATGGTACATATTTTTTTTTTTAGTTACTTAGAAGTTAAAGGTTGTGATGGCGGTTTATCCATCTAGGTTACCAAAATCGATTATTTTCAATCCAAATTAATGCAATGTGCCTGGTGGAGGAGATTTACTTAAACTGGAGCAGCTTTCTCAACCTTTAAACCCTAGAACAGTGATGGGGAACCTTGGCACCCCAGATGTTTTAAAACTACATTTCACATGATGCTCATGCACTCTACAGTGTAGTTGAGCATCATGGGAAATGTAGTTACAAAACACCTTGGGTGCCTAGGTTCCTCTAGTGCCCCCAGGTTTGGGGCCCTAGAGGAACCCAAAAAATAATTTTCAGGTCTTGAGGAACCCTTACTAAAACCAATTAATCAGGGGTCAATAGGAACAATGCCCCTTATACTGGTGGCCAATAGGAAGAAAGTCCCCCTTAAAGTGGTGCTCAGAATGCCACCCTTAAAGACAGCTAAAAAGATATTTGTTGTCATGCTGTTGTCTTTGCTAAGTGATGCTGACCCTTGAACTCTGTAGGCTCCATCAAAAAGGTGGTTCATCAGCCACAGCTCAAGGAACTCCAAGCAACCTCTGAAGGAACCCCAGGATTCCACAGAACCCTGGTTAGGAATGGCTGGACTGGAGAGTGCAAAATCTGGTGCGGCTGTCCATAGAAACCAATCGGCCTCCAATTTTTTTTTGACAAAGCTTAGTATACAAACTTCAAGCAGAAGTAAACCCATCTATTTAACAGTTTAAAAGAAAAAAAAAAAGGTTACATTTTTGACACGTGCCGGAAATGTAACACTCCCATAGGAAGCATTAAGGCGAAAAAACATGAAGCTTTACACCCCCTTTAAGGGGTGTTTTTCTCAGCGACCCCCAATTAATTGGTCTTCGAAGGGGCTCCCCAAGACCTAAAAATTATTTCAAGAGTTCCTCTAAGGTAGAAAGGCTGCTCTGTAGCCTCCTTTTCTATTTGTACCCTTCAAATGTATTGCACATATAGGTCTAGACGCATCTGATCCCAGTCTCCATTGGCTTCCACATTTACTCTTTGAATGGTGTTTCGGTATTCGATATTAAAGGGGAAGTAAACCCTTCCAGAAAACAGTATCATTTACGGGACGTGCTGGAAATGTGACACTCCCATTGGTTGTGCTCTCAACCAAACTGTCAAACCATCCAATGGCTGGTGTCATAACTGATCACATGTGCAGCAGCATCATGGCAGTTGAAGATCAAACAGAGGCCAAGATGGCGGCTTCCTTGGCTGAAAACGATAGGAGGGTTTACTTCCACTTTAAGTTAGATTTTTGATTCGCTACTACGCATCCGATTTTAGTAAACCAACCTCAATGTTCGTATTTTGGGGCTTTGACCTGAAAGATGATTTTTTTTCAATGATGAAATAATTAATATCTGTACATAAGTTGCAATCTACGCAAATGTTTCAGTTCAGCCATGAATGCGCACAACCATTGCGCTTCATCTAAATTTGCAGAATTCCTGACTAATCTCAGATTTTTGGTGGCTTCTGAATTTTTTTGGAAAGGTGGAACTAGGGCTGGGGAAAAAAATCTATTTGAATCAAGTTACAGATTTTGACCAAATCTTTTTTTTAATATACATATTTTTTTTTTCTATAGGACCGGCACTAGGCCAAACCAGTGGCCTCGCCTAAAAAATCCTGCCTGCAGCTCGCCGCAATCCTAGGAAAAGGCCTCGGCTTCGGCCTAGTCCGCAGCCTTTTCCCAAGATCACGGCAGACTAGGCCGAAGCCGTGGCCTCGCCTAAAAAATCCTGCCTGCAGCTCGCCGCAATCCTAGGAAAAGGCCGCGGCTTCGGCCTAGTCCGCAGTCTTTTCCCAGAATCACGGCGGACTAGGCCAAAGCCGTGGCCTCGCCTAAAAAATCCTGCCTGCAGCTCGCCGCAATCCTAGGAAAAGGCCACGGCTTCGGCCTAGTCCGCAGCCTTTTCCCAGGATCGCGGGGGACTAAGCCGAAACCGCGGCCTCGCCTAAAAAATCCTGCCTGCAGCTTGCCGCGATCCTGGGAAAAGGCCGCAGTCAGCCTAGTCCACCGCGGCCTCTCGTAAAAAAACTTAGGACCGGCGCAGTGTCCATCAGCAACAAAAAACGTAATTCGAATCAAGTTTTTTTTTTTTAAATCGCAGATTTTTTTGGGGGCCAAAATCGCCCAGCTCTAGATGGAACTTGATGCATACAAGACCTGTGAACCTCCGATCCACGAAAGCGAGACAATAACACGGATTTAGGATAAATGCAGATTGAAGTGCATTGAGAAAGGGAGGGGGAGGGGGAGGGGAGGGGGGGTAGTAGCTGTTTAGAAGTGTGAGGGAGAAATCCAGACAGTAGTGAGAAATGAGACACGGAGTGTATTATCAGAAATGGTTTTCCAGCTCGTAAGACGATTAAGGGATGAAAGACGAGGCCATTGCTCTTCTGAGGAGACCTCGCATATTTCAGCGGCATGTCACGGGACAGCAGGAGATGATGAATGGCACAGTTTGCCATGGAAGGGCGGCTGTGAAGCTGCTGACATTGAGAAAGATCGTTCATAAATGAGGGGTGGTGGAAGACCAAAGTTAGTGTGTCTGTGTGTGATTATTTTAGTTTTTCCTTCTACAATATAGGAGAAACTTTACCATGTCCTTACAGGGATGTCCCACCACTTCCTGCCCTAGTGACACAAACCTGGCACCCCCTAGGGAGGTTCTCTTTGCTTCTTGTCCTGGGGACACAACAGAAAGTGGGAGGAATTATCCCTCATGGGGGAGGGACACAGACAGCCAATAAAAAATTAGCTCACACCATTACACATGTGCATTTGTTTTCGTACGAAATTCAGGGATTTTCGCATTAGTTTTATCAAATGATAACGAACGGGCAAAAGCCCAAATCCGAAAGATCCGACATAAAAATGCTTTATTTTCGTTTTGTTGCGACAACAGTTCGATATAGATAGAAGATTCGACATAACGGTGACAATAGAGATCTGTGTTCATCGAACCTGTGGTTGAATGTGAATAACCTTAACTCTATTAGTCCAAGATTATTCTACGTAGAGAGGAAAGATTCGACGTTATAGAGAAAAGATTTGACATTATAGAGAGAAAAGATTCGACACCAAGAGAAAAGATTCGACACAGAGAGAAAAGATTCAACATTATAGAGAAAGGATTCGACACAGAGAGAAAAGATTCGACATTATAGAGAAAAGATTAGACGTTATAGAGAAAAGATTAGACGTTATAGAGAAAAGATTAGACGTTATAGAGAAAAGATTCAACATTATAGAGAAAAGATTCGACAGAGAGAGAAAAGATTCAACATTATAGAGAAAAGATTTGACATTATAGGGAGAAAAGATTCGACACAGAGAGAAAAGATTCAACATTAGAGAGAAAAGATTCGACACAGAGAGAAAAGATTCGACATTATAGAGAAAAGATTAGACGTTATAGAGAAAAGATTAGACGTTATAGAGAAAAGATTAGACGTTATAGAGAAAAGATTAGACGTTATAGAGAAAAGATTAGACGTTATAGAGAAAAGATTAGACGTTATAGAGAAAAGATTCGACAGAGAGAGAAAAGATTCGACAGAGAGAGAAAAGATTCAACATTATAGAGAAAAGATTCGACATTATAGGGAGAAAAGATTCGACATTATAGGGAGAAAAGATTTGACACCGAGAGAAAAGATTTGACACCGAGAGAAAAGATTTGACACCAAGAGAAAAGATTCGACATTATAGAGAAAAGATTCGACGTTATAGAGAAAAGATTCGACGTTATAGAGAAAAGATTTGACAGAGAGAGAAAAGATTCGACAGAGAGAGAAAAGATTCAACATTATAGAGAAAAGATTCGACATTATAGGGAGAAAAGATTTGACATTATAGGGAGAAAAGATTTGACACCGAGAGAAAAGATTTGACACCGAGAGAAAAGATTTGACACCAAGAGAAAAGATTTGACACCAAGAGAAAAGATTCGACGTTATAGAGAAAAGATTCGACACTATAGAGAAAAGATTTGACACTATAGAGAAAAAAGATTCGACATTATAGAGACATAAAGGCCTCGTACACACGATCAAATCTGTCCGCTGGAAACGGTCCGCTGGACCGTTTCAGCAGACAGATTCGATCGTGTGTACGGCCGAGCCGACGGATTTGGCCACCCGACAGATTTCAAAGCATGCTTTGAAATCTATCGGGTGGGAATCCGTCCGCCCGACATGTCTGCTGGTTAGTACACTTACCAGCAGACATGTCGTCCCGCACCGCCGCCGAATGGATTCGGCGCATGCACCGAAGTGATTTACTTCCTGGTGCGGTGATGTGGCGGCGTCAACGTCACCACTACGTCACCGACACGTCAGCGCGCTCTCTGCTGGCGGGGATTTTGGTTTGCTCGTGTGTACACGTGAGCAAACCAAAATCCCAGCAGACAGATTTGAACAAATCTGTCTGCTCGTGTGTACGAGGCCAAAGATTCAATGAAGCAGCTAAAAACATATGATCGCCACGATCGTCAAATGCTCCGCCCATAGGCTATAGTAGAATTCTAATGTTGGTTGACTAGTGATAATAATAATTAATAAATATAATTATTACTAGTGTCATACAACATTAGAATTCTACTATAGCTTGTAGGCGGAACATTTGACCGTAAATGCGCGGTCGCGACGGCGTACAGTTTAGCTGCTCCGTCGAATCTTCTTAGAACATTCGACAGACACCATAAGCCTTCAATGACAGATTCGACCTCAATTAATTCGGATTTTCGGACTAATGCTTTTTTTTTAAAGCAGAGGTCCACCCTAAAAAAAATAAAACATAAAAAGGCTCCTTAAAATTGGAAAAATTAAATAAAAAATATTTGTTTTTATACTTACCAGAAATGGCTGTTGCAAGGCAGATCGTCCTAATCAGCTACTTCCTATTCCGCGGTAGCCTTCATTCTTCTCCTTGCGTTGTCTTCTGGGACCTGTGTGTCCCCCCAGAAGACAGCCGCCCATTCACAAAGCGCCGCACGACTCGTGCATGCACAGTAGGAAATGGGCAGTGAAGCCGCAAGAATATACTACCCGTTTCCCTTAGTTCGAATGGCAGATCGGCCTCGCGGGGGGGGGGGGGGGTGGAAAGAAATCGGACATCATGGGCACCCTGGACAGGTGAGTGTGCTTATTAAAAGTCAGCCAGCTACAGTGTTTGTAGCTGCTAACTTTTAAAAAAAGAATTCAGCTGGAACACCGCATTAACGTAACCAAATACCGTATTTATCGGCGTATACCGTGCACTTTTTTGCCCTGAAAATCAGGGCAAAATCGTGGGTGCGCGGTATACGCCGATAGCCGCTTTCCCGCGCCGAGTTTCAAATACTGCGCCGGCATATACCGAGCGCAGTACACTCGGGTATAGTCGGGCAGACTCGGCTCCTCTCGCGCTGACGTCCTGTACGTCCAGGACATCAGCGCGAGAGGAGCCGAGTCTGCCCGACTATACCCGAGTGTACTGCGCTCGGTATATGCCGGCGGAGTATTTGAAACTCGGCACGGGAAAGCAAAGAGGACGCCGGACCCGCCGAAGAGGACGCCGGACCCGCCGAAGAGGACGCCGGACCCGCCGAAGAGGACACCGGACCCGACGAAGAGGACACCGGACCCGACGAAGAGGACACCCGAAGCCGCAGGCGGACGCCGGACCGGACGAAGAGGACACCCGAAGCCGCCGATGGACGCCGCGCAAGACACCAAAACTGTAAGTACAAAAAACTTTTTTTCCACAGGAATGCCGGCAACTTTAGGGGTGCGCGCTATACGCGGGAGCGCACTATACCCCGATAAATACGGTAAATAAAAACTTTCGGGAGTAACGAAAACTAAATTCCGATACAAAATATTTCAGTGTGCACCTGTCTACACAGAGGGGTCGGAACTGACGGGTGCAATTTCACACTGACAACTGCAGACGTCTCACCGGGAATTTCTGGCTTGATGTTGAACTTGTTTCCTCAGAGGCAAACTTCTCTGCAACTAGGTGAATGTTTAAAGTGGACGCCTGGTGAGAGTCCTGTGTCCTCTTCTTGAGAAAACGAAAAGGTCAGGCCCATAAAAAGTGAGTTTATTGGAAGCCCAGCATGGACCACCCATCACCCATTTGGCCCAAGAAATGTCTAACTTGAACCAAATGGGCCAAAAGGAAAGCAATGCATGAGCCGTAGGGTTTTGTACCAGACCTTATGCCGCATACAGACGATCAGACATTCCGACAACAAAACCATTGTTTATGTTGTTGTTTTTTTTTTAACCTGTCATTGTTTTACTGTTCAATTAATTATTTTTAGATTTTCTCCTGATGAAGTGGAACAATCCGCGAAACTAGTTGAGATACTGTTGTAACCCTCAACCCATCGCAATATGTCTTCCCCTTCTGGGGACTTCTGTTTTGGTGCTGTTGGATGGTTGTCACAATTTTATTTATGTTATTCTGTTTGTGTTCTTAATAAAATTTACCAATTGTTTATAATTTTATCCTTATTTTGTATCTTTGTATCGGTACCGGAATAGTCCTGATTGGCCCTCCCCCTTTCTTGGGTCTTCAGTCTGGGGACCTTAGACCCAAGTACTCTATAACAAAACCGTGGAATTTTTTCCCGGCTCACACTTGTCTTGCATTCACACGGTCACACAAATGTTGTCGGAAATTGAGAACGTCAAGAACGCGGTGACGTACGACGGGCCAAGAAAAATTAAGTTCTATAGCCAGTGTGGCTCTTCTGCTTGATTCCGAGCATGCGTGGAATTTTGTGCGTTGGACACACGCTCGGAAATTTCCAACAAGTTTTGCTGTCGGAAAATTTGAGAACCAGCAAATGTCCGATGGAGCCTACACACGGACGGAATTTCTGACAACGAGCTCCCATAGAACATTTGTTGTCGGAAAATTCCGACCGTGTGTACGCGCAGGCCCGTCACTACAGGACAGGCAAAACAAACAATTGCCTAGCCTGGGGCCCCCAACTTCCCCTTCCCAGGCTGGAGCGTGGCCCAGCTCCTCTTCCTTGCTCCTGGAGTCCTTTCAGTCCGGCCGGGAACACAGGAAACTGAATCTCCTGTACCGTGTGGTACCCAGCCGCCCGGCACAGGCACTCTACTGATAGGGGGCTGGGGACCCATAATAATAGAACACTGAACTGACAGGAGGAAGAGGAGCTCAGCCACGCTACAACGCTATTAGAAAAACGTAGGCTTTGCGTGCGGGAGGGGGGGTGATGGAGGCCCCCCCTTTTTGCTTGGGACCCCCAAATTCCTTCAAATGGCCCTGTGTACGTGGCATAAGTGAACAGGTATCTACACATATTTACGGCGGGTCACAAGCAATGGTGGGGGGTAAACATCGCTTCTTGGAGATCGTTCCTCAGCTCTCAGATATCCGACTCGAAGTGCTTTAAATATCTGGTTAGTGGGATGTGAGGCAGAAACTAGTAATTTCCGTTGGGGGGGGGGGGGGGGGGGGGGACTAGAGGACCTTCGTGAAAGGCGATGGATGTGGCCTGTAATTCCGTCCTGCAAGTTTGAAGTTGCCATAGAGACAACCTCATGCCGGCCCGCAGGTTTACCGTGTCAGTAAATCTTTTTATATCACAATAGGGCCTCGGCCTGATTGGTCGGCCGTGGTGCCCACGCAGAGGTAATTTTTGTTATTGTGAATCCACCACCCATCCCTAGAAATTTGTTGAGTGCTGCTGAATTTTTGCAGCCTTCGAGGAACCTTCTGCTTTTTCTTGGATTTATTTAAAATTCGGTAATTTTCAGTGTGTGAGCGCCATCCGTTCTCTCTGTAGCTCTGCCCAGCCACCCTTCCCCCAGGCGCCACCATTACAGCACGTGCGCAGGTGTGCATAAGAGCTCTACCATGCCCTGGGGTCCTGGCAGAGGTCCTTCCACACATCTTCACGCGCAGGTGATTTACCTCATGTGCACAAAGGTATGTGACTAGTTGTCTTTACGCATGCAGGGGAAACCCGACACATGTGCACAGGTGTGCTGCAAAGGCTCATTCAGGATCTGAAGCCTTACGGCACATCTGCAAATTTCCCCCGGGGGGGGGGGCATTGTGGACAAAAACCTAATTCTCCTCTAGGTGAAAAGTGCACTCTAATAATGAATATACAAAGCTCCAAGGCAAACTGAAGTACCATAAACACAGTTTACGATGCTTCAGTGATGAATGGACACAGGAGTGATTGGTAACCGATCACCCACTGGAAAGGAAGGGGCTAGAAAACAATCTATTTAGCGGCCCCCTCCCCCAGTCTATATCCTGACACGGGGTGTGCGTATCCTGGTTAAACACTGACACTCGTCTCAGCCAATCAGGTTCACCGGGTCTGGTTACCGCTAACCTGATTGGCTGAAGCGACATCGAGGTCGGGACTCGGGAGAAGCCATCAAGGGAGCGTGGAGGGAGGGTGGCTGACCCGAGAAAAATAAGTGCCGGGGGACGGGAGAGGGAGGGAGAAATCTGGCGGCTGTTAAGGGGGAGGAAATGGCGACAATCGATTGGCACAGTGGCGACAATCGGTGGGCACAGTGGCGACAATCGGTGGGCACAGTGGCGACAATCGGTGGGCACAGTGGCGACAATCGGTGGGCACAGTGGCAACAATCGATGGGCACAGTGGCGACAATCGGTGGGCACAGTGGCGACAATCGATGGGCACAGTGGCGACAATCGATGGGCACAGTGGCGACAATCGATGGGCACAGTGGCGACAATCGGTGGCACAGTGGCGACAATCGATGGGCACAGTGGCGACAATGGGTGGGCACAGTGGCGACAATCGATGGGCACAGTGGCGACAATCGATGGGCACAGTGGCGACAATCGATGGGCACAGTGGCGACAATCGATGGGCACAGTGGCGACAATCGGTGGGCACAGTGGCGACAATCGGTGGGCACAGTGGCGACAATCTGTGGGCACAGTGGCTGCATTTCATGGCACAGTGGCAACAATTGATGGGCACAGTGGTTGCGTTTGATGGGCACAGTGGTTGCGTTTGATGGGCACAGTGGTTGCGTTTGATGGGCACAGTGGTTGCGTTTGATGGGCACAGTGGCTTTGTTTAATTTTTTTTTTCGTTTGTTTGCGCCCCCCCTCCCCAAAAATTTGAGCACCGGCCACCACTGTATATGTAACGTAGCATGCGTTCCTGCGTGGTAGCGGTCCCGTCCCTGACACAATCTATTTTCAGCCATTTATCAGAGTAATAATACCTCCATTCAAGGTGGCAAAGTGTTTATTTACAGCCAACGAAGCCTAAACTTCAGCGTGAATTATTTCCCTCCCTGTGCCAGCGCTCGCTCTTTTGGCCTTATTTTATTTTTACGCCGGTGCCAAGATAATTAGTATACTTCACTGGCTGCTACCAGCTCCGCTGGGAGGTCGGTCGCAGGTTTTCCACCGCCTGAAAGGCCCGTGTCACCGTCTCTCTCGGCACCTTGCTCAATTAGCCCCGTGCCCCCCCCCCGTCTCCCCCCTTCCACACGCACCAATAGCAGCCGACTGCCCCCCATCACAGCCAACGCCCCCCCATTAACCCCGCGGCTCAGCAACAAGCCGAGTTCAGCTCAGTGCACATTAACTGCCTATTATTCTGCTTGAGCAAGATTGATTGGAAGACAAATCAGCACAAATAAACCACGTAATTAGATTAGGCCTCATTATTGTTTACGGGTCTCCCACCCCCCCCCAATCCCCCCTCCAAGCTGGGAGGTTTGAGAGTTTGATGGAGCAGGAAAAATATGACCACACTGCTCTAAAGAATGAAAAAAAAATCATCATTAGCTCCGGCTAATTGACAAAAAAAAAAACCTGTACAGGAATCCACAGCACAGCAAATAATATAATATTATAAAATGTGAAGCCGCATCTAATAATCTTATCAAAGAAAATTCAACAAAAACTGTTACTTTGTAGATCTTGTGAACACCTCATTACCCCCTTCATGCCGAAACCTTTTCCTGACATCCATTGTAAGAAAATTACTTATTATATTATTATTATTTATTTTATATATATGTATACTGGGCCAGATTCTCGTAGCAGTTACGTTGGCGTATCTCGAGATACGCCGCGTAACTTCAAACATGCGCCGGCGTATCTTTTTTCTGTATTCAGAAAACAAGATACGCCGGAATTTTGCTTAGATACGAGCGGCGTAAGTCTCTTATGCCGTCGTATCTTAGTTGCATATTTGCGCTGGCCGCTAGGTGGCGCTTCCGTCGATTTACGCGTTGAATATGCAAATGAGTTAGATACGCCGATTCACGAACGTACTTGCGCCGGTCGTCGTATTTTACGTCGTTTGTGTAAGTCCGACGTAAAGTTACCCCTGCTATATGGGGCTTAGGTGAGGCGTACGCAATGTTGGGTATGGACGTCGGGAGAGCATCGAATTTTCCGCTGTTTGCGTAAATCGTTCGCGAATAGGGCTTTGCGTAAGTTACGTTTAAGTCGAAACCAATGAGTACTTGCGGCGTAATTTTGAGCATGCGCACTGGGATACGTCCACGGACGCCGTTCGGAAAAGGCGTCAATTACGTGGGGGTCACGATTCATTTGCATGGATCACGCCCCCTACCTGCCTATTTTGATTTAGGCGCGGTTACGCCGGCCCAATTTATGCTACGCCGCTGTAACTTTGGGCGCAACTTCTTTGCGAATACGGCACCTGCCTCTCAAAGTTGCGGCGGCGTAGCGTAAATCAGATACGCTACGCCCGCACAAAGATAGGCGTCCCTGCGAGAATCTGGCCCACTGTGTTTATCGGCATATAACACTGACTTTTTTACCCTAAAATTGGAGGGTACAGTGTGCCTGTGTGTTATAGGCAGGGGGGCTGTGGAAGGTTTGTTCCCCCAAACTTCCCTCTTAAAGTTGGGGGGCGTGTTATACGCCGATAAATACGGTATAGATATATATTTTATGTGTTTAATATAAAACTCTGCGCTGGTCTGGAATGATGGAACAGCTGCTACCCAAAGACCAGGAATGGAGCCAAAAAATAAAAAGATAATATAAATGGCGCACATCATTTATATTATCGTTATATATATTATTAGATTGTAAGCTCTCCTGAGCGGGGGCCCTCTTAGGCTGCATTCACACCTGAGCGTTTTGTCGCCTGAAGCATGAAGCTCGAAAAAACACCAGAGGGGAAAAAATCCATTATTCTCAATGGAGACGGTTCACATCTCCACTCCAAAACGCCCGACGCCGAACGCCTGAAGCTCAAACAAGTTCTGGACCCTTTTTTTGTCGCTCGAATTGGGCGTTTTTTCTGTTTTTAACATTTGTGACCCTAGACCTGTCCAAAATCGCAGTAAAAAAACGCTGCGACAAATCGCTGTAAAAACCGCCGCAAATATTGCGACAAAACGATACGCACAGGTGTGAATGCAGCCTTAATCCTCTTATATTTTATTGTATTATAACTGTATTGTCTCCCTCAGGGGCGGACTGACAACTCGTGGGGCCCCCCGGGCAATAGGAGATTATGGGGCCACACAGTATACACACACACACTGAAAAGGTACTGGAGAAGCGTGGCAGCTATATTATTGGGTTTTTTTAGACCAAAAAGATGTCAGTAAGTGACATTTCAGGGACAGATGTAAAAAAAAAAAAAAAAACACAGATTTTTTTACATACTGTCCCTGGTTTTACTGAGGCTGGCAACCCTGATGGGGCCCCCTAGAGACATAGGGGCCTCGGGCAGTGCCCGAGTGGTCAGTCCGCCACTGATCTCCCTTTTATATTGTTTTCATTTTTTTTTTATCAGTCTTTTTCTTAAAAGAGTTGTAAAGTAAAATTCACCTTAATGTAATCTATACATTAAGGTGAAAAAAAATTGCATGCCCGCTGATTGGCTACAGCGGATAAATTAAGAGCAGCGCAGCCATTGGCTGGCGCTGCTGTCAATCACATCCAGTGACGCGGCTCGCCGAGTGATGCAGTGAGCGGCTGTGACCGCTCGCTGTATCACGGGCAGGCCCGTCGGAATCCGACAGGCAAACCAAGCAATTGCCTGGGGCCCCCGAGCTGGCCAGGGGACCCAGCAGGGAGGGCCCTTGCCGCACCGCTGCTTCCTCCTGCAGTCCCGTCGGCCGTGTACCATAACCGCGCGGTACAGGAGAATCGGGTTCCTGTTCCCGGCCGGACTGACAGGAAGTGCACACACTGAGTGTTCCCTCCCTGCTGGGGCCCCTGGCCAGCTCGGACACCATGATAGAGGTAAGCCGATAAAAACAAACCGTATCCCTCCCCCCCCCCCCCCGCCCCGCTTCTCAACTAGAAAAGTGATTTTTTTTTTTTTTGTGTGCTTGGGGCCCCCTAATTTCTTCAAACGGCCCTGATCACAGGAGCGCGCCCGCAAGGACTTATCACCATGTGAGCTCTCGCATTACTGTGGTCAGTCCTTGCGGGGAGGACCAGAGACAGCCGCCGAGGGACCCCAGAAGACGAGGATCGGGGGGGACTCTGTGCAAAACGAATTGCACAGTGGAGGCAAGTATGACATGTTTGTTGTTTTAAAGGAAAAAAAAAAATCCTTTACTAACCCTTTAAGTCCAAAAAAATATAAAAAAAAATGTACATTTAAATAAGATTCAATATTAATATTGTAAAGCGCTGCGTAAACTCTTGGCACTATATAAATTCTGTATAAAAATTATAATAATATATATTTTTTTTAGCAGAGACCCTAGAGAATATAATGGCGGTTGTTGCAATATTTTATGTCACACCGTATTTGCTCAACAGTTTTTCAAAATCTTTTGGGAAGAAACAGACTTTCATGAATAAAAAAAAAAACAACAAAAAAAAAACAAAACAGTAAAGTTAGCCCAATTAATTTGTTTGTATAATGTGAAAGATGAAGTTACGCCGAGTAAATAGATACTCAACATGTCACTCTTTAAAATTGCGCACACTCGTGGAATGGCGCCAAACTTCGGTACTTAAAAACCTCCGTAGGCGTCGCTTTAAACATTTTCACAGGTTACCAGTTAAGAGTTACAGGAGGAGGTCTAGTTGTAGAATTATTACTCTCACTCCGTATTCCTACGTTCTCAGCATCCCATTGGTGCAAGAGACTCTCGTATCTGTGCCCTATGGCCTCAGTTGGGTGCTCTGGCACATACCAGCTGGGTTCCCTGCGTCTCAGCCTTTGCTGCATGTACCCTAGGTCCAGTTCCTTTCTACAATACTTTCCAATAGTCTCCTCTGTGGCCACCGCACAGGCTCAGCTGTTACTACCAACCCCCGGTCAGACTGTTCCTAGTGGACTTTAGCAGCCCATTAAATAAAAACTCAACAGGCCATGTCTCTTTGGACCAGTATGTGTCAATAAATTTGGCCCCTGACAAAAGGGCTACACATAATGGTCAATATACAATATGTAATGCTTAAAAGGATGGTCAGAGACTGCAGAGTAATAGAGGAAATGAGGGTCAGAGAGTGAGGACAGGATACATTGTTGGTGGTCAGAGAGTGAGAACAGGATACATTGTTGGCGGTCAGAGTGAGGACGGAATACATTGTTGGCAGTCAGAGTGAGGACGGAATACATTGTTGGCAGTCAGAGTGAGGACGGAATACATTGTTGAGGGCCAGAGAGTGAGGACAGGATACATTGTTGGTGGTCAGAGTGAGGATGGAATACATTGTTGAGGGTCAGTGAGTGAGGACAGGATACATTGTTGGCGGTCAGAGTGAGGACGGAATACATTGTTGGTGGTCAGAGAGTGAGGACAGGATACATTGTTGGTGGTCAGAAAGTGAGGACAGGATACATTGTTGGCAGTCAGAGTGAGGACGGAATACATTGTTGAGGGCCAGAGAGTGAGGACAGGATACATTGTTGGCGGTCAGAGTGAGGATGGAATACATTGTTGAGGGTCAGTGAGTGAGGACAGGATACATTGTTGGCGGTCAGAGTGAGGACGGAATACATTGTTGGTGGTCAGAGAGTGAGGACAGGATACATTGTTGGTGGTCAGAGAGTGAGGACAGGATACATTGTTGGTAGTCAGAAAGTGAGGACAGGATACATTGTTGGCAGTCAGAGTGAGGACGGAATACATTGTTGGTGGTCAGAGAGTGAGGACAGGATACATTGTTGGTAGTCAGAAAGTGAGGACAGGATACATTGTTGGCAGTCAGAGTGAGGACGGAATACATTGTTGAGGGTCAGAGAGTGAGGACAGGATACATTGTTGGCAGTCAGAGTGAGGACGGAATACATTGTTGAGGGTCAGAGTGACGACGGAATACATTGTTGAGGGTCAGAGAGTGAGGACAGGATACATTGTTGGTGGTCAGAGAGTGAGGACAGGATACATTGTTAGTGGTCAGAGAGTGAGGACAGGATACGTTGTTGGCGGTCAGAGAGTGAGGACAGGATACATTGTTGGCGGTCAGAGAGTGAGAAGAGGATACATTGTTGGCAGTCAGAGAGTGACGGAATACATTGTTGAGGGTCAGAGTGAGGACGGAATACATTGTTGGTGGTCAGAGAGTTAGGACGGCTACATTGTTGGCAGTCAGAGAGTGAGGACGGCTACATTGTTGGCGGTCAGAGAGTGAGAAGAGGATACATTGTTGGCAGTCAGAGAGTGAGGACAGAATACATTGTTAAGGGTTAGAGTGAGGACGGAATACATTGTTGGTGGTCAGAGAGTGAGGACAGGACACACTGTTACCCTAATCAATGTTCCCACTACAGACTGCTGAGATGAGAGGGCCACACATCATACACCAAGGGGCACCAGGGCTGTGGGACCATTGTAACTGAATAAAAAATATAACTACAAAAAAAAACACAACCATGGCACTATTTTTTTAGCTGATTCATCATATTTTTGTTGTGTACGATTATCAGAGGGGGGGGGGGGGGGGGGGAAGTTCGATCGATGTAGGGAAGGCTCTGCCGTATTGGCAGAAAGTTGCCGTAGAACAAAGCGGCAGAACGTACTGTCAGCATGAAGGGGCTGATTGATACATATCCCCCAACAATGGCTCCGGGGAAATGTAAGGAGGGATTGTTCTTCCTATACAATACGCTGCAGAGAATCCCCGGGGACAATGGTGCTAATGTATAGACAAGTCTTGTGCCTTCCACCTCTGGTGGTCTCTTTCACCTAACGTCGAACCCCCCGTGAGACCCCTGCACTGTCCTATTGTCTGGGCCAGCCATTGCTGAATTTTGGGCTTCAGGGGTGGCCGATGGGGGACGGGGGGAGACTCCATTGTAATCCCCTCACCATCTTTGTGCTGGAATGTGTATGAAGCTAATGGATGTATAGAATTAATACGTGTACATTGTCAGGACGAGACTCACTGAGGCGGAGCGGCCTTTGCTCTCAGCTTGTAAAAGTGAAAAGGCAGTAAAGATGGAAATTGATTTATGGCCAAAATAAAGAGAATGAAGGTCTTGTAGAAAACACCACCAATGGTAATATTCAAGAAATCGGGACTGTGTGTCTGAGTCCGATTATGCAAAGTGATTTTCATTTAGTGTACGAGTGTGTTCCTTCACTACGAGATACTACTACTATTTACAATATGTACACCACAAGAGGTTACACCTATCCTTTAATAAGAAATGGTCCTTGTATATGGATCAAATGTAGTTCAACACGTTTCGTGCTGAGCTTCATCAGAAGGATATACTATATGGCAGACCATGTACCCACTTATGGGACCTTATGAGATGTCACTGACTGCAAGTCAAGGATGGCGGCCGGATGGGTCTTTGGTGGATCGCAAGGGGGTGAAAACGGCGTAATGGGTAGGTGAATATACCCAGGTAGGTTGACGCTGGATGAACAAAGAAAAAACTTCCTTCCCCAGAAAAGATTAATGCCAACAAAGAAACTATTTAAGGGGATGAAGAGCTGACAGGAAGTAATGGCCCAAAGAAACAGACCAGCACCTTGAGATGGCAGCACCCACATACACCTCAGCGCCCATCCACTTCAACGACCTTGCTGACCATATACGCACAAGCAGCTCTCTGGCAATTTGAACCTAACCTACCCCCCCCCCCCCCCCAAAAGAAAAAATAAAACTGACAGGGGCATTCCGTCAACACCTTAAGTCTTGATGTAGGGGGAAGGTGTTTGACCCCCCCCCCCCCGAAGAATTCCAGGTATGATATATGTTTACATAGTTACATTGGTCCAGCTGGATCAACTAGTGATCTCCACTAGCTCCTGGGTCCCGTGCTGATTGGCCAAGTCTGATGCATTTTGAGCACAGGAAGTCGGCCGCTCAGTACTGTGCCATTCATAGAATTACAGACCAGTTAGCATAACATCACTAGTATGTAAGCTCTTGGAGGGGATGATAAGGGACTATATACAACATTTTAGTAATGAGAACGGTATTATTACAAGTAATCAGCATGGATTCATGAAGAATCGCCAAACCAATCTATTAACCTTCTATGAGGAGGTGAGTTGCCATCTAGATAAAGGAAGGCCCGTAGACGTGGTGTATCTGGATAAAGGAAGACCCATAGACGTGGTGTATCTGGATAAAAGAAGGCCCGTAGACGTGATGTATCTGGATAAAAGAAGGCCTGTAGACGTGATGTATCTGGATAAAGGAAGGCCCGTAGACGTGGTGTATCTGGATAAAGGAAGGCCCGTAGATGTGGTGTATCTGGATAAAAGAAGGCCCGTAGACGTGATGTATCTGGATAAAGGAAGGCCCGTAGACGTGGTGTATCTGGATAAAAGAAGGCCCGTAGACGTGGTGTATCTGGATAAAAGAAGGCCCGTAGACGTGGTGTATCTGGATAAAAGAAGGCCCGTAGACGTGGTGTATCTGGATAAAAGAAGGCCCGTAGACGTGATGTATCTGGATAAAGGAAGGCCCGTAGACGTGGTGTATCTGGATAAAGGAAGGCCCGTAGATGTGATGTATCTGGATAAAGGAAGGCCCGTAGACGTGGTGTATCTGGATAAAAGAAGGCCCGTAGACGTGATGTAACTGGATAAAGGAAGGCCCGTAGACGTGGTGTATCTGGATAAAAGAAGGCCCGTAGACGTGGTGTATCTGGATAAAAGAAGGCCCGTAGACGTGGTGTATCTGGATAAAGGAAGGTCCGTAGACGTGGTGTATCTAGATAAAGGAAGGCCCGTAGGTGTGGTGCATCTGGATTTTGCAAAAGCATTTGACACAGTTCCCCATAAACATTTACTCTACAAAGTAAAGGCCGTTGGCATGGACCATAGGGTGAGCACATGGACCATAGGGTAAGCACATGGATTGAAACCTGGCTACAAGGGTGAGTTCAGAGGGTGGTGTATCAGGTGTGAAGAGTACTCGGAATGGTCAGGGGTGGAAACATGAAGCACTTCCTGCTGCTTCAAAACGACCACAAATGGCTTCAAAAATAGTTTAGATGTCGCACACACATGCATTGGAGCAGTACTGCATTCGAATGCTAAAAGCTGAGCTTCTTTAGAAGGATATACTATATGGCAGACCATGCCCCCACTCATGGGACCTTATGAGATGTCACTGACTGGAAGTCAAGGATGGCGGCCGGATGAGTCTTTGGTGGATCGCAGGGGGTGAAAACGGCGTAATGGGTAGGTGAATATACCCAGGTAGGTTGACGCTGGATGAACAAAGAAAAAACTTCCTTCCCCAGAAAAGATTAATGCCAACAAAGAAACTATTTAAGGGGATGAAGAGCTGACAGGAAGTAATGGCCCAAAGAAACAGACCAGCACCTTGAGATGGCACCCACATACACCTCAGCTCCCATCCACTTCAACGACCTTGCTGACCATATACACAAAAGCAGCTCTCTGGCAATTTGAACCTATCCCCCCCCCCCAAAAAAAACTGACAGGGGCATTCCGTCAACACCTTAAGTCTTGATGTAGGGGGAAGGTGTTTGACCCCCCCCCCCCCCGAAGAATTCCAGGTATGGTATATGTTTACATAGTTACATAGTTACATTGGTCCAGCTGGATCAACTAGTGATCTCCACTAGCTCCTGGGTCCCGTGCTGATTGGCCAAGTCTGATGCATTTTGAGCACAGGAAGTCGGCCGCTCAGTACTGTGCCATTCATAGAATTACAGACCAGTTAGCCTAACATCAATAGTATGTAAGCTCTTGGAGGGGATGATAAGGGACTATATACAACATTTTAGTAATGAGAACGGTATTATTACAAGTAATCAGCATGGATTCATGAAGAATCGCCAAACCAATCTATTAACCTTCTATGAGGAGGTGAGTTGCCATCTAGATAAAGGAAGGCCTGTAGACGTGGTGTATCTGGATAAAAGAAGGCCCGTAGACGTGGTGTATCTGGATAAAGGAAGGCCCATAGACGTGGTGTATCTGGATAAAGGAAGGCCCGTAGACGTGGTGTATCTGGATAAAAGAAGGCCCGTAGACGTGGTGTATCTGGATAAAAGAAGGCCCGTAGACGTGGTGTATCTGGATAAAGGAAGGCCCATAGACGTGGTGTATCTGGATAAAGGAAGGCCCGTAGACGTGATGTATCTGGATAAAGGAAGGCCCGTAGACGTGGTGTATCTGGATAAAGGAAGGCCCGTAGACGTGGTGTATCTGGATAAAGGAAGGTCCGTAGACGTGGTGTATCTGGATAAAAGAAGGCCCGTAGACGTGGTGTATCTGGATAAAAGAAGGCCCGTAGACGTGGTGTATCTGGATAAAGGAAGGCCCATAGACGTGGTGTATCTGGATAAAGGAAGGCCCGTAGACGTGGTGTATCTAGATAAAGGAAGGTCCGTAGACGTGGTGTATCTGGATAAAAGAAGGCCCGTAGACGTGGTGTATCTGGATAAAAGAAGGCCCGTAGACGTGGTGTATCTGGATAAAGGAAGGCCCGTAGACGTGGTGTATCTAGATAAAGGAAGGTCCGTAGACGTGGTGTATCTGGATAAAAGAAGGCCCGTAGACGTGGTGTATCTGGATAAAAGAAGGCCCGTAGACGTGGTGTATCTGGATAAAGGAAGGCCCGTAGACGTGGTGTATCTGGATAAAGGAAGGCCCGTAGACGTGGTGTATCTAGATAAAGGAAGGCCCGTAGGTGTGGTGCATCTGGATTTTGCAAAAGCATTTGACACAGTTCCCCATAAACATTTACTCTACAAAGTAAAGGCCGTTGGCATGGACCATAGGGTGAGCACATGGATTGAAACCTGGCTACAAGGGTGAGTTCAGAGGGTGGTGTATCAGGTGTGAAGAGTACTCGGAATGGTCAGGGGTGGAAGCATGAAGCTCTTCCTGCTGCTTCAAAACGACCACAAATGGCTTCAAAAATAGTTTAGATGTCGCACACACATACATTGGAGCAGTACTGCATTCGAATGCTAAAAACTGCATTGGAATATTAAAGCTCGGTCCTTCAAATGGTCCTCTAGTCCTACAAATCTGTGATAATCCCCGAAGCCTGGCTCACAATATAAACAGTATTACAGACACCCTTGCCCACCAGTGGGTGTAATAAGCAATGACGATCATTGGCTAAGAAAAGCATAAAACCTCAAATTTACGGGCGCCCCTACACAAACGAAAAATCGGCGAGGAGATGTCTTCCATGGAAGTTGGGATTCGGAGCCGTAACACGAGCCGGCGTGTTTAGAATATTGCATTCTCCTGATGAGACAGAGCGAGCTCACATCGAACACCACACCGGGCACATTCTCAGGCAGTTACACACTCCGCTCCGGCCCTGCGCCGATCGAGTAATTGAATGTAATGAAATGCAAGCGGAGAAAGAGAGAGAATTACTAATACTCATTGGAATCCTCCAACCTCTGCCAAGAAAGGAAAGAGAGAGAGGGAGAGAGAGAGAGCTCTTCGCAAAACCCAGCTCTGCATTCTGCCCGAGAAGACGAGGCAGCCTCCGGCGCGGATGAGGGTTTATCTATTGCCATCGAAACGCCGAGTCCAGAGCACCTTGGGAAAGAGGGAGTTCAAACAGTCACTGATTAATTACTGAACAAAGGACGATGTTGCAAAGAAGAAAAAGAATCCCTTCAATACGAGGCTGAAAGAGATACAGGAGGAATTGTAGATTTGTGAAGAGTGGTGGTCAGTGCAGAAGACCACCATCGTTAAATTGGGGACATTTGGGGGAAGTTATTTCACAAATGTTATGGTAATTTCAACATTTTAAATCTGCCTTTTCTTCGAGAAAATGCTGCTGTATGCTGCTTCCAGTGCTGGTCACAAACCTAGAAGCAGTTGGTCACATGATCTCCAATAAAGTGGGGAATTAGCCAATGCAGGTTCAAAAAGTCTCAAATGCTGAGGGCTTTTGGTCAGGTGACCAGCTTCGAAGGTTTTCGGTCAAGTGACCAGCTGGAAAGGCTTTTGGTCAGGTGATCAGCTCTGAAGACTCTCGGGCCAGGTGACCAGCTGGAAAGGCTTTCGGTCAAGTGACCAGCTCTAACGGCTTTCGGTCAGGTGACCAGCTCTGACGGCTTTCGGTCAGGTGACCAGCTCTGTCGGCTTTCGGTCAGGTGACCAGCTCTGGCGGCTTTCGGTCAGGTGACCAGCTCTGACGGCTTTCAGTCAGGTGACCAGCTCTGACGGCTTTCAGTCAGGTGACCAGCTCTGACTGCTTTCGGTCAGGTGACCAGCTCTGACGGCTTTCGGTCAGGTGACCAGCTCTAACGGCTTTCGGTCAGGTGACCAGCTCTGGCGGCTTTCGGTCAGGTGACCAGCTCTGACGGCTTTCGGTCAGGTGACCAGCTCTGGCGGCTTTCGGTCAGGTGACCAGCTCTGACGGCTTTCGTTCAGGTGACCAGCTCTGAAGGCTTTTATCCAAGTGACCAGCTCTGAAGGCTTTTAGTCCAGCTCTGAAGACTTTCGGTCAGGTGACCAGCTGGAAAAGGCTTTTGGTCAAGTGACCATCTGGAAAGGAGGACGGCGTCAGTAGAGCAGCGGACGGCATCAGTAGAGCAGCGGACGGCATCAGTAGAGCAGCGGACGGCATCAGTAGAGCAGCGGACGGCATCAGTAGAGCAGCGGAAGGCATCAGTAGAGCAGCGGAAGGCATCAGTAGAGCAGCGGAAGGCATCAGTAGAGCAGCGGAAGGCATCAGTAGAGCAGCGGACGGCATCAGTAGAGCAGTGGAAGGCATCAGTAGAGCAGCGGAAGGCATCAGTAGAGCAGCGGAAGGCATCAGTAGAGCAGCGGAAGGCATCAGTAGAGCAGTGGATGGTGTCCGTAGGGCAGAGGACAGTGTCAATGGAGCAAAGGACAGTGTCAGTAGGGCAGTGGACGGTGTAGGTGGAGCAGTGGACAGTATCGGTCTTTTTTTTTTATTATTATTTTTTTTTAGGAGCCTTATTAGGGGGCTTTAGTGAAATATCGGATAAGTAAAACAGGGAATCTGCACCACATAGGGGGTGGGGATTAAGGGTAGGCACATCTGGCACACGCCTAAGCTTGCTGCAGCTTCTAATGCACATAGTGAGAAGCCCATAGTGTGCAGTGAAATCAGAGTAAGCCATTTCAGTCCAGGAGAGGAGCCGGTGCAAAACTGAAGGGGAAGCCAGAGATTTAATGACCCGAATGTTAAAAAATGTCTTTTGTTGTTCGAAAACATCAGCGACAAATAAAAGACCAGCGAATACAAATGAAGACTTTCACATGTCTCAAGAAAAAAGAAAAAGAAGAGAAGATGAATATAAAATGACGATGAAGAGACAGCGAGAACTTGTCAGCGGATAATAAGCCCTCTCCGCGGCGTTTCACATTCCACCCCGACGACGGCCCTGACTATTATCGGTGGTTATTCCCCTTCAAAAACGAGCGCCTGGGGCGACATCCACACTTCACGCTGAGCTCTTCTCCACAATGTCGTCCTAATCCCCTCAGATGTCTGGAGGATTAGCCGGATAGATGTGCCACGGGGGAGCGATCTGTACCTGTCATTTGACAGCCATTATCCTGACTGCAGCATTCAGAAAATGACAGGTTGGACTCTGGGACTTGTCCTTGTTCGTTCAGTGATGTCACTGCGCCCTGCCGCCTATCACCTATATACACTATATACTAAATGGATGCTCTACCCCTATCATTAGATTTCCTTGTTCCTGCGTCAATGGCCACCTATGGAGCGCAGCCAACAGGTAACACAAAGCCGAACGTCAGGCAAACCGCGAACACACAGATTGTATACAAAGGGCCAGATTCTCTTGGATCTGCGAGTTTTTAGCGTAGCGTATTCCATTTACGCAGCTTTTACGGGCAAGTGCTGTATTCTCAAAGCACTTGCTCCGTAATTTGCGGCGGCGTAGTTTAAATGGGCCGGCGTAAGGCCGCGTAATTCAAAGTAGGAAGGAGGTGGGCCTGTTGTATCTAAATTAAGCGCGTCTCGCGCCAAACGAACTGCGCATGCGCCGGCGGTAAACGTAGCCCACTGCGCATGCTCCATAGTACGACGCAAATACATTGGTTTACGACAACATAATTAACGCACAGCCCTATTCGCGACGACTTACGTAAACGGCGTAAACAACGGAAAAACGCGACGCTGTCCCGACGTCCATACTTAACATGGCGTACGCCGGACCTACGCAAGGTTACCCCTCATATAGCAGGGGTAACCTTACGCAAACTACGTAAACTACGACGACGGCGCGCGAATACGTTCGGGAATCGGCGTATCACGCTCATTTGCATATTCGACGCAGAAATCGACGGGAACGCCACCTAGCGGCCAAGCGTAACATTGCAATTTAGATCCGACGGTGTAAGTGACTTACGCCAGTCAGATCTACGCCAAATCTATGCGTAACTGATTCTAAGAATCAGTTGCATAGATACCCAGGCGGAAAAACAGAGATACGACGGCGTATATGGAGCTACGCCGTCGTATCTCTTACAAGAATCTGGCCCAGAGTATATACACTTACCGGACACTTTATTAGGTACACCTGTTCAATTGCTTGATAACACAAATTGCTAACTCGCCAACCACAGGGCAGCAACTCGATGCATTTAGGCATCTAGATGTGGTGAAGACGACTTGCTGAAGATCAAACCGAGCATCAGAATGGGGATGGAAGTGACTTTGAACGTGGCATGGTTGTTGGTGGCAGACGAGCTGGTCTGAGTATTTCTGGGATTTTCATGCGCAACCAGGAACACAGGAACAGAGTTAAAGCGGTGTTCCGCCCAAAAATTCATAAATAATTGGACACTTACCTGTCTTGGAGTCCAGCGGTGTACCGTGGGTGAGGGTACCCAGCAGTGTAGGCTTTTGGCTTCACGCCGGGAACCCTACTGCGCATGCACGAGGCCCGCTCCCCTCTCCTACTGGCCCAGGCAGCCGGGGAAGGGAGCCCTGCGCCGACGTCACGGCCCGGACTCCCGAGGTGGGAAAGGATACCTGTCCTCCCTCCCCCCGAAAGGTGGCACTGAAGGGGGGGGGGGAACAGACAAGTGGAAGTTCCACTTGTGGGTGGAACTCTGCTTTAAGAGAGATCTCACTGGTGGAGAATTTAAGGCAAAAGGTCCGGGATGGACTAATCCTTTTAAATTAATTCTGCTTTAAAAGACCATGGAAGCCACCGATGACCTCTCCTTCTGCAAAGGCCCTCAAATGTCTCTAACCAATCCCGGCCAGACAATCGTTCTTTAATCAGATAAAATTCCAACCAATCGTTTGGAAGAAGCTGTATTCTAGAGACGGGTACACTTTAACATGAGCAGAGGAATCAAAGGGGCCCGAGAAAAGACGACGGATGACAGATATGGAGTTTGAAGGTCAAACTTGTGATAACTTGTGTTTGGTGGATGGGTGGACCCGGGTGTGCAGGGAATTTTTCCTCGGTTGTGTCACGATCGCTCAGGACTGTTTATTTTTATTATGTCCCGTCCATTATCAGCTTCTTCTGATTTTCTTGTTTCTGCTCCTCTCATTGTCGGCTAATCTGCGTATTTTCCCTTTTGGAGGGTCTGCTGAACCGCGTCGGACGTGTCAGGACTGGAGCAACAATTCAAAACAAGGACCAGCAGAGCACACATGGACACCGCGGCCCCCCCGGCACATCCTCACTTCCCAGATCCGGGCCCATCCTGGTCACGTGGCACTCAACCCTCATATCCTGAGATGACAAGGTAACCAGAGAAGGAACTATCAAGGAAGGGAAAATACATCTGAGGATGGGAAGTCCATAGTGGGAGAAGACCGGAGAGGGGAAGGCCAGTTGAAGACTTTTTATAACTTCTCACAAGTTTAGTTGGAACATCTTCAACATTACAGAACAAGTCCAGTTGAATATGACTCGGCGCTAGGAACCCACCCAGTTGAGTGACAATAGCAAATATATTTTTGCTATTTTCACACTAAAGTTCCTCCCCGCCAATCAGGAGGCAGGTTGTGAAACCTGTTTCCCCATTGGCCAAAGCCTCAGGCCATCCTATTGGATGCCTAGCACTTTGGTGGAAGAGGAGACACTGTGGAGGAAGTTTGAAGGGGGGGGGGTGCTTTCTCAGTGCCGCCCCCGCTGGGGGGGGGGTGTTGTTTGCCACCCCCCCCCCAAAATAAGAACCCGCCAGACGTCACTGGGTTTGAACCGTCATCTCTTAACCTTTTTTTATTCTTTCAAACCAAATACAGCAAAGCAAGGGAGGGGCAAACAAGGATGCTGTGCCTGTGCCTGATGTCTTAACCGCTTGTCGACGGCCGCATGACTTTTTACGTTTTTTTATATATATATTCGTCCCATTTAATTTGCCGCCGTGTGGGCGTGCTCGTGACCCTGTCCCGAGCTCCGTGCCCACAGACTCGATGTCCGCCGGTGTCCCGCAATCGGGTCACAGAGCTAAAGAACGAGAAGATATCGGTGTAAACACATCTCCCCGTTCTTCCTAGTGACAGGTCACTGATCATCTGTTCCCTGTATTTAGGAACAGCGATCAGTGATGTGTCACTGGTAGCCACGCCCCCTAACAGTTAGAATCACTCCCTAGTGAGTGAGTGAAAAACTTATATAGCGCAACACATGCGAACTGAATCGCCTCTGGGCGCTGTGGCCATTTCATGAGGGAAACCCTTTGACCTCAGAAGAGATGGGTTTCTTTCTCCTGAAGGCAAAGTGTTCCCTAGGACACACTTAACCCCTTCCTCGCCCCCCAGTGTTAACCCCTTCGCTGCCAGTGTAATTTTTATAATAAACAGTGCATTTTTTTTAGCACTGATCGCTGTATAAATGACAACGGTTCCATAATGTTGTCAAAAGTGTCCGATGTGTCCGCCATAATGTTGCAGTCACGAAAAAAAAAAAACGCTGATCGCCACCATAATAAGAGAATTTGTTTCTATTATAAAAATGCCATAAAACAGCAAGCAACGCCCCCTAACAGTTAGTATCATTACCTAGGACACACTTAACCCCTTCCTCACCCCCTACAGGTTAACTTCTTCACTGCCAGTGTAATTTTTACAGTAAACAGTGCATTTTAGTAGCACTGATCGCTGTATAAATGACAATGGTCACAAAAAGTGTCCGCCATAATGTCACAATATAAATCGCAGATCGCCGATATTACTGGTAAAAAAAAAAAATCATAAAAATTACATAAAACTATCCCCTATTTTGTAGACGCTATAAATTTGGCGCAAACCAATTGATAAACGCTTATTGCGATATTTTTTTTACCAAAAATATGTAGAAGAATACGTATCGGCCTAAACTGAGGAAAAACTTTTTTCAAAAATATTTTTGGGGGATATTTATTACAGCAAAAAGTATAAAATATTGCTTTTTTTTTCAAAATTGTCGCTCTATTTTTGTTTATAGCGCAAAAAAATTAAATCGCAGAGGTGATCAAATACCACCAAAAGAAAGCTCTATTTGTGGGGAAAAAAGGACGCCAATTTTGTTTGGGAACCACGTACCGCGCAATTGTCAGTTAAAGCGACGGAATCGCAAAAAGTGGCCGGGTCAGCCAAATGGCCCGGGGGCTGAAGTGGTCAACCAATGAAATAATTGGCAGCCAGAAGATTGTAATGGCGCACAATGTAAACCTGTGGCTTTGTATAATTGAAAGGCAGGCTTGATCCACCTGGTGACTTGTGTAACAATTTTTTGGCACTTTGCCAAGGCGCCCCTGAGGAAACCTCTGGGCACCCTGCTGGAAAAAGTCTGACCTGCTCTAAAATGGCCTTAGATATAGATAAAGGGCCAGATTCTCAGCTGAGATACACCGTCGTATCTCAGTTTTTTTCATAGGGTATCTATGCGTGTGATTCCTAGAATCACTTACGCATAGATGCACTAAAGTTCCGACAGGTGTAAAGCAATTACACCGTCGGATCGGAGATGTAATGACAACGCCGGCCGCTAGGTGGCCTTTACGTTGTTTTCTCATTTGCCTATGCAAATGAGCCTAATCCGACGATTCCTGAACGTTTTTACGCCGCCCCGTCGTCGTTTACGTCGTTTCCGTAAGCGTAAGGTTACCCCTGCTATAATGAGGGGTAACCTTACGAAGTTCCGTCATTGCCATGTTAAGTATGGTGTTGGGTCAGCGTCGTCTTTTTCCGTCGGTTACGTCGTTTAACCAAGTCGTTCGCGAATAGGGCGATCACGTCGTTTTGACGTTGGTTTCAACGACGCTTTCCGACGTGCTGCTGGAGCAATGCGCACTGGGCTTTTTCCCCGGCCGGCGCATGCGCAGTTCGAGCGACGCGGGGGCGCGCTTAATTTAAATACAAGCCGCCCCCTTTGAATTACGCGGCCTTACGCTGGGACATTTACACTACGCCGCCGCAACTTACGGAGCAAGTGCTTGGAGAATACGGCACTTGCTCTGTTAAGTTGCGGCGGTGTAGTGTAAATGGCTTACGCTACGCCGCCGCATTTCTATGAGAATCTGGCCCATAGAGTTGGTAGATCAAGGCCAGACGCTGATTCTTCCTCCTGTACGCCATCGGGGGGCTGAGGGCACAGAACACCTCGCGCTCATTTTTGCACACCTTGTTTTTGTTAAGATTCCAGAGCGCTTTGCTTGAGAAGTTATTTCTTCGCTATTATTAGAATTCATTTTCCATTTCAGCACACGAAGGCCGTTTTTCACGGCAATTAAAAAAAACTGGCTGACTTTGTGTTTTTCCAAAAAAAATATATGTATAAACACAAGCGTGACCGTGCAAATGTTATCACCTCATTCCTCTGTAATCGGGGGAGGGGGTGAAAGTAAAAAAAATGCCAAGGGCCACTAATAAGACGAGCTGTAGCCATACCAGACGCGTGACAAAACACAGGATTGGTCAACCGCCCAGGAAAAAAATAAATAAGCAACATTTTTAAGCCAGTAAACATTGACCACATTTCTGTGTTTATCAGATATTTTTGGGTAAATAACCAAACGGCTTAATACTAAAGCAAAACACAAACACACAAAACGCGTGGGGAGATTCCCGTGCATGCACACACACCTGGCACCTTTTAGAGACCCACAGCTCATGTGCGTGCGTACGCAGGAATTCCCCACGCATGCATGCTGCTGGTATTTGCCAGTTCCCAAATACTTGGCAGAGGCCCACCCAACAGGAGCTCCCTCTTCTATAAGCCCACCTTAAGCTCCCTTTCTTATAAGCCCACTCACCTAGAGCTCCCTCTCCTATAGGCTCACCCAACAGGAGCTCCCTCTCCTATAGGCTCACCCAACAGGAGCTCCCTCTCCTATAGGCCCACCCAACAGGAGCTCCCTCTCCTATAGGCTCACCCAACAGGAGCTCCCTCTCCTATAGGCTCACCCAACAGGAGCTCCCTCTCCTATAGGCCCACCCAACAGGAGCTCCCTCTCCTATAGGCTCACCCAACAGGAGCTCCCTCTCCTATAGGCTCACCCAACAGGAGCTCCCTCTCCTATAGGCCCACCCAACAGGAGCTCCCTCTCCTATAGGCTCACCCAACAGGAGCTCCCTCTCCTATAGGCTCACCCAACAGGAGCTCCCTCTCCTATAGGCCCACCCAACAGGAGCTCCCTCTCCTATAGGCCCACCCAACAGGAGCTCCCTCTCCTATAGGCTAGGGTGACCAGACATCCCCAGTTTCAGGGGACAGTCCCCTGATTGAGGATACTGTCCCCGGACCAAGTCTGTCCCTGGTTTTGTCCCCAGATTGGATTTAATAGGGGGCAGGGGCAATTTCAAAGACAGTCGGTGCAGAATTACACACCCCTGCTCCCCCGTGCCTACTAGCATAGGGGGGTTGTATTTTTCCCATTATCTGTGCCCCTTTTTGACAATCATGTTCTGGTCGGAGCGGAGGGAATATTTCTTCAGTTTCGGGCGCATGCCCATCCAGCTCCGCTTGCATGATCTTCTGCCTTGGCTCAAGTCCTGGCCAGTCACCTGCCTATCTCCGTGCCTTCCCTGGCGGAGTGATCTTCCTCCACTCCCCATCCAGTAGTAGCCGGGGCCCGAAGAGTTAGGCCTCGTACACACGAGGCAATCTATCTGTTCAAATCGGTCGGACCGACCGATTTGAACAGATCTGTCTGCTTGGATTTTGGTTTGCTCGCGTGTACACACGAGCAAACCAAAATCCCCGCCAGCAGACAGCGCACTGACGTGTCGGTCGCGTGTGCGAGAAGACATGTCTGCTGGTTAGCATACTAACCAGCAGACATGTCGGGCGGACGGGTTCCCAGCCGACAGATTTCAAAGCATGCTTTGAAATCTGTCGGGTGGCCTAATCCGTCGGCTCGCCCGTACGCACGGTTGAATCTGTTTGCTGGGACGGTCGGGCCGACCGTTTCCAGCAGACAGATTTGATCGTGTATACGAGGCCTAAGACTTGACAGGCTGTGAGGCGGGGCGGCGACGGGCTGATTGCCGCCATTACTAGTAAAGAAAAAATATGTCCCCGGATTTAATTTTAAAAATCTGGTCACCTTACTATAGGCCCACCCAACAGGAGCTCCTTCTCCTATAGGCTCACCCAACAGGAGCTCCCTCTCCTATAGGCTCACCCAACAGGAGCTCCCTCTCCTATAGGCCCACCCAACAGAAGCTCCCTCTCCTATAGGCCCACCCAACAGGAGTTCCCTCTTCTATAAGCCCGCCTTCCCAAAGATGCCTATTCTATAAGCCCACTCACCTAGAGCTCCCTCTCCTATATGCCACCCAGCAGGAGCTCCCTCTCCTATAAGACAATCTACCCAAAACTTCCTCTTCTATAAGCCCACCCACCCAGAGCTCCCTCTCTAATAAGTTCACTCACCCAGAACTCCCTCTACTATAATCCCACCCACCCGAGGCTCCCTCTCCTATAAATACACCCACATGGAGCTATCTCTCATATAAGCCCACTCACCCAGAGCTCCCTCTTCTATATGCCTGGCCACCCATCCAAAGCTCCCTCTCCTATAAGCCCACCCACCTAGAGTTCCCTCTTCTATAAACCCACTCACCCAGAGCTATCTCTACTATAACCCCACCCACCCAAGGCTCCCTCACCTATAAGACCACCTACCCAAGGCTCCCCTACCTATAAGTCCACTCACCAAGAGCTCCCTCTCTTAAAAGTCCACCTATCCGAAGCTCCCTATACTATAATCTCATCCACCTGAGTCTCCCTCTTCTATAAGCCCACCCACCGACCCAGAGCTCCCTCTCCTATAAGACCACCCAGCAGGAGCTCTCTCTCCTGTAAGATCATCTACCCAGAGTGTCCACTCCTATAAGGCCAACCAGGAGTTCCCTCTCCTATAAACCCCCCCAGCAGAAGCTCCCTAAAAACCCACCCACCCAGAGCTTCCTGTAATCCCACTCAGAACTCCCTCTCTTATAAGCCTACCCACCTGGAGCTTCAACTCCTAAAAGCCCAACCCACTCAGGGCTGCCTCTCCAATAGGCCCGCCCAACTAGAGCTCACTCTACTGTTAGCCCACCTACCCGGGGCTCCCTCTCCGATAGCCCCGCCCACCTAGAGCTCCCTCTACTGTTAGCCCACCTACCCGGGGCTCCCTCTCCTATAATCCCACACACCAGGAGCTCCCTCTCCTATCAGCCCACCCACCAGGCTTTGTCTCCAATATGCCTACCCAAGGTCCTCCCCCTTTCTGCCCATCCATCCACTCCCACTGGCAGGCTCATGTCAGCTTTCATCATCTTGTGTGTGGCATTTCTCAAAATAAAGAAAGATTTAAAGGTGTTTTACTGGCTAAAATGATAATAAATCTGAGAAAAAAAATAACCTGAATGTTATCCGTGAGTAACCGATCCTTCACATAATACAGTAACAGTTTGAAGTCACACGATTGTTATACTGCTCAGCAGTGACAACACACATGAGGTCATGCAGATTATTTACGGTCAATGATGCCGATTTGCTTACCTGCCGGTTCTTCGGTGCTGCTGGCTGCCGTAGTGGGCGGAGCTACTGGGATTTCTGTGGAAAAACAAGGTAGGTGGTGTGGAAAGTAAAAAAAAAATACATTAGTGATTTCTTTATAACACATAAGAGAACTGGAGAGGTTTGTTCTATGGCAGGGCTCATTGTACATCGCAGTCATGTTAGTATAAATTTAATGACGTTGTTAGCGTATTTTCCTACATGAGCAGCCAGGGAGCTAATGGCAGTTATTTTCAGGCAGCGCTGAATTAAAGAGAACCTGTCACACACTCGAGGGAAGAGTAAAACTATTTCTTTTACTTGTACATTTTTTTGGAGTTAATGCTGAGTAATCAGTAGTTGGAAACCATCAGTTCTGGCTCCATTTCTCTGACTCTAAATCAGAAAGGAGCTCTAGTTCCCGACGGGTTTATTTATCCAATAGGGTGTTACTTTATTAGTGACAGGTTCCCTTTAAGGGAAAGGCCAATCAGAATGTAATTTCTGTCTGCTGCCTGCTTCCTCTGCTATTCACTGTCTTTTCTGTCTGCTGCCTGCTTCCTCTGCTATGCACTGTGTAATTTCTGTCTGCTGCCTGCTTCCTCTGCTATGCACTAAGTGTCATTTCTGTCTGCGGCCTGCTTCCTCTGCTATGCACTGTGTAATTTCTGTCTGCTGCCTGCTTCCTCTGCTATGCACTAAGTGTCATTTCTGTCTGCTGCCTGCTTCCTCTGCTATGCACTAAGTGTCATTTCTGCCTGCGGCCTGCTTCCTCTGCCATGCACTAAGTGTCATTTCTGTCTGCTTCCTCTTCTATGCACTGTCATTTCTGTCTGCTGCCTGCTTCCTCTGCTATGCATTGTGTCATTTCTGTCTGCTGCCTGCTTCCTCTGCTATGCACTAAGTGTCATTTCTGTCTGCGGCCTGCTTCCTATGCTATGCACTAAGTGTCATTTCTGTCTGCTGCCTGCTTCCTCTGCTATGCACTTAGTGTCATTTCTGTCGGCTGCCTGCTTCCTCTGCTATGCACTAAGTGTCATTTCTGTCTGCTGCCTGCTTCCTCTGCTATGCACTAAGTGTCATTTCTGTCGGCTGCCTGCTTCCTCTGCTATGCACTAAGTGTCATTTCTGTCGGCTGCCTGCTTCCTCTGCTATGCACTAAGTGTCATTTATTTTTATTCTGCTTGCTTCCTCTGCTATGCACTTAATGCCATTTCTGTCTGCTGCCTGCTTCCTCTGCTATGCACTAAGTGTCATTTCTGTCTGCTGCCTGCTTCCTCTGCTATGCACTAAGTGTCATTTTTGTCTGCTGCCTGCTTCCTCTGCTATGCACTAAGTGTCATTTCTGTCTGCTGCCTGCTTCCTTTGCTATGCACTAAGTGTCATTTCTGTCTGCTGCCTGCTTCCTCTGCTATACACTTATTGTCATTTCTGTCGGCTGCCTGCTTCCCCTGCTATGCACTGTCATTTCTGTCTGCTTCCTCTACTATGCACTGTGTAATTTCTGTCTGCTGCCTGCTTCCTCTACTATGCACTGTGTCATTTGTCTGCTTCCTCTGCTATGCACTAAGTGTCATTTCTGTCTGCTGCCTGCTTCCTTTGCTGTGCACCAAGTGTCATTTCTGTCTGCTACCTGATTTCTCTGCTATGCACTGTGTCATTTCTGTCTGCTGCCTGCTTCCTCTGCTATCCGCATGAGTCACTTCTGATGTGTTTTCCTGACACCAAGAGAAAAATGGTGAGAGGGGAGGGACCTCCAGCTGATTGACAGCCTCAGCTCTGTTCCTGTGTGAAGGGGGCGATTCTCTTGCCTCCAATTAACTCTCAGAGCTCTCCTCACTGTAACATCAGCTCTCCGCCCCCTGCTTTTCAAAGCCAAGAGATCTCCTGTGTAAATTCTGCACTTTGAATGGATGTAGGGGAAAGAGGGCTATGGATAAACAGGTACAACTTATGTAGAAGGGTTTATTTCATCTCTGTGTATCACCTGAGGCCAGTCAATTCACTGGGTCTATGGAAGGGTTTACAACCACTGAAATGACTGGAATTAGGAAATGATGACTTGGCAATTGCTGATGGAGCTTATTTAGAGTGGAGAAGCAATTTGCTGATGCTACTGCCTGCCATCTATTGGCTGCTACGGGTTATGGCTGGGTCGGTGAATCCCATGCCAGGCTCTCTTCCTCTATATATTTACTCACAATCACATCACACATTTGTTAGTAGGAGACGTTTGGTGAAGAACAATACCATTTACTCATAGAAGTTTCAATTTTTTTTCCTGGATGAGTCAATGGCCCAAGGCCAATATGGCCAACCTCTTCAGAGGTAGCTGCCTAAAGATTCAATAGGCTTCTATAGTCAGTTGATTGAATGGCTGCCTCTGCAATCAGACTCGTAACTAACCCAACTGATGCCAAAGTGTTGGCTTTTGGCATGTTGCCTCTACCTGGCAGCCATCTTGTAGGTTTGATATGAGAATTACGAGGAGCCAAAGCGATTGTTTTGCTTCTTGGTGATGCCACAGGCTTGTAGATAGTAAACACCCATGAACCGTGGTACAATGGGATTCATACATAAGGAAGAACGAGAATTTTAATGAAGTTGATGGAAGCTAGTCTATTCGATCATTCCTATACATGAAGCCCATTGGTTGTTACTTTAACACCTCAAGACCCTTCCCACCAACGTTCTGGATACATCTTGGGTCTAGAGTAAATGGCATTGTTGGTTAATAGTTTGTACGACACATAAAGTTTGACTAGACATACTTATGCAGGGGGCAATGGGCGAGCGGCTTTGTTGGTAGCCCTTGGCACATCGATTGCACGTTATGCCAGTCACGCCATCCTTGCAGGGACACTGGCCCGTGGTCTGATTACAGGTTTTGCCGGCCGCACCAACAGGATGGCAGTCGCAGGCTGCGGGGTGGAACAGACAAGAAGGGTTTGGAAAAAACAGCACAAGGTCACAAAGCCAAAACACAAGTACCACATTACACTGTGATGCCGAGGTCTGCCGGGGAGGGGGACAGCCAAGAGGAAGAGGGGAGCGGGAGAAGTGGGGGGGGGGGATAATCTATCATGCAAGCTGTCTACTGAAGCCAATACAAGCTATAGATTCATTGCATAAAATCACAAACAGACATACTGATAATAATACCCCCCCTAATGTGCTGATAAGACAGGTGCACTTTAATAAAGTCCAAGTGTTTTGTGAGGAAGTTCAGGATTTAGGAAGCCTTTAGGGGTTCACTAGGATCCGGCATTCAAGAATCCTGGGGATCCCTTCCTACAAAATGGCCACCTTCACAAAACATTGGTCAGTTTAGGCAATCGTAATAAAGACAGAATATGTAATTAACATCATAAAGACAATGACAACCCAGTCACATTTGCATTTTCACTCTCCCATAATGCACTGCGGTAAGTAAAGTATCCGATTTGTTGCTTTGACCACACTGTATATTACAACCCTTTTCGTAGGGTCTTTAGTTCTATCTGTTGTGGGAACAACTGCCATGGAACTGACGCTTTTCCTACTCCAAACCACCTGCAAAATATTAAAATCGAATCTTTGTTCTTCTATTAAAAACATGTACAGTGTTTTACTTCCCTTTTGTTCGTAACTGGGTGCAATTTTTTTTTAGCCATTCTCAAACCCTATAGGGTTTCTCCAGAGGTTACAAGGGGTTCCATGGATTTCTCTAGTTTCTCCAGAGGTTACCAGGGGCTACTTGGATTCCTCAGGTTTCTCCAGAGGTTACCAGGGGTTCCTTGGATTCCTCAGGTTTCTCCAGAGGTTACCAGGGGTTCTTTGGATTCCTCTGGTTTCTCCAGAGGTAACCAGGGGTTCCTTGGATTCATCTGGCTTCTCCAGAGGTTACCAGGGGTTCCTTGGATTCCTCAGGTTTCTCCAGAGGTTACCAGGGGTTCCTTGGATTTCTCCAGAGGTAAACAGGGGTTCCTTGGATTCCTCAGGTTTCTCCAGAGGTTACCAGGGGTTCCTTGGATTCCTCAGGTTTCTCCAGAGGTTACCAGGGGTTCCTTGGATTCCTCAGGTTTCTCCAGAGGTAAACAGGGGTTCCTTGGATTCCTCAGGTTTCTCCAGAGGTTACCAGGGGTTCCTTGGATTCCTCAGGTTTCTCCAGAGGTTACCAGGGGTTCCTTGGATTCCTCTGGTTTCTCCAGAGGTTACCAGGGGTTCCTTGTGTTGTGGCTGAAATACTTCCCATTTAATTGTGTCTGAATAGTTCTAAAACCAAAGCCAGAGGCCTTCTGACCACTACTTTCGAAGCACGCTCCCAGCACAGTGGTCCTTGCTAATGATTGGGAGCCATCGGGACAGGTCATTGGTCAAGTGATTGGCCAATCCTTTCCGCCCAGGGCATAAAGATACGGTTAAAAAGAAGGGATTAAAGAGGTCCATGGACTATAGACCTTGGAGAGCCTGTGTTTCTTGCCTCAGGAACATGTTTGAGATGAAATAGAATTACATTTACTATAAAGTAAAATTGGGTGATAATTGTATGTTACGGCCGTCATCTGCTAGGCCATTGTCTGTCGTGTTTATCTTTCAGGCGCGGCTTCAACTTTTCAATACACTTTTTGTTGTGTTGGATGAAAGCTGGATGCATGCGCCGTGTGATTCACTTTCAGATGGAAGCAAGCCATGATGGCTCTTTGCATTACAGCATCATTACAAAACTCACTTAAAGTGGACCTGTCATTTGAAGCCGCACGAGGTGCAGGGCACAAGTCAGCAACTCCCTCTTTCATACCATGACTAAAGCACTGCTGGTCGCCCCCCCCCCCCCCCCCCCCCGGTCTCCCATCTGTGACCTAAACCCTATAACAGCCCAGATCACATGATCTATGGCTACCCCAGGAGCCTTGTGGATGCTTCATCTCATTGGAGACTGCAGAGTTTCTGTTGTTTTCAATCAGTCCCTGTCTTGTAGACTTGCAGTTAGTTATATAAAACCTAAATGAAGTCCAGCCTATTTATGTCAGCCGACAGCGCTGCTTCCGTTGCACAGAAATGCCGCACTGCAATCCCGGAAGGAAGACCCAATGAAGATGGAAGTCCCGTCAGCGGTGACAGCACACTGCTGGAGGGCTTCGTTCTAAGGTAAGTATTTCATAATGTTGCACATTAGGCCAGTGCCTTGCAGGGGATGTGATATCTGATGCCTAGAGGAACCTGCAGCAACCTTTTGCACATTACTTCATAAAATGTGCAGCTCCACTTGACAAGGGACATTTTTTTGTAACTGTCTTAGAAACAAAACAAGGTCTAGGGGGAACAAATATTTGTTTAATGTATCATTAAAAAGTAATTGAAAAGTTATATAGTCTGTATATTATATGTGAATGGGAAGTGTCGGAAGGAGTTCATGCTGAAAATTGTTCTATACAACGAACGTCGTACTGCAGGAAACTGAAAGTGTTTGGACAGCTTAATCTTCATGTCATTCTCCTGCTCACAAAAGGTGGTGAATGTTTTAAGAGCGCTTAAAATGCCAAGTGAAAATGTCAGTAATCTGAATGCTGCATGCGTCACCCTGTCCTTGTGTCAATAAATTTTACCACGGCCGACGGCAAGCCATCCGTGAAGTATCTAAACTTCTGTTAATAAGAACTAAAACGTTTGTTCCCCTTAAAACAATGCACCCAGCTCTTTTTTTTTTTTTCACAGGGTGTCGGTGACCCTGGGATGTCAGGGATTGTCATTGGGTGGGCAGGGAGAGGTTAACATACACCTGCTGACAGGACCACACAGGTGTGCTGAGCAATGCGTAATGTACGTACGTCTATAAGTAACACCTGGCATGTCATCCTGATATAGATTTGTCAAACAAGAACACATTGAAAGGTCACGTTATGTATTTAGCTCAGAAGACAACCAAAAAATAAAAGTAACAAAATCAGAATGTGGGCGCAGGGGGGGAAATGACGGAGTATGATGCACAAAAGATGTGGGGAATGGGGCAGTTATTTCAGAAATGTCATCTATGTATCGGTACTACACAGACTGAGAGTGAAACATATAGATGGAGAAAGTTTGACAGAAACCTTTCTGAAGAATACAAATGGAAGATGTATGGCCAACTTCTGAACAAGAAGCCTTCACGAGGATAAGATGGAGGCAAGTTAGGCCAATTGCTACAAAAGAAAACTCAAATAAGAACAAGGTGAAATAACTACCTCAAAAGAATCATTTCTGAGGACCAGAAGGCAGTAAGCAAGTCTATTACAGAAGAAGCTTTCGTAAGGACAAGAAGGAGGCAGTCAGTCTAACTCCTGCACAAGAAGCCCATACTGAGGACCAAGAGGAGGTAGGCAGTCTAATTGCTACACCAAGAAGTCAAACTGAGGTCATGATGGATACAGTTAGGCTAACTGCTAGACATAAAGACTAATTGAAGACAAGATGGAGAAAGTTAGGCCAACTGCTAGACAAAAAGTCAAAATGAGGACATGATGGAAGCAGTTAGGCCAACTGCTAGACAAGGAGACTAATTGAAGTCAATATGGAGAAACGTAGGCTTCCTGCTGCTTGGGAGACCTTGCCAAGGGCAGAATAGAAGCAGTTAAGGTAACTGATGGAGACAATCTGGTGGCCAACTGCTACCATGAATTCTTAGCAAGGACAAGGTGGAGGCAGTTAGGCCAACTGCTAGACAAGGAGACTAATTGAAGACAATATGGAGAAACGTAGGCTTCTTGCTGCTTGGGAGACCTTGCCAAGGGCAGAATAGAAGCAGTTAAGGTAACTGATGGAGACAATCTGGTGGCCAACTGCTACCATGAATTCTTAGCAAGGACAAGGTGGAGGCAGTTAGGACAATTGCAGCAAAAGAAAACTCAATAAGAACAAGGCGAAATAACTACCTCAAAATAATTATTTCTGAAGACCAGAAGGCGGCAGCAAGTCTATTGCAGAAGAAGCTTTTGTAAGGACAAGGGGGCAGTCTAGCTCCTGCACAAGAAGCCCTACTGGGGACCAAGAGAAGGCAGGCGGCCTAATTGCTACACCAAGAAGTGAAACTGAGGACAAGATGGAAGAAGTTAGTCTAACTGCTAGACAAGATGACTAATTGAAGACAAGATGGAGAAAATTAGGCTTACTGCTGCTCGGGAAACCTTGCCAAGGGCAGAATAGAAGCAGTTAAGGTAACCGGTGCAGAAAATGCTTCCCTAAAGGACAAGATGGAGGCAATCTGGGGGCCAACTGCTACAAAGAAGCCTTAGCAAGAAAAAGATGGAGGCAGTTAGGCCAATTACTGCAAAAGAAAACTCAATAAGAACAAGGCAAAATAACTACCTCAAAAGAATCCTTTCTGAAGACAAGAAGGCAGCAAGTCTATCTATTGCAGAAGAAACTTTCGTAAGGACATGTTATCTATGTTTCGGTTCTACACAGATTGAGAGTGAAACATACAGATGTACATGTTCTCAAAACAAGATGAAGAAAGTTTGTCAGAAAATGGAAAAAATGCGGCCAACTTCTGAACAAGAAGCCTTCATGAGGACAAGATGGAGGCAAGTTAGGCCAATTACTACAAAAGAAAACTCAATAAGAACAAGACAAAATAACTACCTCAAATAAATCCTTTCTGAAGACCAGAAGGCGGCAGCAAGTCTATTGCAGAAGAAGCTTTCGTAAGGACAAGAAGGAGGCAGTCAGTCTAACTCCTGCACAAAAAGCTCTACTGAGGACCAAGAGGAGGCAGGCAGATGACCTAATTTCTACACGAAAAGTCATACTGAGGACATGATGGAAGCAGTTAGGCCAACTTCTAGACAAGAAGCCAAACTGACAACATGATGGGTGCAGTTAGGCTAACTGTTAGACAAGAAGACTATTTGAGGACAATATGGAGAAAGTTAGGCTTACTGCTGCTCAGGAAACCTTGCCAAGGGCAGAATAGAAGCAGTTAAGGTAACTGGTGCTGAAAATGCTTCCCTAAGGACAAGATGGAGGCAATCTGGTGGCCAACTGCTACAAAGAAACCTTAGCAAGGACAAGATGGAGGCAGTCAGGTCAACTGCTACACTAAAGCCTGCACCGCAAAGCTTAAAAAAAAGAAAAGAAGAAAAAGAGCCTTACTGAGTACAAGATGGAGGCAGTCGGCATAATTGATAAGCTCTACTGAGGACAAGATGGAAGCATTCGGGTTAACTGCTAGACAAGAAGCCTAATTGAAGACAGGACAGAGACGATTAGGCACACTGTTGCTCAAGCAACTTCAGAAAGGCTGGTGTATGGTGTAAAAATGCCCCCCTCTAAGGACAAGATGGAATTAGTTAGGCTAGTTGCTGAACAAGAAACCTCATGAAGAACAGAACGGAGGCAGTTGCTGAGGACAAATTGGAAGCAAACATTGCTAACTGGTGTACATGAAGTGTTCCCCAGGGACAAGATGGAAGCACTCAGGCTAACCCACTGTTATCCAGATGTCTAAACATCTTGGCTGTTTGAGGTCTGTAAACCACCAACCTCCTACAGAAAACGTTGTTTTAACCTTATGAAGCAAGAAAGATGCAGCAGGTGGGGAAGGAGTGAAATCTGGACTTCTCATATATCCCAGTACAAGGCTTCTGCCATACAGGAGGATCACCTCCCCTCTTTGTATTTAGAATTTTAATATAAAAAGCCAGATCAATGCTTTATAATTCTCCTTTTATTGAAGGGTAGAGGAGAGCCTGGATGTTTTGCAGTAATAATCGGGCCCACCCTGTGATTGCAGGCCTCTTCAGGAAGGAATTTGGTGTCAGAGAGAGTTTAGGTGACGGATTTCATTACAGTATTGTCTCTGTGCCTGAAACACAATATGGTGGAAGCGGAAGGTTAATCCGTTGGACGGAATAATGTTATTAAATAATGTTTTTATGGGAAGATAAAGCCGCCTTGGTTCCTTGTAGATGAGGCAAGGACAACACCCTCGTGTCTTTCTGGAAAAACAAAGTGGTTGCTCTGGTCTGCAAAGGCACCAAACCCCGCAAAGTCCTGATCCTTACTAACAAATCTTAAACCAGGAATCTTTGAGGGTCGAGCAGCCATTATATGACACAATAGTATTGTTATCTTTTACAATATTAAGATGATGTAGAAGTTGGAAGAGATAGACTCATCGCCACACACCTCGCCCAGCCCGACTGGTTAGCAGCCTCATCTCGATTCATCCATGCCACATCCCCAGGGGCGAAACATGTTGGGGGCATGGCCTGGATGAATCCAACTGAGGCTGCTTTTACCTGCTAACCAGCGCAAGGTGTGCAGCGGCAGAGATATCTCTTCCTACTTCCACAGCGTGCTATTTGTCTGGACCATTGGTCTCTCAACTGCAGCCCGTGGGCCAGATGCAGCCCTTTGCTTGATTTTATCTGGCTCTTGGGGCACTATTTTGTTCACTGACACCAATGAAAGGTACAGCTCCTCCAAATGACACCAACAATGGGGTTCAATGGCAAAGATGGGGCACAATTCCTCTCAATGAAACCAATAATAGGGCCACAGTTTCTCCCAATTACACCAATTATTGGGCACAATTCCTCCCACTGACACTTACAATGTGGCCCAATGATGGGGCCAAATTCCTACCTATGACATCAATGATGTATTGTGTTGTATTGTGCCCTCCTAACCCCCCTCTCCCTGTACCGTGCCCTTCTGCATTCCCCCTGTACTGTGCCCTAATGATCCCAGTATTGTGCCCTCCTGCCCCCCTCCCTCTGTACTGTGCCCTTCTGCATTCCCCCTGTACTGTGCCCTTCTGCATTCCCCCCTGTATTGTGCCTTTCTGCATTCCCCCTGTTCTGTGCCCTTCTGCATCCCCCCTGTACTGTGCTCTTCTGCATCCCCCCTGTACTGTGCTCTTCTGCATCCCCCCTGTACTGTGTCCTACATTCCCCCCTGTTCTGTGTACTTCTACATTCCCCCTTGTTCTGTGCCCTCCTGATCCCAGTATTGTACCCTCCTGACCCCCCCTGTACTGTGCCCTTCTACATTCCCCCCTGTTCTGTGCCCTTCTGTATTCCCCCCTGTTCTGTGCCCTTCTGATCCCAGTATTGTGCCCTCCTGACTCCCCTCTCCCCCTGTACTGTGCCCTTCTGCATTCCCCCTGTACTGTGCCCTTCTGCATTCCCCCTGTACTGTGCCCTTCTGTATTCCCCCCTGTACTGTGCCCTTCTGCTCCCCCCCTGTACTGTGCCCTTCTGCTCCCCCCCTGTACTGTGCCCTTCTGCATCCCCCCCTGTACTGTGCGCTTCTGTATTCCCCCCCCTGTACTGTGCCCTTCTGCATTCCCCCTGTACTGTGCCCTTCTGTATTCCCCCCTGTTCTGTGCCCTTCTGATCCCAGTATTGTGCCCTCCTGACTCCCCTCTCCCCCTGTACTGTGCCCTTCTGCATTCCCCCTGTACTGTGCCCTTCTGCATTCCCCCTGTACTGTGCCCTTCTGTATTCCCCCCTGTACTGTGCCCTTCTGTATTCCCCCCTGTACTGTGCCCTTCTGCTCCCCCCCTGTACTGTGCCCTTCTGCATCCCCCCCTGTACTGTGCGCTTCTGTATTCCCCCCCCCTGTACTGTGCCCTTCTGCATCCCCCCTGTACTGTGCCCTTCTGTATTCCCCCTGTACTGTGCCCTTCTGCATTCCCCCCCTGTACTGTGCCCTTCTGCATTCCCCCCTGTACTGTGCCCTTCTGCATTCCCCCCCTGTACTGTGCCCTTCTGCTTCCCCCCCTGTACTGGGCTCTTTGTGTTGACTAGTCTTTGATTCATGGAATGTTTTCCTTTTTGTAAAATAGATTTTGTTGAAGTACTAATGAATATGAATGTTTAACTCTATCAGCTATTTATACTTTATTTCTTAAAAGGAGGTGTGTAAATTGGGGTAAGATAGTAGGGGCCGCAGCACATTACCTTGCCCAGGGGGCCAATGATGCTATTAAGACGGCCCTGTCTGTGGTATGCCGGTCTCTCTGCTCCCCGCATACCCCAACACAATAGTCATTTTACCGGCAGAACCGCGCTGACGTCTGCGCGATGGTGGGAACCGGCTAACCTCGGGCCGCCAACACCTGCAGACACACACACACTCACGTGCCCTCGTCGTCGCTCTCTGATGTTTGCAGGTAGATTAACCTGCCCCCTCCTCCCCACCCCTCTTTCCTCAATGGGATTCTCTCCCCAATGTCTGGGGCCATTCCTCAAAGCTTGCATCCTTTGTAGCCGACTCTCACCCCCCCCCCTCCATTCTCTGCTTAACCTGTTCAATGCAAGGCACTGTCCAATGGTATGCACACCTGTGCCGGTCTGGAGGAAGGGGGGGGGGGGGGTGTACATAGCACATATGGGAAACATTGACCTCCTTCTCTGCCACTGGAATTTAACAGTTTGCCTGCCAGCAGTGCAGGAGAGAGAGAGAGAGGATGTCTTTATAATAGGAGGAGAGGGCGGCCAGGTGCACGCCGCGACGCTCCACGCCCTTCTACGCCAGGCAGCGGAATCTGGAATTTCTAGGAACATTGGGGTTGATTTACCAAGGGATTAAAGCGAGTTCACTCTTTGAAAAGAATACCCAAATTATGTGCAAGACAAAAAAAAAACATTTTTAGCTCACACATGATTGGATGATTGAGGTCCACGCACCTCATTCACTAAGTTTATTCTGCATCAAGAAAATTCACTTCAACTAGTCGTGTGCGAGCAACAACCTTATTTATTCAATTTTTTTCCTCAGTGTTCAGTTTTTATTATTATTATTCAGGATTTATATAGAGCCAACAGTTTGCGCATCGCTTAACAAAATGTTTTAAATGTAACTTAATTTATTAAATCTATTATTACTTATTTTTAAATCTGCAACAAAAAGTTTAGATTTCCTTTAAAGTCTTTTTATATATTTATATTCTCACTTTTTTTTAAAGTGCAAATATATTATTATTATTATTAATATTATTATTCAGGATTTATAGAGTGCCAACAGTTTTCACAGCGCTTTACAGCATGGGGCAAACAGTACAGTTACCATACAATTCAATACAGGAGGGATTTTATTTTTTCCTCTGTGTTCAGTTTTAATTATTATTATTATTATACAGTCAAGTTAATATATATATTCTCACTTTTTTTAAAGTGAGAGTAAGAATATATTATTATTATTATTATTATTCAGGATTAACAAAATGTTTTAAATGTATTAAAATTATTATTATTACTTATTTTTAAATCTGCACCAACAAGTTTTGATTTCCTTTAAAGTTTATCCATATATTTATATTCTCACTTTTTTTTAAAAAGTGAGAATGAGAATATATAATTATTATTAGTAGAAATGTTATTATTCTGCATTTATATAGCGCCAACAGTATGTGCAACACCTAACAAAATGTTTTAAATGTATTAAAATTATTATTATTACTATTACTTATTTTTAAATCTGCACCAAAAAGTTTTGATTTCCTTTAAAGTTAATTATATATATATATATATATATATATATATATATATATATATATATATATATATATATAAAATATATATATATAAAATATATATTCTCACTTTTTTTTTAAAGTGAGAGTGAGAATATATTATTATTATTATTATTATTCAGGATTAACAAAATGTTTTAAATGTATTTAAATTTATTAAATGTATTATTATTATTATCACTTATTTTTAAATCTGCACAAAAAAGTTTTGATTTCCTTTAAAGTTAATCCTTAAAGGTGAGAGTGAGAATATATTTTATTATTATTATTATACAGGATTTATATAGTACCAACAATTTGTGCAGCGCTTAACAAAATGTTTTAAATGTATTTAAATGTATTATTACTATTACTTATTTTTAAATATGCACCAAAAAGTTTTGATTTCCTTCAAAGTTTATCTATATATATTCTCACTTTTTTTTAAAGTGAAAGGGAGAATATATTATTATTATTACTATACAGGATTTATATAACGCCAACAGTTTGCGCAGTGCTTAACAAAATGTTTTAAATGTATTTAAATGTATTATTATTACTTATTTTTAAATCTGCACAAAAAAGTTTCGATTTCCTTTAAAGTTAATCTCTATATATATATATATATAGAGAGAGAGAGAGAGAGAGAGAGAGAGAGAGAGAGATACTCACTTTTTTAAAGTGAGAATATATTATTATTATTCAGCAGCGCTTAGGGAAATGTTTTAAATGTATTATTATTATTTATTTTTATTTTTAACAAGAGTTTATTACTTGGTTTTAAATCTGCTCCAAAAAGTTTTGTTTTCCTTTAAAGTTTATCTATATATATATTCTCACTTTTTTTTTAAAGTTAAAATATATTATTATTATACAGGATTTGTAGAGCGCCAACAGTTTGCGCAGCGCTTTACAGCATGGGGCAAACAGTACAGTTACCATACAATTTAATACAGGAGGGATCAGAGGGCCCTGACCATAGGAGCTTACAATCTAGAAGAAGATTATATATATATATATATATATATATATGGATTAACTTTAAAGGAAATCAAAACCTTTGATAACCTTAAAAAATAAGTAATATTAATAATATGCAAAAATTGGAGTATGGCTTTATTTAAAAAACATAATAATAGATAACAATATTAATAATAATACATTTAATAAATGTAAATAGGGGATAAGAGTGGTAGATAGTAGTATAAATAATTTCACCTATCCCCATAACCTTAGAGGAATTGCATGGAAATTAAGAGGGCAGGAGGGAGACTTCTTTCAGCTGCTGCAGAGAGAGACACAGACACATATGCTGTCGTCTTTACATTTAATAAATGGGGATTTTTTTTACATTTTATTTTTTTGTCACTGTAATAAGGATGGCGGCTATACTGTATATTTAGCTACATTAATCCTGACTCCATCCCTTAAAATAAATTAATAAACAATTAATAAATTTGGTAAATTCACGGTTGGTAGGGGGAGGAGGCTTGAGTTGTTGTTTCTTTTTTTTTTTTTTTTGGTGGGGGGAGGGGATGGGGTTCTTGGAAGACGAAGAGAGGGGTGAGAGAACTTTAGAATCTCAGACATTTTTGCATATTTTGGAGGATTTTTTTAAGTATTTATAACATGGTAGGGTCTTTTTTTACAAACAAAATTCAATAAAAAAAGATTTTGAAAAAAATATATATATATATATTCTCACAACATATACTAAGTACCTGCTTAGCCGTGCTGTGCGGTGTTTGCGCCCCTGCCTGTCTCTGGGGGGGGGGGGTGATGTCAGACTGATTGAAAAGAACACGCTAATGGATCTTATTTCAGCAGTCAATAAAGCGATAATAAACCCCCCCAAAAAAATGTAAAATATTGCAGCCTAACAATTATTAGATGTGGGGGCTGCATTTGTTTTTCCCCCCCTCTTTGTTTTAACCTGGTTTTCTGGCCAGCAGGACCACTGATGGAGGGGGCACCAGTCCCCCTGGCACACAGTGGGGCCCGAACAGCAGAGGTAATCAATGTGGTCGGCAGAGGAGCAATTACAGAAGGATGCCTGGTGGATCAGGAGCAGACAGAACAGAGAGGGAGATCGGCGCAGGAGAAGCAATTACAGGAACAATGCTCTGTGTCTGTGTCTCTCTCTGCAGCAGCTGAAAGACCTCCCCCTCCTGCCAGAATTCAGCTGCTGCAGGGAGAGACACAGACACAGGACATTGTTCTGGTAATTGCTTCTCCTGCGTCGTTCCCCCTCTCCGTTTTGCCTGATCTGATCCGCCCTGTTACTGTGAAGCCACACCCCCCTTCCCGAGTTTCTCTCCCCCTGCCAGCTTTCAGCTGCTGCAGAGAGAGAAACAGACACAGGACATCATTCTTGTAATTGCTTTTCCTGCGTCGCTCCCCCTCTCTGTTTTTTCCTGATCTTATCCACCCTGACACTGTGACCCCCCCCCCCCCCCTCCAAGCAGCGCAGGATCAACAGATGAAAATAGAAGAAAAAAAGGAAAACGAACGCAGCCATTAGATCTTAGAATTAGTGAGGTGCAATATCATCAATGTTTGCATTTAGGTTTTTATACAGCTTTAAAATGATCTCCAACACACAAGAAGATCGGTGATGAACGTCCTCCCCACCCACAAGGCTCCAATATTCAGAAGCTTTGCTGAAACTTAGAAAAGAACAATAAAGCTGCAGACAAAAAAACTGACTTCAGTTCTACAGAATGTGGATGTGTGTGCCGTATGTGCAGATCACACTGCGTTCCCGGAAGGGGTTCATAACGCCCCCCCCCCCCACCCCACCCCCCAGCACTCCTCACCTTTGCAGGCCTTCCTGTGGGTGATGGGCTTGGTCATGTCCCGGTAGTATCCCTCCTTGCAGTAGTGGCAGTGGCGGCCGGCGGTGTTATGGCGGCAGTTCAGGCAGACCCCTCCGCTCCGGCGGCCAGACAGCTTGAAGAGCTCCATGTTGAAGCGACAGCGGCGGGCATGCAGGTTACAGTTGCAGGCTGCAGAAGGACAGAAAGAAGCAGGTTAGCTCAAGAGCTTGCAATCCATTCAGTGATACAAGACACACTGCACTGGAATACAGGAACACACCAACCCGAGGGATTGGGGATCATTCAGTCAGCAAGTTTGAAGTAATTTTAGGTGGAATGATGTTCCTTGCATTGTTGATCAATCTGTGAGGGCGACATTCTTCCCACTGATCACCAATGTAAGGGACATTCTTCTCACTGATCACCAATGTAAGGGACATTCTTCCCACTGATCACCAATGTAAGGGACATTCTTCCCACTGATCACCAATGTAAGTGACATTCTTCTCACTGATCACCAATGTAAGGGACATTCTTCCCACTGATCACCAATGTAAGGAACATTCTTCCCACTGATCACCAATGTAAGGGACATTCTTCTCACTGATCACCAATGTAAGGGACATTCTTCTCACTGATCACCAATGTAAGGGACATTCTTCTCACTGATCACCAATGTAAGGGACATTCTTCTCACTGATCACCAATGTAAGGGACATTCTTCCCACTGATCACCAATGTAAGGGACATTCTTCTCACTGATCACCAATGTAAGGGGCATTCTTCTCACTGATCACCAATGTAAGGGACATTCTTCTCACTGATCACCAATGTAAGGAACATTCTTCTCACTGATCACCAATGTAAGGGACATTCTTCCCACCGATCACCAATGTAAGGAACATTCTTCCCACCGATCACAAGGCTAATGTGCTGTGACCTGTAGATATAATTATTAGCAGGGGTTCCCTGAGACCTGAAAGACCTGAAAGTTATGTTGAGGGTTCCTTGGTGGTTGCAAAAAGCCGCCATGAACAGTTAAAAATAAACTGAACATTTTTTTACAAGAGCATCAAACTCTGACTTCACGCAAGTGTGACTATTGAACTTCTGTTATCGTAAAGCTCAGTGACATATCTCACCGAGTGTGGCGGGGGTGTATATGACTCAGATATCTGTCCCAGGAGTGCTGAACATTTTATCAGCCTCAAATCCCTGGACAGTGACACTGACAAGTTACTAATGCGAAGTTCAATGGTTTAAAGATTTGTCTCTACAGCTCAAAAAAGGGTATTTTGTCCCGAAGTCACTGGTCTCTAGTGATTGAACAGGCTGTGTTCTCATGAATATGAAGGGTCTCGGTGATGTCACTGGTCTCTGGTGATTGGATAGGCTGTGTTCTCATGAATATGAAGGGTCTTGGTGATGTCACTGGTCTCTAGTGATTGGATAGGCTGTGTTCTATGAATATGAAGGGTCTCGGTGATGTCACTGGTCTCTAGTGATTGGATAGGCTGTGTTCTCATAAATATGAAGGGTCATCTTGATGTCACTGGTCTCTAGTGATTGGATAGGCTGTGTTCTCATGAATATGAAGGGTCTCGGTGATGTCACTGGTCTCTAGTGATTGGATAGGCTGTGTTCTCATGAATATGAAGGGTCTCGGTGATGTCACTGGTCTCTAGTGATTGGATAGGCTGTGTTCTCATGAATATGAAGGGTCTCGTGATGTCACTGGTCTCTAGTGATTGGATAGGCTGTGTTCTCATGAATATGAAGGGTCTCTGTGATGTCACTGGTCTCTAGTGATTGGATAGGTTGTGTTCCTATGAATATGAAGGGTCTCGGTGATGTCACTGGTCTCTAGTGATTGGATAGGTTGTGTTCCTATGAATATGAAGGGTCTCGGTGATGTCACTGGTCTCTAGTGATTGGATAGGCTGTGTTCTCATAAATATGAAGGGTCATCTTGATGTCACTGGTCTCTAGTGATTGGATAGGTTGAGTTCTCATGAATATGAAGAGTCTCGGTGATGTCACTGGTCTCTAGTGATTGGATAGGTTGAGTTCTCATGAATATGAAGAGTCTTGGTGATGTCACTGGTCTCTAGTGATTGGATAGGTTGAGTTATCATGAATATGAAGAGTCTCGGTGATGTCACTGGTCTCTAGTGATTGGATAGGCTGTGTTCTCATGAATATGAAGGGTCTCGTGATGTCACTGGTCTCTAGTGATTGGATAGGCTGTGTTCTCATGAATATGAAGGGTCTCGGTGATGTCACTGGTCTCTAGTGATGGATAGGCTGTGTTCTCATGAATATGAAGGGTCTCGGTGATGTCACTGGTCTCTAGTGATGGATAGGCTGTGTTCTCATGAATATGAAGGGTCTCGGTGATGTCACTGGTCTCTAGTGATTGGATAGGCTGTGTTCTCATGAATATGAAGGGTCTCAGTGATGTCACTGGTCTCTAGTAATGGACAGGCTGTGTTCTCATGAATATGAAGGGTCTCTGTGATGTCACTGGTCTCTAGTAATGGACAGGCTGTGTTCTCATAAACTTACATTTTCAGTTACATAGATTTTATCTCGATGTTTATGTCCAGTATCGGCGCACATAGTGCCAGCATGACCTGGACCAATTTTGCCTCCATCCAAGGAATAAGGAATGTTGACCTTTCATCTCTCGATACTCTTGTACATGTTCTCATTCTGCACAACCACTTTTGGAATCAAAGCAATGCACTAACAGGTAAGGCCATTGAAAGATTTGTTGTGAAAGTTCCGGTTTGATGCCTAAAGTCCTACAAACAATTTGTCAGGTCAGTGACTATGAAGGTCCAGCCTCAGGAATTCCTGCTATCAGACGCTGAGCTGCTGTCACAACAAGCAGCCCTTCTCATGCTGTGATGGTTACTCTTTGACAAGGTTAGAAAAGAGCTGTCGAAAACAGGAGGGGCGAAGAGACTTGGGGGGTGGGGGGGATGTGCCAGTGATGTGCCGAGTGACAGGTTGTCTCAATAAACACAAAGGGTGTTGGGAAGAGGGATGTTCCAGAAAAGATATTCTTGTAGGTGTCGTGGAATAGTTTAGGAGGACAAATTCTTTTGTGGAAACTTTGTGCTACATGCAAATATTAGGAGCACTCTGCTCATTAACTGGGCCTAATGCTCAGAAAATTTTAAGAATCTTCTTTACTTTGTGATAAATCTTCAGTGGATCATACAAAAAAATAAACAGTAATGAGCAATAAGAGAAGAACTCTTTTATGTGGATGGCTGCTTTGAAATCCCACAGCAGCTGGTTGTATGACCAAAACCCTGGCAGTTTTATAATTGTAATTTTTTTTGAAGCTTTGCGTTATAGTGAAACACACTCACAACACCTACATCCGGTGCATAAAAAAGTAAACACGCAAAAGTGAAGCAACACAAAATGTTCACAGGGTGTACACATTGTCCTTCTCCGAAGAGAAAGGATGCTAGCCCTGATCCCCCGGGGTACAAGGCTCCTGACAGGGACTGAGGTACTCATGGTCTACCCAGCCAAAACCAGATGGACCCCTTTCCTCAGGTGGCCTGTTGAAGCAAATCCAACCCAAGTACTAAAAGAAACCCCCCTTGAGGGGAGACCCCATGGGAAAGGGAGAACATGACCAGAAGGCCTCCTCCAAAGAGAAAGGATGCTAGCCCTGATCCCATGGGGCACAAGGCTCCTGATAGAGAATGAGGTACTCATGGTATACCTAGCCGAAACCAGATGGAACCCTTTCCTCAGAAGGCATGCTGAAGCAAAGCCAACCCAAGTACTACACGAAACCCTCTCTTGAAGGTAGACCCCATGGGAAAGGGAGAACCTGACCAAAAGGCCCGTCCCCTCCGGAGACTTTCAGGGGAGGTCCAAGGACATACACCATACTAGTCGGGGGTGAGTAAAGTGAATACGTGCTGTGAAAATTATGCAAGTGACATACAACAAATAAAAAAAAGGGAGGGGGAAGTTGTTTAGTTCTTTCCATAAGAGCTAGACAATGATGAGAAAACTTGACCAAATTGTGTCCTCCGAAGAGAAAGGATGCTAGCCCTGATCCCCGGGGGAAACAAGGCTCCTGACAGGGACTGAGGTACTCATGGTCTACCCAGCCGAAACCAGATGGACCTTTTTCCTCAGGAGGCATGCTGAAACAAAGCCAACCCAAGTACTACAAGGGCCCCTTGAAAGTAGACCCCATGGGAAAGGGAGAACCTGACCAGAAGGCCTCCTCCGAAGAGAAAGGATTCTAGCCCTGATCCCCTCGGGGCACAAGTCTCCTGACAGGGACTGAGGTACTCATGGTCTACCCAGCCAAAACCAGATGGACCCCTTTCCTGGGTTTGCCTGCCGAAGCAAAGTCAACCCAAGCACAACAAGAAACTCCCCCTTGAAGGGAGACCCCATGGGAAAGGGAGGACTTGACAAAAAGGCCACGTGCCCACCCACCCCCCGGAAACTTTCAGGGCAAGTCCGAGGACTTACACCATACTAGTCGGGGGTGAATTAAGTGAATACGTGCTGTGAAAATTATGCAGGTGACATACAACAAATAAAAAAAGGGAGGGGGAAGTGGATAAGTGCTTCAATAAGAACTAGACAATGATGAACCTTTTGGACCAGAATATAAAAAATTGTAAGCTCCCGCACCATGAGAATTTAGGGCCTTGCTGGACTGCCATTCCTGGAGCATGGCTTCTCTCAGCCCTGCTCCTGACCAGACCAGCGCAGCACCATCCCTACCGGGAAGGCATTAGAACTTAAGAAGCTTCACATCAACCAGGGACAAGCCTGGTGCACCAAGCCAGAATCAACCCAAGAGGAAAAAAGGACCTCCTACCATTCCCACTTTACTACATCAGGCTGAATACTACACAGTGCTCCCACTCGATACAGAGGGCAACCCGTTCTCGCTCTCGAAAACTGATAAGAACAGATACTATACTTGATCTTAGCCAAAAGGCAAAGAGAATGCAGATTGACTGACCCTTCCCTTCCACCAAGAAACTTTCATCTCTCTGGTATTTTTTACTTCCTGCCACCATTGGTGAGTTTAAAGGAACAAGGTGGGCAGGGGAGCAGAAAATGTGGTCTGATGACAGGTCCACTTAGTAAGAAATTCAGTTTGTAGAGCTTTTCCTTTGTACAGTATATATTTGTAAATCTATAGGCAAATCTTATAACACATTTGCAGATCAATGTGTAAAATTCCAAAAATTTGTAAAATTTCGACATCAATATTCTGGTAAAATTGGGTTCTGGGAAGTTTGTTGCCGTGTTTTGACAACTATGACATCATGAAGCCTCGTGTTTTATTTAGCTGTTTATTACATTATGTGGTTCCGGTGGAGTGCTTCGCTCTCTGAATGATGATTAAGCCCCATAAATACACCACAATATATAAATGGCACCGATGATTTGGCTCGGCTTGTTTTTTTTTTTTTCTGGGCAGAGAGACCGCACTTTGAATTTTTACGATGCCGTAAGGTCATTACAGACACTTGGCCGAAGATGAAAGTGACTTACGGCAATCATTTTCCAACTGCATCACAAGAACGTTGGAATGTAGAATTCCCTCCTAGGAAATAATCGGTTACTGTCATCGTTTTGCTGCCCTGAGAACGTTCTTTATACATGAACAACAGGAGGATCGATTCCCGGGCAGGTTTCTGGGCACCCCACAGATCCAAGCTGGTGGCATGGACTGAGACTCTCCTCCTAACAGCTTTATCTTCTGTCAAGGTAACGGCTCGCTTGGCGTACAAGTGTACCGTTAAAGCCCAACTGGACTTTTAATCAGCTAAATACATTCCAGATGTATCAAATCAAAAGATGTTCAAAATCTTACCGTTTGTTTTCTTTAGACTGAGTGGAAAAGTCTGTGCCCTGCCAGAACACTGTAGAGACAGACACTATGTGTGGAAGCAGTGGTCTCTCTGCAACCAGCAAAGACTCGGCCGTAAACCCTTCATATTCATGAGAACACAGCCTATCCAATCACTAGAGACCAGTGACATCACCAAGACCCTTCATATTCATGAGAACACAGCCTATCCAATCACTAGAGACCAGTGACATCACGAGACCCTTCATATTCATGAGAACACAGCCTATCCAATCACTAGAGACCAGTGACATCACCGAGACCCTTCATAGTCATGAGAACACAGCCTATCCCATCACTAGAGACCAGTGACATCACCGAGACCCTTCATAGTCATGAGAACACAGCCTATCCCATCACTAGAGACCAGTGACATCACCGAGACCCTTCATATTCATGAGAACACAGCCTATCCAATCACTAGAGACCAGTGACATCACCAAGACCCTTCATATTCATGAGAACACAGCCTATCCAATCACTAGAGACCAGTGACATCACGAGACCCTTCATATTCATGAGAACACAGCCTATCCAATCACTAGAGACCAGTGACATCACCGAGACCCTTCATATTCATGAGAACACAGCCCATCCAATCACTAGAGACCAGTGACATCACCGAGACCCTTCATATTCATGAGAACACATCCTATCCAATCACTAGAGACCAGTGACATCACCGAGACCCTTCATATTCATGAGAACACAGCCTATCCAATCACTAGAGACCAGTGACATCACGAGACCCTTCATATTCATGAGAACACAGCCCATCCAATCACTAGAGACCAGTGACATCACCAAGACCCTTCATATTCATGAGAACACAGCCTATCCAATCACTAGAGACCAGTGACATCACAGAGACCCTTCATATTCATGAGAACACAGCCTATCCAATCACTAGAGACCAGTGACATCACCGAGACCCTTCATATTCATGAGAACACAGCCTATCCAATCACTAGAGACCAGTGACATCACCGAGACCCTTCATATTCATGAGAACACAGCCTATCCAATCACTAGAGACCAGTGACATCACCGAGACCCTTCATATTCATGAGAACTCAGCCTATCCAATCACTAGAGACCAGTGACATCACAGAGACCCTTCATATTCATGAGAACACAGCCTATCCAATCACTAGAGACCAGTGACATCACCGAGACCCTTCATATTCATGAGAACACAGCCTATCCAATCACTAGAGACCAGTGACATCACCGAGACCCTTCATATTCATGAGAACACAGCCTATCCAATCACTAGAGACCAGTGAGATCACCGAGACCCTTCATATTCATGAGAACACAGCCTATCCAATCACTAGAGACCAGTGACATCACCGAGACCCTTCATATTCATGAGAACACAGCCTATCCAATCACTAGAGACCAGTGACATCACAGAGACCCTTCATATTCATGAGAACACAGCCTATCCAATCACTAGGGACCAGTGACATCACCGAGACCCTTCATATTCATGAGAACACAGCCTATCCAATCACTAGAGACCAGTGACATCACCGAGACCAAGTAAAGGGCCGTAAATTCCCTGATGAGTAAAGAGCTCTAGCTCTGATTCAGCTGGGAGTGTGCCAGAATCTTTGCAGAGATACTACTGTTTCCACACAAAGAGCAAAGTTCCTTTTCTGCAACGTATTGGCAGGGGACAGGCTTCTTTACTGTGGCTGCTTTCTAGAGGAGAACAAACTTGGCCATACATGGATCGAAAATTCAGCCGGTTCAAGCAGGAACCGGACACATTTTAATCCGTGTGGGGCCACTGTGGCTATATCTACAGTTTGACTTCCCTTTCAGATTTTTACTGCTGCAGGCAATAGAATGCCAGAGAATGCATTAACCACTTGAAGCCCACGCTATAGCCTAAAGACGGCCACGGCGCAAGCCTAAATTGCCGGGAGGGCGTACATTGACGTCCTCCCGTGCTGGCGCGCGCTGTGATTACTGAGTCCTTGTGACTTGGCTGATCGCAGATCGGAGTAAAGGGCAAACCCCGGCCAATGACAGCTGACCACATGGTGTAAACAGAAGCCAGTGATCGCCATTTTTTTCCCCTCACGGTGAAAGAGTGAGGAGAAAACAACAAGCTGATTACCGGCTTCTGTAAAAGGGACATCTGTCCCACACAGTGCTGCTAACCAGTGCCACCTACCAGTGCCCATCAGTACTGCTAACCAGAGCCCACCAGTGCCACCTACCAGTGCCAATCAGTACTGCTAACCAGAGCCCACCAGTGCCACCTACCAGTGCCCATCAGTACTGCTAACCAGAGCCCACCAGTGCCACCTTCTAGTGCCCACCAGTCAGGGCTGGACTGGGACAGAAATTTGGCCCTGGACTTCATCCCGACTGGCCCACTTTGACAGGTCTCTCCCATGGTGGCCGGACAACTCCCGCACCACCCCCCCTTCCCCCGGCCACCCAAGCCCCCTCTCCCCCTTCACTAGCCACTAGCCATTCTACTTTATAGGCAGTACCAGTGGGGTAGCTAGACAAGATTAGGCAGAAGGGAGAAACTCCCAGGCCATAGCTGTTGAGTCAGCTGTCTGTCCTGTCCCCCATGCTCCTCTGTCATCGTCCCTGATCCTCTTGTCCTCCCCCTGCTTCTTTGTTCCCCCCCAGGTGAGGGCTGCGGGGAGGGAGAGAGAGGGGCGGCGGCCCCCTGTCACTGAAGCCGGCCCACTGAGCCATCGGCCCACCGGGAAACTCCCTGTAGTCCTAATGGCCAGTCCATCCCTACCACCAGTGCTGCCAATCAGTGCCTCATCATCAGTTCCCATCAGTGTCACCTATCAGTGCAGCCTCATCGGTGTCTCCGGATCAGTGCCCACCAGTGCTGCCTTATCAGTGCAGCCTATAGCTCACAATACTTGTTGCACTTTGAATGTACAACCTTTTTAGATCCACCAACAATGTAGTTGCAAGGGCCTGCCTGATTTATTCCAAATAATTATCTCTGTGTTTTATAGAACGGAAATTATAGTTGAATGATGCTGCCACTAAAATATTTATGTTTTAGTTTTAGCACAAAATATGAAAGGCTGCCATTATTTTGGGTGAGGAAGTCCAAATACAACACAATTTATTCCCCCCATAGCATAGTCATCCATTTCCACCATGAGTTCCTCCCTTTGGGTTATGTAGGACCATGCCTCGCTTGTCTCTTGCCCCGGTTTGTGTACTCAGGAGGCCATATGACACCAGGCTGACCTAGATGTTTTTCAGAAGACTCATCCATTAAATTTCTACCCTGGAACAGAGCCTGTAACATATTAATCCCCTTAAATGTTGCCTTTCGCTCCCCCCCAAAGCATTTTCCAAAGCTGAAGAAAATTTGTTCTTCTGTCACAGCTTTATTTAAAAGCATTCATTTGTCACCACTGAAGCTTTCTGCCAAAAAAAGAAAAAGGGGGAATTGCTGGACCTTTTGTATGATAAACAATACCTAGTAAAAGATTGCCCCCCCCCCCCCGGTATGGAAGATAGATCGTTTCCAAAGGAGACAGGTTCGAAGCTCATGTCCAGTTGTACATCACATCCATGGTCAACCCTTGTTCTCCTAACACTGGCAGCTGTCCAGACGCAAACCGTGTGTAACACAAACCCCATGAACGCTTCCCCCAAGAGCTAAAAATTGTAATGCAAAATGCCACTGCATAAATCATCTCAGCTGTGTTCAATGTCACGGCGTACTGAGTTTCCACATCTGTATGGGAGTTTTACATCTAAAACCTCAGAGCTATAAAATAAAAAGCATGGTGGTGGCACCAGCCATGTGCGGTCACTCATCCATGCAGCCGAGAAAAACCTGAACTGATCATTCATATTAATGAGAATGTAGCCTATCCCATCACTAGAGACCAGTGACATCACAGAGACCCTTCATATTCATGAGCACACAGCCTATCCAATCACTAGAGACCAGTGACATCACAGAGACCCTTCATATTCATGAGAACACAGCCTATCCAATCACTAGAGACCAGTGACATCACCGAGACCCTTCATATTCATGAGAACACAGCCTATCCAATCACTAGAGACCAGTGACATCACCGAGACCCTTCATATTCATGAGCACACAGCCTATCCAATCACTAGAGACCAGTGACATCACCGAGACCCTTCATATTCATGAGAACACAACCTATCCAATCACTAGAGACCAGTGACATCACAAGACCCTTCATATTCATGAGAACACAACCTATCCAATCACTAGAGACCAGTGACATCACCGAGACCCTTCATATTCATGAGAAGGCAGCCTATCCAATCACTAGAGACCAGTGACATCACCGAGACCCTTCATATTCATGAGAAGGCAGCCTATCCCCTAACAGACCATAAAACCACAACCTACCTATAAAAAACTTTAAGACTTTTCGGTGTTATCCCTAAAGTGCCCCGCGTTCTTTTTATCTCAGTATCCAATAACATTTCAAAATTTGTATGTTGGACAAAACTTCAGCAAAAAACGATACTTCCCCCGTATCATTTGTAACCATCATCACTCAAAATATAACAAACAATAAAAGAAAAAAATCCTTTCCTGGAACAACGCCCGGCATTGTAACGGGCCGCCGCGGCTCCCGGTAAAGCATGTATACCTGCATTCTAAAACGTCTCCCAGAGGTTGCCAACTGCAAAACAAGAGCAACACTTCCAGCCCGCTGTGGGCTTTCCGTGGCCACTAAAGTATAAATTATATTTTAGCGCTCCAGTGAACTTTTCCTGACGTGGCTGACAGCTTTCCCCCAGTGCGCTCCTGTTGCCTTAAGAAGCAAAAGTAGACCGAGGCCGGGTCCATTGGGACGTTCCCGCTAGGAGCCCTTTATTTCAGTTACAGTAATCTCTGCCTTTATTGTTTTTTTTTTCTTATTCGGCGTCCTTTCCTCGTCATCCAATGATGATTTGCGCGCTGATCGTTTTTCCCTCCTCTCGTGCCAGCTTAAATTTCGTAAGCAGTTTACAGGTTAGAGTTACAGAAAAAATACATTTTTGCTGGAATCTAAATTAGTTCTCCAAATATTTAACACTCAACCTGGATTTTTTTGACCGCAGGAAAAATAAAACGTTGATCATACTGTACTACATGTAGCGCGGAGAGCCAAATACTGTGCTGGGAACGGGCCGTCTGTTTGTAAAGCCAACGAGACGCCATTTTTAGACAGAAAAAGGTTAATCCTATTTTACGTCACATTGTGTATATTGCTTGCATGTCTTTTTATATACGGAATGAATAGGTGCTGGCAGATCCAACAGCCCACCAGGTGCTTTCGTCACTTCAGCAGGCATGTACTGGCCATAGGGACTAAAGGGGTGGTTCTCAACCTGGGGGTCGAATGATGATTTGCCAGGGGTCACCGAATCCTGGGCTGTGCTTGAAGCCCACACCGCTCTCTCCTTGCCTTTTATTTGGCTGCCCAGCAGGGCCGTCCCTGGAGCCTGTGGCTACCCAGCTGGGCTGTTCCTGGAGGCGGTGGCCGCCCACTCAGCCTCTTTGCAGCCACCCAGCCAGTTCACGGCATGGCTGGGGGGCAGAGACTAGAGGTCAGCTGACTGGTGAAGAATGTGAAGTGGGAGGAGCTGGAGGAGACCCTATCTCCTGATTTTGGCATAGTTGTCACTGCTACAAGACACCACAAAGTCGGAAACAGAGGGCCAAATTCAGGATTAGTTAAGCCGGCGTATCAGTAGATACGCCGGCATAACTAAGAATCTGCGCCGGCGTATATTTAAGCGTATTCTCAAAGTAAGATACGCTTAAATATTGTTAAGATATGACCGGCGTAAGTCTCCTACGCCGGCGTATCTTAACTGCATTTTTACGCTGGCCGCTAGGGGCGTTCCCGCTGATTTACGCCTAGAATATATAAACCAGCGAGATACGCCTATTCACGAACGTACGCCCGACCGACGCAGTGAATTTACGCCATTTACGTAAGGTGTTTTTCCGGCGTAAAGATAAACCACCAAAAAGATGGCGCATCCTATGTTAAGTATGGACGTCAGGACCGCTTCAAATTTTTCAGTTTTTACGTTGTTTGCGTAACTCGCCCGTGAATGGGGCTGGACGTCAATTGCGTTCACGTCGAAAACAATGCATCTTAGCATCATAATTTGGAGCATGCGCAATGGGATATGTTCACGGACGGCTCAGTTAAAAAAAAAAGCATAAAAAAAATGGGGTCAGAAAACATTTACATAAAACACGCCCACCTCATCCACATTTGAATTACTCGGGCTTACGCCAGGCCCATTTACGCTACACCGCCGTAACTTAGCTTGGTGAATACAGTATTTGCCTCGCTAATTTAGGGCGGTGTAGCATAAACAATATACGCTACGCCCGCCTAAAGATACGGCGGGCTACATGAATCTGGCCCATAGTGAGTAACACTTGTGCCTCGTTTCCACTGAGCGGATCAGTTCGGTTTGGTACGCTATTTTGGGTGTTTCCATTATGAAAGCGTGCCATAAAAGCGAACCGTACCAGACCATTCTGGGTCCTGCTTCAGATGTGGGGCCATAGAAAATGGAACGGTTCGGTTAGGGCGAACCTACAATACATCTCACTGATTGGTGGACGTGCTAGGCATTTTTTCTAAACCTTGTATGGTCCCGGATGGTCCCATTTGCAGTGGAAACGCTCAGCAGAATAGACCGGACCATTCTAAACTGTACCGACCCGAACCGTTCCGTTCAGTGGAAACGAGGCATACCTGGGATTATAGTTGTCATTAAAAGTCCCCACTACAGTTCTCAGATCAGCAGATGACCTTGATCATGAGCACCTAATCTACTCATCCCATTCCCCCACCAAGGTGTAAGAGAAGGAATACAAATAGAGAATACATGGAAGGGAGAGGAAAAGAGGGGGAGGAACAAAGAAAAAGGGAGAGAAAGAACAAAAAAAAAGACAGCTAGAGAGAGGGATGGGGGAAAAAACAAGAAATTAGGATAGAGAGAGATAATAGGGAAAGAAAGGAGAACAAAGAGAAAGAGTGGACATTCCAGTCGTGGTGGGAACAATTATTAATTCCAGACTTGACTATGCGAATGCCCTCTATCTCGGACTCCCCAAATACCAAATCACTCGTCTGCAAGTTGTTCAAAATGCGGCCGCTCGACTCGTGACTGGGAAAAAACCCTGGGAATCAATCTTACCTTCTCTGAGAGCCCTTCATTGGTTGCCAGTAAAAGACAGAATCACTTTCAAGGCACTCTGCCTAACGCATAAGTGTATTCAAGGAAAGGCCCCCCAATATCTATGCAAAAAAATAAAAGCTCACAACCCCAATCGCGTTCTGCGATCCACCAATCAAAATCTATTCCAGATACCCAAAGCCAGGTACAAGTCCAAAAGAGATTGAAGATTTGCAGTCCAGGGACCTCGTCTGTGGAACGATCTACCAACCACCCTTGGAGGTGAACCACTTGGCCTTCAGGAGAGAGATTAAAAACTCTTTTAGGGTCAAAGGGGCTCTACGCATGGAATCGATTCAGCGCCCACAGGCAATTCAGTTCACATGTGCTGCGCTGTAAGTTTTTCACTCACTCACTCATCCTAAAATGTACCAGAATGGGTTTTAATACTGTGTGAGTGGAAGGGACTCTGGGAGCGCTAAATGTCTGTGGGTTAGGTGCACAAATTACTTGTCTTGCCTTGGGTGCTGACAACCCATACGACGAAAATAATGTTATTGTTATGGGTCCCCACAACTTGGGAAATTTTAGGGGTCATGGCACTAGAAAGGTTGAGAACCTATGGACTACAGGGAGTTTCCCGGTGGGCCGATGGCTCAGTGAGCCGGTTTCAGTGACAGCCTGTCAAAGTAATGGCTGGGCAGCTCGCCCTCCGCTTCATGCAGTGATGTGAGAAGGATGAGAAAATACAGAGGAGATTAAGTGATATAATAAAAGAGGTGAGTGAGGACTCCTTATGTTATGCTACTTATAGTTTATATACTGTTTTTGTGCTTGTTAGCAAACTTAAAGTGGGCCGGTCTGGATGAAGTCCAGGGCCAGATTTTGGTCTCAGTCCAGCCCTGCACTTCAGTAGTAAGATCACCCAAGTTCAAAGGGGTGCCATATAATTATAAATCAGTGTCCGCTCTGTATATGCAGAGCGGACACAGACACAGCCACTCTACTCTGTGGGACCTCCCATCCAATCCAACCAGATTGAAGGGGACAGATCCCCCTTCTGTTTTTCTTGTGAAGGTAGGTGGGTGCAAATGGACACAAGTCAGTTTACATCTACTGATCCATACAGATGCATTTAATGGGAGGGTCTGTGTTGGTTGAACCGATCATGTGAAATGGGCCTATGGCTGCTTTCACACGAGGTGGGCAACCTGCCAACTGGGCTTGCGAACACGCTATCCCAAAGCAGGAGGTCACGGGCCACATCAGAGAGCTTCGCGGGCCACATATGCCCCCCGGGCCGCTGGTTGGGCACCCCTGTCGTAGAGCAAACAGCAAACCGACAACCGGAATTTTATACAAACCTTTCGTAACACAAGGTCAATTTTTCAGTCCTGGAAGAAGCAATTCTGGAATTTGTCGTCAATTGAAAACAGGACAAGCAACGTGACTTTCACTACGGCTAAGAAGCAACCTGTCACACTTTCCACATCTCAAGCCTCGCCAATATTTAATGTCAATTTTTAGAAAGTACAAATTCATGATCATCTAATCTGCTATCACCTTATAAATGTCAACGCATGATCGGGTGCTTAAACGGGGCATTTTTTTCCTACTACTTATTCTAAAAGAGACATTTCATGCTCTTCATGTGCCACAGGGCCAGGCTTAGAGCCTCAACTGAGCAAAAAGCACAAAGCAAAAATAAAATTATGCCATTCACGAGAACCCTAATCCTTTTTGATCAGACAATTGTGACATTGTTAGAGCCGAAGTCAACACCATTTTTATTCCTCATTGTTTAGGTGTCGTAATTACACACCTTGCAGAGATTGTCTTTGTTTTGTGCACCTGGAAAGTGGAAATCGATGCCAAAACCTTCACCCCCGCATGGCAGGATCTCTGCTTTGGGTAAAAGAATGAGCTTCTGAAGACAAGAATCTAAGAAAAGTGGCCAAGCGGCTGGGAGCACCGGAGTAGGGAACATGGTGGAGAGATTTGTAAAAGCTTTTTAGTTCCTTTGTTCAGGTCGTCTCTTGGTTGTTCGGACTGTCGGACAAAGCTTGATAAACATTGTTGGTTGTTTTTAAATTTTAAGGGGCCCTCCAGCTGTTTTGGAACTACAAGTCCTATCATGCTTTAGCCTTTGGGAGCCATGCATGTAACTTGTCAGCCTCGCAATGCCTCATGGAGGGCCACCGGTTGAGCACCCATAGTCTACAGCAACCTTTCCCAACATTTTAAACACAAAGGAATCCCTTGGAATAACTTTCCGGTCTTCGGGAAACCCCTACCAAAAATGTATACATCTACAGCTCATGTAACATTAGTGTGATGGTCTGTGGGAAGAATCTTCCTTACACGTGTGGTCGTTGGGAAGAATTATCTCTTTACAGAGAGCTAAAAAGATCAATGGTGTCAGTGGAAACTAATCCGAGAGTCAGGAATTGCTCATGGAACCCCTAGCAAACCTCTAGAGTGGGGGTCTCCAAACTACGGCCCTCAGGAACTACAATTTCCGTCATGTCTGTGAATGTCAGAGTTTTACAATGCCTCATGGGACGTGTAGTTCTGCAACATCTGGAGGGCCGTAGTTTGGAGATCCCTGCTCTAGAGCAGGGGTCTCCAAACTACGGCCCGAGGGCCAGATGTGGCCCTTTGCTAGCCTGTATTCGGCCCTTGGGGTCAGTATTGCTCCCAATGATACGAGGCACTATTCCTCCCAATGACACCAACAATGGGGCACTATTTCTTGCACCAATAGCAATGATGGAGCACTATTCCTTCTCCTACTGCCCACCAACACTCGTGTTTAGTCTCACTGATGCTCGGCCCTGGGGCATTTTCTAATCCCATTGGTCAGAATCCGGCCCCCCTGAAGTCTGATAGACGGTAAACTGGCCCTTTGCTTGAAAAGTATGGAGACCCCTGCTCTAGAGGAACCACAGGGTTCCGTGGAACTTTGGTTGAAAAACCCTGCTTTGGAGGAACCCCAGAGTTCCATGGAACCCTGGCGGAGAGACCCTGATCTAGAGGAACCATATGGTTCCATGGAACTTTGGCTAAGAAACCCTGATCTAGAGGAACCCTAGTGTTCCATGGAATCCTGGCTGAGAAACCCTGATCTAGAGGAACCCTAGCGTTCTATGGAATCCTGGCTGAGAAACCCTGATCTAGAGGAACCCTAGCGTTCCATAGAATCCTGGCTGAGAAACCCTGATCTAGAGGAACCACAGGGTTCCATGGAACTTTGATGAGAACCCCTGCTCTCGAGGAACCCTAGAGTTCCATGGAGCCCTGGCAGAGAAACCCTGATCTAGATAAACTACAGGGTTCCATGGAACTTTGGTTAAGAAACCCTGCTCTGGAGAAACCCTAGAGTTCCATAGAATCCTGACTGAGAAACCCTGATCTAGAGGAACCGTAGAGCTCCATGGAACCCCAGCTGAGAAACCCTAGAGCTCCATGGAACTTTGATGAGAACCCGTGCTCTGGAGGAACCCTAGAGTTCCATGGAACCCCGGCTGAGAAACCCTAATCTAGAGGAACCACAAAGTTCCACTGAACCCCCGGCTGAGAAACACGGGTCTACAGAATGACACAAAGTGTCCGGATAGTCATTACTGTTTAGTAAACTCTTAGGCCTCGTACACACGACCGGTTTCCTCGGCAGAATCCAGCAAGAAACTTGTTGGGATACGTGTTTTGCCGAGAAAACCGGTTGTGTGTACATTTTTCGACGAGGAAACTGTCGAGAAACTCGACGAGCCAAAAAGAGAGCATGTTCTCTTTAATCCTCGACGGGAATGGAGAAAATTGTCTCGTCAAGTTCCTCGACAGCCGAACAAGGAACTCGACGAGGAAAACGATGTGTTTCGCCCGACGAGTTTCTCGTTCATGTGTTCGAGGCCTTACTTGGTTACATAAGAATACCAGAGAATATGCACTAAGAAGTCCATCAAGACCAAAATTGTGTAAAATGTGTTCTTTTTGGTGGGTGAAGTTGGTTCTTGAGCAAAGGCATGCTTTGGCTAATCTCAAAATCTATCTATGGATAGAAATAAAGGTATTCTGAGCCTCTAACACATATTCCAGGATCACAACTCTTGAAACCGCACCTTCAAAACCAAATCGGGAATGTCAGCTTTCCCATTCAAGTCTCAATTCCGCTTTGGTTTAAACTGTCATGACACCTGACCTTCGTCAAAAAGTGAACTTGCTACACCAATCACTGCGGTTTTCTAAATCTAAAATGAATGATGCAGGTAGTCGATCTTTCCAAATTAAAAATAAATGTGAAAAACTCTTCTGGTATCAGAATATAGGGAATGAATGACCTGTTTACGTAAAATGTAATTTCAGCCCGGCCTTTTTTTTTTAATGAACCTCTATCGAATGATTTTGTTATCTCTACTTCCTGTCCTGGTCACAGGTAGTCACAGGACAAAAGATGTGTCCTGGTCACAGTTAGTCACGGGACAATAGATTTGTCCTGGTCACAGGTAGTCACAGGACAAAAGATGTGTCCTGGTCACAGGTAGTCACGGGACAAAAGATTTGTCCTGGTCACAGGTAGTCACGGGACAAAAGATGTGTCCTGGTCACAGGTAGTCACGGGACAAAAGATTTGTCCTGGTCACAGGTAGTCACAGGACAAAAGATGTGTCCTGGTCACAGGTAGTCACGGGACAAAAGATTGGTCCTGGTCACAGGTAGTCACGTGACAAACAATTTGTCCTGGTCACAGGTAGTCACGGGACAAAAGATTTGTCCTGGTCACAGGTAGTCACGGGACAATAGATTTGTCCTGGTCACAGGTAGTCACGGGACAAAAGATTTGTCCTGGTCACAGGTAGTCACAGGATACCAATTAGGGTTAAAATCCGCACATAATTTAACGCTTAACCCCCACCGGTTGCGACTCCACGCTCAAATTATCTCCAAATAAATTTGTTTGGTGCTTGGTATTTTCTGTCTGCCCTCTAAACTGGGTCACCTTTAAAATGGTTTTCTGTGGTGGACTAAAACAACAAGGGGGTTAATGTCGCAAATAAGACAAAAGTCCATGAGAGTCCAGCCTTAAATGATTCATAATCCTGATGAAAATCTCCAAGACACACCCCAGAGTTGAAAGTAGCCTCTGTAGCAAAAGGACACAAAGGGTGCTCCAACTAAATGTAGATTTGTAGGATGTTATTTAATGCTACACTTAGTTGGCGCCCCTTTTCTCTCCTTTTTCTGTGGTGGATTGCAGCCTGCAACCAATGGGTTTCTAAAGACACCCAAAGGAAACCAAACACCTAAGCATTGTCAAACCCTGGTACCCTCAGAGATGATGGGCAGGGGTTCTAAATTAATAGTGTGGAGCAGGGGTGTCAAACTCAATTTTATCATGGGCCACCTGGGAAATATGAATGTCCTCAAAAGGGCCGGTTGTATCTGTAAGATTAGATGTCCAGCGCATCCTCTCCCCTTACATTAGATGTCAAGAGCCATCCCACCATCAGAGGTTGAGTCCCCCACTCTCCCTTACATCACAGTGCTGCTTATGCTGCTGCTGGGAAGAAGCTGGATGCATAGCTTGAAAGCAGAAAGTAGGGGTGCAAGGGCCACATGAAATGGCCTGGAGGGCCGGATTCAGCCCGCGGGCCTTGTGTTTGACACCTGTGGTGTGGAGGATCTCAGGGCTAGATCTCCATACACAGTAAACATTTTATAATTGGAAGATCCATTGTCCATGTCCCTCTCGTCCACCTTCACTGCATTCAGTCTCCTGCCAAATAGGGCTGGACCGGGACAAAAATTTGGCCCTGGACTACATCCAGCCTGGCCCACTTTGACAGGTCACTCCCATTGTGGCCGGACAACATTCCGCCCTCCCTCCCCCCGGGCCACCCAAGCCTCCTCTCCCCCTTCACTAGCCACTAACTGTTCTACTTTATTAGAGTAGAACGGTTGGTACTGGTACTCTTATAGGCAGTACCAGTGGGGAAGCTAGACATTATTTCACCCGAGGTAAAGAATCAGTATGGTGCCCACCCACCCATCATGGGACAAAATTAGGCAGGAGTGAGAAACTCCCAGGCCATAGCTGTTGAGACAGCTTTCTGCCCCCTCCCCTATGCTCCTCTGTCATCCCCCCTGCTCCTCTGGTCCTCCCAGGTGAGCGCTGTGGGCAGGGAGAGGAGGTGAGTGCTGCAGGAAGGGAGAGACAGAGGAGTGGAGGGGGGCAGCGGTCCTCTGTCACTGAAGCCGGCCCACTGAGCCATCAGCCCACCGGGAAAGTCCCTGTAGTCCCAATGGCCAGTCCAGCCCTGCTGCCAAACGTACTTTCAGAATGTCTGATGCCTTGACTTGTGCAGTAAGGTGGCCAAATAGGGTAGAAGGTCTTCCTAGACCCGCCGTAGTTTAGTAGTTAAGCTCCTTCTGTTCAGAACTTCAGAGTTGATAGAAAACATTTTCCCATCGCTGGTATCATCTCACATCTTCCAGCCACACAGGATGAGCCCTTCATTGCGTTTCTTACAGGGACGTGAAATGATCCAGTACCAGGGAATTAGGGAAAATGAACTGTGTACATTCCGTACGCTCCAATCATCTGTTTTGCTCCAGAATCTATTGATGACCATATAAGAAGCTGCGATGTGCACAGCAAAGCCAAGCCTGGCCTTTCCCGACTCCCCGCGCGTGCGCCATCGTCATCACCGCGTGTATTCATGGAAACTCCGCATTGCCCCTCGGCTCGCGAAGATGAAGAGCGTCTGCCAGCAGTGCTAATTGCAGACCTGTGTTCCCTTTTGCTTAAACCAGGAAAATCCCTCGTGGAGGAAGACGGAACATGCATTGCCTTGGGACGTGGCGGTGAGCAGAACAATGGAACATTTCACGGGGGTTGGCTGCAGAGTGTCACAATCGGGGATTATTCAACTGACATAAAGAGCGCTCACTGTGAAGCTCTGTCTGTGGCATCCATGGCCTTTATATGATATAGAAGTCGGCTAATCATCGCTCAATTATTGACTTTCTGCACAATTATCCTGTACAGCCTCACCTGTTGTATCCAATTTATAACAGTTTGGGTTTAGGATGGTGAAAAATTATCAAAGTGGATCTTTCAGTACCTTCTGGTGCAACGTTTATAAACACTGTGCAGACAGGAGGTAGAGAGATACTAAATACCACTGTTACTTTTGTGTAATATATATATATAATCTACCATATATACTCGAGTATAAGCAGAGTTTTTCAGCACATTGTTTTGTGCTGAAAATGCCCCCCTCGGCTTATACTCGAGTCACCTTTTTGGGGACCCGGTACCAGCCGACCGTAACTTGGCACACAAGTAGCCCCACTCTTTCTCTACAAGTGCGCAAAGTTTTTTGTCTGGGAGACCTACAGCCGGGGAGCAACAATTTTTCAAAGTTGGGCACCGCTTCCATAGACTCCCATGTTAAACGGTAATTTCTCCGGTGAGTTTGGGGACCCGGTACTGGCCGGTCGTAGGTCCCCTGGATCCGGAACTTGCAACACATGTAGCCCCATTTCTCCTCTACATGTGTGTGAAGTTTGTTGTCTGGGGGACCTACGGCTAGGGAGCACCGATTTTTTAAAGCCGGGCACCCCTTTCATAGACTCCCATGTTAAACGTCAGTCTAGTCATGGGCACAGTGAGGTATGGGCTCAGTGAGGCATGGGCACAGTGAGGCATGGGCACAGTGAGGTATGGGCTCAGTGAGGCATGGGCACAGTGAGGCATGGGCACAGTGAGGCATGGGCACAGTGAGGCATGCACTACGCATGAGCTATGAGGTACACTGTATTGTTTCAGAATGAAGGTGCCCAGGACCCAGGACAGACCTGTCAATTGCGGGGCAGTCCCGGACAATCCGGGACACGTGGTCACCCTAGCTGCCCCCCCAAAAAAAAGAAGAAAAACACCAGCCACCACTGCATATAAGCATTAGGCCCCGTTAACAAATGGGCGATTTGGAATTGCAGGCAGCAAGTCCAAATAATGGCAAAACTATACACAACATGTGTTTCCGTGTGAGAATCGAAAACAAAACAAAATCGCAAGTGGGAACGCAAGTGCCTCCTATGCGTAGCGTGAATGAGGCCTTAAGGAAGGGATTCGATATTTTTTAATGTTATCTCTGCTGCTCTTTGTATTAGATATGGAATCCTTTGCACCCCGCAGAGGTATTTTTCCCGCCTCCAATGAAATTCTTCTGCTGTGGCCCCCCCGGGCACTGCTCGTGTTGTGTCTCTCTGGGAGTCGCATGCATGCGGTTTTCAGGTATCACCTCTGTCATCCTGTATTACGGAGATGGCCGGGAGCTGAGGACTCGTAGAGACTGGAGGCCTTCACGTTTTCTCCCTCGGCCTGGAAATACCAATTTATTAAACCGAGGAAATACAAAGCAGCTTCTAAAGTACTGAGTCTTCCACTAAGACCCCCCGCGGGACGTTCAGCACTTCTGAGAACACTTCTGAGAACACGCAACGTGGGCACCTCTTCCTCCAGATCCGCTGACTGATGGACAGATTGGAGACAAATTGGTTTAAAAAAAAAAAATGTAGAAATGATTGTCTGTGAAGTCGGGAGCTCCATGGGGTTCTACAGAACTCACCGCCCCGCAGGAATCCGGTATTCTGTGCATTTGTACTCGTAAATAAAGAAGAAAAGAAATGGAAAATGCATCGCACAGAACTTGTGTCAGAGACAGCGGTCCTTCTCCACCAGAAAAAAAAGGACTGTCCGGGAGGTACAGGAGCGTATTGGGGGTGGCATGGAGACACAGGGGGGTCACACGAGATGCAAGGGTGCGCATTGGAGATGCAGGAGTGTACTGAAAGCACAAGGGGGCACCTGGGGAGCACAGGAAGTACTAGGAGTCAGTAGATGACACAGGGGGGCACCTGGGGAGCACAGAAAGTTCTAGGAGTCAGAAGAAGACATAGGGGGGCACCTGGGGAGCACAGGAAGTGCTAGGAGTCAGTAGATGACACAGGGGGGCACCTGGGGAGCACAGAAAGTTCTAGGAGTCAGTAGATGACACAGGGGGGCACCTGGGGAGCACAGGAAGTGCTAGGAGTCAGTAGATGACACATGGGGGGCACCTGAGGAGCACAGAAAGTTCTAGGAGTCAGTAGATGACACAGGGGGGCACCTGGGGAGCACAGGAAGTGCTAGGAGTCAGTAGATGACACATGGGGGCACCTGGGGAACACAGAAAGTTCTAGGAGTCAGTAGAAGACATAGGGGGGCACCTGGGGAGCACAGGAAGTGCTAGGAGTCAGTAGATGACACAGGGGGGCACCTGGGGAGCACAGGAAGTGCTAGGAGTCAGTAGATGACACAGGGGGGCATCTGGGGAGCACAGGAAGTGCTAGGAGTCAGTAGATGACACAGGGGGGCACCTGGGGAGCACAGAAAGTGCTAGGAGTCAGTAGATGACACAGGGGGGCACCTGGGGAGCACAGGAAGTGCTAGGAGTCAGTAGATGACACATGGGGGCACCTGGGGAGCACAGGAAGTGCTAGGAGTCAGTAGATGGCACCTGGGGAGCACAGAAAGTTCTAGGAGTCAGTAGATGACACAGGGGGGCACCTGGGGAGCACAGGAAGTTCTAGGAGTCAGTAGATGACACAGGGGTGCACCTGGGGAGCACAGGAAGTGCTAGGAGTCAGTAGATGACACAGGGGGGCACCTGGGGAGCACAGGAAGTGCTAGGAGTCAGTAGATGACACAGGGGGGCACCTGGGGAGCACAGGAAGTGCTAGGAGTCAGTAGATGACACAGGGGGGCACCTGGGGAGCACAGAAAGTGCTAGGAGTCAGTAGATGACACAGGGGGGCACCTGGGGAGCACAGGAAGTGCTAGGAGTCAGTAGATGACACAGGGGGGCACCCATACCTCCCAACTTTTCAATATTGAACTGCAGGAGACTTGCTAAAAAAGTTGTTTGGGGGTTGATTGGTGCTGCTGGCGAGCACATGTAAAAATAGGGGGGGGGGGTGCAATCCATGACAATTGGATTATAGGTGCACCTGGGGAGCACAGGAAGTGCTAGGAGTCAGTAGACGACACAGGGGTGCCCTTGAAGACATGGGGGTCCAAACAACTCACAAAGTGCCCAGGGGGCACGCAGGGGCCCACAAAGTGCACTTGAGAACACGGGGGGGGGGCACAGAGTGCACCTGGGAACACGGGGGCCCACAAAGTGCCCCTGGAAACACAGGGGGCCCACAGAGTGCCCCTGGAAACACAGGGGGGCCCACAGAGTGCCCCTGGGAACACAGGGGGGCCCACAGAGTGCCCCTGGGAACACAGGGGGGCCCACAGAGTGCCCCTGGGAACACAGGGGGCCCACCGAATGCCCCTGGGAACACAGGGGGGCCCACAGAGTGCACATGGAGGAAGAAACTGGGTGCAGTCGTAGTCACAGGGGCACGTTTAGAGTCACTAGATGAAATGAGGCTCACTTAGAGACACCAGGACACCCAGGGGCACACGTAGCGTCACCACATGACACAGGTACTAGGGGGGGCACTCTTTGAATGACTGGGGCACGCTCGGAGATACAGGGGAGTACCAGAGACTGGCACAGAGGACACAGGGGTACAAGGTAAGTGCTCTAGCAGGGGGTGGGTCAGATGAGGTGCAGCCGCGTGTTGATCAAACACCAAGTCATGTGCCGTTTTGCAATTTAAGAGCTTTTTTCGTGATTGGCCACGGTGCTGAGGTGCCCCCCAGATAAGTGCCTGCGCTACGGGTAAAACCCAAAGTGCCGGTGGCCATGCACAGGGCCGTGTTTATCACGGGGCAAAGGGGGAAGCTGCCCTGGGCACAGTCATTGTTATGAGCCTACACTGCCTGCAAATAGTTGATAAGTGGATTAAGAAAATAGTAAAGCAACAGAGACCCAGCGATGACATCACTGGCCCTGATATAAAAGGTATACGATGAAATCGGAAAGGATTTATTCATCATTTTTTTGTCACTATTTTAATGAGGGAGATGAGGAGCCAGAGAAAGCAAAATATACAGCAGATTAAACGTCAATTTTACCATGAAAACATATCTTGTAGGGGGGTTTGTAGCCCGTTTGTAGCAATTAAAAAAAAATATTATTTTGTGATAAAAAAGTAATGAAAAAGAATAAAAATTATTAAAAATAATAATAAAAATTATAAAAATTATTAAAAATAATAATAAAAATTATTAAAAATAATAATAAAAATTATTAAAAAAAATAATAAAAATTATTAAAACAAAACAAAAAATTATTTAAAAAAAGGTCCGTTATTTCAGAAGTGTGGAGTGAATAGGAGCCGCTCCCAAAACCTCACATTTGGGGTCCTGTAAATAAACGCGTTCCACAGCGGTCGCCGCGCTCTCTCTCTCTCACACACATGCTTTCTCCGCCTGCTTTTTCCATTTTATTTACACCTTGGCGTTAACCAATGTGGGGAGGATGGAGGTCACCTTGGTTAAACAAATAACAGCGTCTCCAGAGGTGTGAATGGCCTGACTGCTTAGCAAAACAGGCAGGTAGGGGGGGTTGTGGATGCGGAGGCCCCCAGCCGCCACCACCTTACAGCTCCAGCTAATTAACTGCACAGCTGTCCCCCTGAGGACGCCCCCCCCCCCCCCCCCGGTGCGGTCATCACCTCTCCGCAGCCTATCTCCTTTATAAACGGCATCAACCGAGACCTAATCAACACATGCGGTCCCAGGAGCTTGCAATCCATTTCCAGCGTTCGCACGCAGGGGCGCATAGATCGCGCCGCACCTGGTGTTCAGGGCGGAGTCAGGGAACACATTTTTTCAATATACTTTGTATTTTTTTATTTCTTTAGTGACTTGTGATGGTGTCCATGGCAGGCGGAGGAAGGGCTGAGCGTCATTGGTTGAGGGCAAAGCCCCGCAATGTACAATAGATAGAAAAAGGCGGCCATGTGATTATTACGTTTATTTTAAATGAAAGTACCTGAATGTGACCTGGTGTCAGTCCCTGCACAGCAGAGCTCAGACAGGGAGAGGAAGAAGCAGCACAAAGAGCCAATCAGTCCATGTGCTGACAAGAAGCGAGGAGAACAGAGTGAGAGAGAGAACCGAGATATTCACTGTGCTTCTCCTTCACTGTCCAATCACAAGCCTGGATGATCTGGGCTCTGAGGAAGGAGGTTGAATGATATTGGCCATCAGACTGAGTCTATCTAGTCCTCAATCACGGTCCGATTACAAGCCAGGATGATCTAGGCTCTGAGGAAGGAGGTTGAATGATATTGGCCATCAGACTGAGGCTATCTAGTCCTCAATCACGGTCCGATTACAAGCCAGGATGATCTGGGCTCTGAGGAAGGAGGTTGAAGGATATTGGCCATCAGACTGAGGCTATCTAGTCCTCAATCACGGTCCAATTACAAGCCAGGATGATCTGGGCTCTGAGGAAGGAGGTTGAATGATATTGGCCATCAGACTGAGGCTATCTAGTCCTCAATCACGGTCCGATTACAAGCCAGGGTGATCTGGGCTCTGAGGAAGGAGGTTGAATGATATTGGCCATCAGACTGAGGGCATCTAGACCTCAGTCACTGTCCAATCACAAGCCAAGGTGATCTGGGCTCTGGGGAAGCAGGTTGAATGATGCCAGCCATTAGACTGAGGACAACTAGTACTCAATCCCAAGCCAGGATAATCTGGGCTCAGAGGAAGTGCGTTAAATAACGCTGCCCATCAGACTGAGGACAACTAGTCCTCAATCACTGTCCAATCACAAGCCAGGGTGGTCTGGGCTCTGGGGAAGCAGGTTGAATGATATTGGCCATTAGACTGAGGATAGCTAATCCCCAGTTATTGTCCAATCACAAGCCAAGGTGATCTGGGCTTTGGGGAAGCAGGTTGGATGCTGCTGGCTGTCAGACTGAGGACAACTAGTACTCAATCACTGTCCAATCACAAGCCAGGATGGCCTGGGCTCTGGGAAAATGTGTAAATTCCATGTGGGTGGTGCCGTGGTTGGGATTTGAACCAACAACCCCAGTGTTGCTAGGTGGAAGTGCTAACCGTAAGAGCTAAAGGGAGCCTCAAATGGAATGCCGCCGCCCTACCCTCTTTTAAGATGGCGGCAGGGGGTCATCGGTTCTGCTGCAAATACGCAATTGGCCACCTTGTACATGTGTGGTTGAACTGTGGGTCTTGGACCAGGCACGGGCCGGTGTGGGCGGGACGTTTTCTCCCATTGGGGGGTATATAGGGCGGCTTGAAATGTCATTGAGGTGGCCCCACCCTTTGTTTCTTTCCCAGGATGGGGCAGTTGGACTGGTAAGCCACTTGTGTTCATTCAGGGGCTGGGTGGGTGCAAGTAGCTGGTCTAGCCTAGGGTGCAAAATAGCCTACCCCCCGGGCCCTGGATGGATGAATGATGACCATTACAGAGAATGTTCCTGCAGCTCTCTCAGTCCCAACCGCGGCTCGCTCCTCGCTCGGGTGGAGGGACGCCAAGTTCTTCCAACAAAAAAAAAAAAAGTGGTTTTTCTATGAGATTTAGTGGTTTACCTCATGTTTGTGTAACAAAGTCTCCGACATTAGAGCGGGATCAAACTCTTAGTGGTCGTCCCAGACAGGGGGCCCGTGGAGCAGAGAACGAGGGCGGCCTTTCAGCCAACGTGCCGGCATGGGCCCCGCCGGCGGTCCTTACCTAGAATACGATTTAAAGGAGCCGTCCATATTATTAGAGGTACTCCTATAACCGCTTACGTTATGTTGGGGGTCTCCAAACTTCCTAAACAAAGGGACCAGTTTACGGCCCTTCAGATTTTAGGGGGGGGGCAGGAGTGTGGCCCTCGGGAGTGGAACATTTTCCTGACATCGGTGGGTGTAAACATCGCCACGTTTGGGAATAGGGCGAAGAAATGGTGTCAAAGAGAATAAAACCAACGTTTGCTACAATATTCAATTTCAATCCAGAGATTTCTCCCACAGTACTTTTTTCCTGCCACGAGAGGTCCTCAGTTTGATGGCCAGCATTATTAAAGCCGTTACCTCAGAGCCAATATCATCATGGCTTGTAATTGGATATTGATTGAGGACTAGTTGTCCTCAGTCTGATGGCCAGAATCATTGAACCTGCTTCCTCAGAGCCCAGATCATCCTGGCTTGTGATTGGACAGTGATTGAGGACTAGTTGTCCTCAGTCTGATGGCCAGAATCATTGAACCTGCTTCCTCAGAGCCCAGATCATCCTGGCTTGTGATTGGACAGTGATTGAGGACTAGTTGTCTTCAGACTGATGGCCAGCATCATTCAAGCCGTTTCCTCAGAGCCCAGATCATCCTGGCTTGTAATTGGATATTGATTGAGGACTAGATGTCCTCAGTCTGTTGACCAGCGGCATTCAACCAACTTCCCCTGAGCCCAGATTATCCTGGCTTGTGATTAGACAGTGATTGAGGACTAGTTGTCCTCAGTATGATGGCCAGAATCATTCAACCTGCTTCATCAGAGCCCAGATCATCTTGGCTTGTGATTGGACAATGACTGAGGATTAGATGTCCTCAGTCTGATGGCCACCATCATTAAACCTGCTTCCTCAGAGCCCAGATCATCCTGGCCTGTAATTGGATATTGATTGAGGACTAGACGTTCTCAGTCTGATGACCAGCGTCACTCAACTTGTTTCCTCCAAGCCCAGATTATTAGCCCTTGGCTTGTGATTGAACAGTGATTGATACCGCTTAGGGCAGTATGTAGGCCGGGATGCACGGTGGGACGCTGGGACGCATGGTGGGACGCTGGGACGCACGGCGGGACGCACCTACACAGAGCAAATACATGGCATCCAGCGAAGGGCTTCCATCTACTTTATTCAATCAGCCTGCAAGTGTTCCTGCATTGGGCGGCTGGCCGACCTCTGACCTGCGGGGACATCCCTTAGCAGGACGGTGACAGGTTTACGAGCGCAGGGGGGGGGGGGCAATCAAGGAAGGGCGGCCTGTCACAGTGACATATGGACTTGATGGCTGGTTGAACTGGTAAAACCTCCCCGCTGGTCGGCCATTTAGCCCTGGGTGGTGTGAGCACAGATCCCTGCACCCCCCCCCCCCTCCCCGTGCAGACAACTTCAGTTTCCGAAGATGGGTGCTTCTAGCCTGCAATCAGCTGATCACATGACCCCCCCCCCCCTAATTGCCATTATTGGGTGCCACTTCCCTTCCCCCCCCCATCACACTTACATTTGCAAAGTGCAGCATGCTGAGTAAGGTGTCAGTGCACTTCCAGGGATTACATCCCCCGACAGCACCATCTTTGTTCAGGCATCGGCCAGAGTCACCATCTATCTATAGTGATGCCGGCTCCAGTGGCGGCTTTTTTTTTTTTTACTAAAAATATGTAGAAGAATACGTATTATTATTTTTATATCTTTTTTGAGGGATATTTATTAAAGCAAAAAAAAAAATTTTTTTTTTAAATTGTGGCTCTATTTTTGTTTATAGCGCAAAAAATAAAAACCGCAGAGGTGATCAAATACCACCGAAAGAAAGCTCTATTTGTGGGGAGAAAAGGACGCCAATTTTGTTTGGGAGCCGCATCGCACGACCGCGCAATTGTCGGTTAAAGCGACGCAGTGCCGAATCGCAAAAATTGCTCTGGTCTTTTGCCAGCCAAATGGGTCGGGGCTGAAGTGGTTAAAAGAACTCAGGGCTGCTTTTTTTTTTTTTTTTTACAAAAGAAAAACTAAACTTTTTTCCTTTATAGAGCAGGGAATAGTTAGAGCCCCGTCAGCTTTATTTATTTTTTGCCACTTGTGTCCCATTGGGGTGTTTTCCTTCAGGTCCTCTCCTATAGACACAAACAGAAGTGAGGAAACTGTCCAATCAAGCGGCTCCATTGGAAGATTTTCTTTTTCCTGTATGGCAACAACTCAAAAGTCTTTCCCTGCTTTTTTTTTTTTTACATTTCAAACACTTGCCGCCCGCCTGCCTCATATGATGTCCTCAGGATATTGAGTCGATGTGCGTCGCCGGGGGTGCGCATCGCAGCTATCGTTGTTGAAGGGTGACACCCCGTAACACCGATCTAGGTAGTCTTCCGACGGAGACTCTTTACCTAGATCGGTGTTGCAGAGACTCTTTACCACGTGATCAGCTGTGTCCAATCACGGCTGATCACGATGTAAACAGGAAAAGCCGCTATCTGTCAGACACGAGTAGAGGAGAGCCGATCGGCTGCTCTTCTGACAGGGATTCCACTAGGCCACCAGGTATGCCAATCACAGATAATGGATGTCACTGATTGGCAGGCTTTGTTTGGCACTGATTGGCATCCATTAGTACAACACATACGTTAGTGCCACCTATCATTGCCCATCTATGCCTATCCCTGCCACCTATCAGTGCAAATCCATGCCCATTCATGCTGCCTATCCGTGCCGCCTATCCGTGCTCACCCGTGCCGCCTATCCATGCTCATCCGTGCCACCTATCCGTGCCGCCTATCTGTGCTCATCCGTGCCACCTATCCGTGCCGCCTATCCGTGCCGCCTATCTGTGCTCATCCGTGCCGCCTATCCGTGCCGCCTATCTGTGCTCATCCGTGCCGCCTATCCGTGCCGCCTATCTGTGCTCATCCGTGCCGCCTATCCGTGCCCATCCGTGCCCATCCGTACCACCAATCCGTGCTCATCCGTGCCACCTATCCGTGCCACCAATCCGTGCCGCCTATCCGTGCCACCAATCCGTGCCCATCCGTGCCGCCTATCTGTGCTCATCCGTGCCACCAATCCGTGCCCATCCATGCCGCCTATCCGTGCTCATCCGTGCCGCCTATCCGTGCTCATCCGTGCCACCTATCCGTGCCACCAATCCGTGCCCATCCATGCCGCCTATCCGTGCTCATCCGTGCCACCAATCCGTGCCCATCCGTGCCACCAATCCGTGCTCATCCGTGCCGCCTAACCGTGCCACCAATCCGTGCTCATCCATGCCACCAATCCGTGCCCATCCGTGCCACCAATCCGTGCTCATCCGTGCCGCCTAACCATGCCACCAATCCATGCTCATCCGTGCCGCCTATCCGTGCCACCAATCCGTACCCATCCGTGCTCATCCGTGCCACCTATCCGTGCTCATCCGTGCCGCCTATCCCTGCTCATCCGTGCCACCTATTCGTGCTCATCCGTGCCACCTATCTGTGCTCATCCGTGCCGCCTATCCATGCTCATCCGTGCCACCTATCCGTGCTGCATATTAGTGCCTATCATCAATGCCACCACATCAGTGCCAACTCATCGGTGCCCATCAGTGCCGCCTTATCAGTGCCCGTCAGTTCAGTACCATCAGTGAAGGAGAAAACTTACTTATTTAAAATGTTTTATAACAGAAACAAAAAAAAATTAAATTTTTTCAAAATTTTCGGCAACTTTTTTAATTCATTTAAGCAGAAAATAAAAACCCCAGAGGTGATCAAATACCACCAAAAGAAATCTCTATTTGTGGGATGAAAATGATACAAATGTAGTTTGGGTGCAGTGTAGCACGACCGCGCAATTGTCATTCAAAGTGCAACAGCACTGAAAGCTGGAAATTGGTCTGGGCGGGAAGGTGTATAAGTGCCCCCCCCCTCCCCGGTATGGAAGGGGTTAAATAAAGTTTTTTTTGTTTTAGATAACTTTCAATGACGATCTGCAGAAGGACGGACGGTATCGGGAAATCGAAGCTCCGCGATACGAAATGAGAAAAGTCGGCTCGTCCCAACTGCAAACACTCTAAACGTCATCACTGTCGAGAACACAGAGGTGCGCCCCCCCCCCTCCTCCTCGCCACCCCCCCCCAGGGTTCAGAGTGTTTCTTCAGATTGTTGACAACACAAGCCCTTCTCCACCACATGCCAGACTCTTGGGAAAGCAGGAAGTTGGGTTTGGCACGAGTCGCCGGCCGCCTTGTGCAGGTTAATCTGATTTGAGGGGAAAACTAATTGCCTTGGACGGAGACGGAGGGACATATTTGACATATTTGTCGGCGGAGCCGATTTGTCTTTTAGTTTTCCGTTCCTTTTTGTCTGCCGCCTCTTCCGAGCGATGATACGTATCGTATATATATATACACACCGCGTACGCGGGGGCGCTGACCCCAATCCTTCTTATTCAAGATGTCTGAGCCTCAGTCCGGAACATTCACCACTTGACTTGAGTGTCTCGGGGAAGAAAAGCTTGTTGGGGAGATTGGCGATTTCCGATGGCGGCTTTGGCCTTGTGACCCCTTCGTAACCGCGAGAGCCCCGTTATTGCTCAACGTTTAAGAAAGCCTGTTCTGAAAGGAGCCGCGGATAGTGGAGCAGTCACATGACCACCATGGTCCTTCTGAAGATCAAGGGCAAGGGAGTGAAATGGACTTCAAGTATACCTAAAGTCAAAACTCAAAGTGGCCCCAAACCAGAGGACACTTACCAACTCTAGGTCAAGGATCCTTCACGCAAGACTACGTCCTGCTGGACCCTCAGTGACTTGGTCCCCCTTTCTTACGGGGTCCACTGCCCTGGGTCTATACAGTATCCTACCAGAAACACCTTGGTCAGTACCAAACTACACAGGGTTCCATACCTACAGAGTCCAGCATGGCAGCGGTGGTTAATGATGGGATGTGGGGTTCCAGCACCTTGTACCTCTGGACCCCTTTACATTACATAGCACCACACCTCTGAAACCCTTTACATTACACAGTACCACACCTCTGGACCCCTTTACATTACACAGCACCCTGGACTCCATTACATTACATAATACCACACCTCTGGACCCCTTTACATTACATAGCACTGCACCTCTGGACCCCTTTACATTACACAGTACCACACCTCTGGACCCCTTTACATTACACAGCACCCTGGACTCCATTACATTACATAATACCACACCTCTGGACTCCTTTACATTACATAGCACTGCACCTCTGGACCCCTTTACATTACACAGTACCACACCTCTGGACCCCTTTACATTACACAGCACCCTGGACTCCAATACATTACATAGCACCACACCTCTGGACCCCTTTACATTACATAGCACCGCACCTCTGGACCCCTTAACATTACACAGCACCCTGGACCCCTTTATATTACATAGCACCCTGCACCTCTGGACCCCCTTTACATTACACAGCACCCTGCACCTCTGGGCCCCTTTACATTACACAGCACCCTGCACCTCTGGGCCCCTTTACATTACACAGCACCCTGCACCCCTTTACATTACATAGAACCGCACCTCTGGACCCCTTTACATTACAGAGCACCCTGCACCTCTGGGCCCCTTTACATTACACAGCACCCTGCACCCCTTTACATTACATAGAACCGCACCTCTGGGCCCCTTTACATTACACAGCACCCTGCACCTCTGGACCCCTTAACATTACACAGCACCCTGGACCCCTTTATATTACATAGCACCACACTTCTGGACCCCTTTACATTACACAGCACCCTGCACCCCTTTACATTACATAGAACCGCACGTCTGGACCCCTTTACATTACACAGTACCACACCTCTGGACCCCTTTACATTACACAGCACCCTGGACTCCATTACATTACATAATACCACACCTCTGGACTCCTTTACATTACATAGCACTGCACCTCTGGACCCCTTTACATTACACAGCACCCTGGACTCCAATACATTACATAGCACCACACCTCTGGACCCCTTTACATTACATAGCACCGCACCTCTGGACCCCTTAACATTACACAGCACCCTGGACCCCTTTATATTACATAGCACCCTGCACCTCTGGACCCCCTTTACATTACACAGCACCCTGGACCCCTTTACATTACACAGCACCCTGCACCTCTGGGCCCCTTTACATTACACAGCACCCTGCACCCCTTTACATTACATAGAACCGCACCTCTGGACCCCTTTACATTACAGAGCACCCTGCACCTCTGGGCCCCTTTACATTACACAGCACCCTGCACCCCTTTACATTACATAGAACCGCACCTCTGGGCCCCTTTACATTACACAGCACCCTGCACCTCTGGACCCCTTAACATTACACAGCACCCTGGACCCCTTTATATTACATAGCACCACACTTCTGGACCCCTTTACATTACACAGCACCCTGCACCCCTTTACATTACATAGAACCGCACGTCTGGACCCCTTTACATTACACAGCACCCTGCACATCTGGGCCCCTTTTAAATTACACAGCACCCTGCACCTCTGGACCCTATACATTACACAGCACCTTGCTCCTCTGGACCCCTTTACATCACACAGCCCCCCACAGTTTGTTACACATACACTCCCCTAACAGTTATGGACCCCCTGCATGTTACACAGACCTCCGTACAGTACAGACCCCCTCCCTACAATACAGACCACCCTACATTACAGAACCACTCTACAATACAGACCCCCCTACATTACAGCCCCCCCCTTACAAATCAGGGCAGCAGCCTGTGAGACACAGAGCAGGCCTAACCAATCAACCCCTGCTGCACTGATTGCAGAGGAGCCAACTCCATTTACCTAACAGCCTACGCCACTCTAGGAGGGTGCTACACGTGTAAAAACATGAGTGATTTCTTTGTGGGAAAAAATAAAATAAAAACATGAGTGAAATGTGTGTGAAAAAATTAAACACACCTCTAAATGAAAAACTAAAAAGACCCCAAATATACCCTCACCCCAAAAAAATAAAACACACACCCTTTAAATAAAGCAAAACGGAGTTCCCACTCTGCACCCCCTTATGTGTGAGCCTGGACATGCCGGTATCACAAGAAGGAGAATCAACAAATCTCCGTACCAAATGGAAAGTATAAAACATTAAAGGTTGCATCAAAAAAAAAAAACTTTTCTGAAAATGTTACAATAATAATGTAAAATATGTTGCAGGTCTAATTATTTGAAGATGTTTAGCGGTGCATGCCGACACACTATGGCAGCGGCTTTCCCGGTTTAGGTGATAATCACTTCCCAAGGTGCAAATCTTCTATGACAAGCACATAACAAACAACATGAACCCGGGACACGAATCCCCCCCCCCCCCCCCCCGGCTAGACTCCGTCCTGATCTGTAAGGCAGCAGGAGAAATTCGTAAATCCCTTTTCATGTGCTAAACAGGCCGCGTACAAAGAGGTGCGAGTCACTTTCTGACCCCTCTTTAGTCACATAGCGCCCTCGGAGGCGGCGAGGGGTTAATTGGAACGTACAGAGATCGCGATTTACAAAAACAAGACGAAAGTTCGGGGGGGGGGGGGGCCAACGACACCCGTCACCGGCAGATGTTTTTTATTTGCTGGAAATAAATCGGAAAGCACTGTCTGTGTTGTCCTGGGAAAGGTGGGCGCCGGTTCACGGTGGAGCTCCGGAGGCCATCCGGTAGAACGGGCCTCTGTGACGGAGCATGAAGGACGGCAAAGACTTCGGGGAACAGAATATATTTACATGTCATCACTTCCATCTCCATTCTAAAAAAAAAAAGGGGGGTCTGTTCTCATTTAGGGATAGAGGGCGGAGATATGCAAATCATCCCTTTAGTCCCCTTTGGGCAACTGTGCACCCGATGTTACCTAAATATAGAGCCATTGATCTAGGCAAGGATGATATTACACTATAGGGGCAAAGGGTATATGGACGCCAGGTGACTCCAAACGATGGAGGTCAGGTGTTTCCAGTGAGGAGAAAAGTTAATATTACAACATACAAAGACATTTTAGGCAATTGTGCTCTTTTAAACCTTGGGGTAGGAGTTTGGTGAAGACCCTTTTTCTGTTTCGGCATGACTGTGCCCCGTGAAAAGCCAGCTCCAAGTCATAGTTACATAGTAGATGAGGTTGAAAAAAAAGACACAAGTCCAACTTATGGTGTGACCAGTTTGGTGTGGAGGAACTCAAATGGCCTTCACAGAGCCCTGACCTACTGGACACCTTTGGGGTGAAGTAGATTGCCAATGTTGAGCCAGCTCATCCTCATCCAACATCAGAACCTGACCTCAACTCTACTGAACACCTTTGGAATAAAATGGATTGCCAATGTTGAGCCAGGTCTTTTCAACCAACATTATCTGACCTTAGCCCTACTGAACACCTTTGGGTGAAATGGATTGCTAATCATGAGCTAGGTCTTCTCCTCCAACATCAGTAACTGATCTCGACCCTACTGAACACCTTTAGGATGAAATGGATCACCAGTGGCAAGAAAAGTCTTCTCATTCAACATTAGTACCCGATCTCAACCCTACTGAACACCTACAGGAAGAAACTGACCACCAGTGGTGAGCAAGATCTTCTCATTCAACATCAATACCTGGCCTCAACCCTACTGAACCTCTTTGGGATGAAATGGATCACCAGTGGTGAGCCAGGTCTTCTCGTTCAACATCAGTACCGGACCTCAACCCTACTGAACACCTTTGGGATGAAATATAACACCGAAAATGAGCCAGGTCTTCTAAACCAACATCAGAAACTGGCCTCAACCCCAAAGAACATTTTTGGGATGAAACAGACATTCAAAGGTGAGTCAGGTCTACTCTTCCAACGTCAGTACCTGCCCTCAACCCTACTGAACCTCTTTGGGATAAAATGGATGACCAATGGTGAGCCAGGTCTTCTCATTCAACATCAGTACCTGCCCTCAACCCTACTGAACCTCTTTGGGATAAAATGGATGACCAATGGTGAGCCAGGTCTTCTCATTCAACATCAGTACCTGCCCTCAACTCTACTAAACACCTTTGGGATGAACAGTAAGGTACAAGCATGACTCCCAAAGGCAAAGACATGATGGGACTTGTAGTTTTGAAGGGCCACAGGTTGAGCACCCGTGCGGCATAGATAGTTGCCTAACTTCCCACTGCTTGCATCGGGGCTGGGGGCAACTGGGCAGGTGTTTTCAGGAAGCCATTTACAGACTTCCTTAGGCCTAAAATAAGAAATATAATAAAAACAGAACGGCTTATATACAATTTTTGAATAGCATGTTGGAGGAGGGGAAAACAAAATGTAGGCAGATCAAGCTTCGGCGTTGAAGACGCCAGAATGAAAGCGGGAATGTTTTCCTTGGAAGATGGTGCCGGCCGGCCGCCCGCTTTTACCCGCTTTCACAGCGGTCTGAACAATCCTGCGAAGTTTCGCTCGGCTCTCTCAGGTGGCAATGAAATCTCTCTCTCTCTAGCCGTCGGTTGTGTCTGCGCCGTGACCCGGAATTCAGAGCCTCGGAGTCTGCTGGTAGTAAAGGCCAGGCACGCGAGGAATGACTAAACCGCCCCACGTGTAAGTGAATCTATAAAGAAGCGGGCGTGTGTGGGCGAGAGGTGACCGACGCCCCCAGGGTGTCACTTTGGGAAATGTCACCCTGACGCAGCGACTGCGGAGTACAACCGGAGACCTTTAGGTTCCCGCTACAGTTCATCAGCTCACCTGGCTTGTCCTCGTCCCCGGCAAATGTTTCCTACGGGGCCGAAATACCAAACAAGTCTCCGGCCGCATGCGCATCAGCGGCCTCCCGTCCAAATAGTCCAGAAATAAGTACCTGGCGGCTCCAACTGAAGAGTTTAAAGAGCGCCGCTCAATATCTGACGTGACACCATAGAAAAGGAGACAATTTAAGAAAATCGCCGCCTTTTATCAACGCAAAGCAGTCCTTGGGCTCGTCAGTGACTTTGTCTAGGCTGGGATGATGTGATCAGTCTGCTGCAGGCTGGAGGAAGTATTTCCTCAGTCTCTCCTCTCCCTCCTAGTAATCAGACTGCACATTGTAACTTTGTAGTAAGTCACGGGGCGAGAGGCTGCTGCAGGAGGATGATCTGTGTCAGACATTGTTATGCCTGGCATTAGGGAAGAAGTTGGCTGCCAGTCTCCAGAGGGGCTCAATTCAGGTTACTTACATGTAGGAATTGTAAGACACCTGCTGGGGGTTATTCCTTGCCCTGACACCTGCTGGGGGTTATTATTGCAGGCCCTGACACCTGCTGGGGGTCATTATTGCAGGCCCTGACACCTGCTGGGGGTCATTATTGCAGGCCCTGACACCTGCTGGGGGTCATTATTACTGGCCCTGACACCTGCTGGGGGTCATTGTTACTGGCCCTGACACCTGTTGGGGGTCATTATTACTGGCCCTGACACCTGCTGGGGGTCATTATTACTGGCCCTGACACCTGCTGGGGGTCATTATTACTGGCCCTGACACCTGCTGGGGGTCATTATTACTGGCTCTGACACTTGCTGGGGATTATTGCTGGAGGTTGTCATTGCTGGCCCGGATACAGTTGCTGAGGATTGTCATTGATGGCTCGGACACTTGCTGAGGATTATTGCTGAAAGTTATCATTGCTGGCCCTGACACTTGCTGAGGATTATTGCGGGGGGTTGTCATTGCTGGCCCTGACACTTGCTGGGGTTTATTACTGGGTGGGGTGGTCAATAGTGGTCCTGATGCTTGCTGAGGGTTAATGCAGGGAGAGGCCATTGCTGGAATGTACACTTGCTGAGGATTATTGCTGGGGGTTGTCACTGCTGGCCATGAGACTTGCTGAGGGTTATTGCTGGGGGTTGTCAATGCTGGCCCTGACACTTGCTGAGGATTATTGCTGGGGGTTGTCATTGCTGGCCCTGACACTTGCTGAGGATTATTGCTGGGGGTTGTCATTGTTGGCCCTGACACTTGCTGAGGATTATTGCTGGGGGTTGTCATTGCTGGCCCTGACACTTGCTGAGGATTATTGCTGGGGGTTGTCAATGCTGGCCCTGACACTTTCTGAGGATTATTGCTGGGGGTTGTCATTGCTGGCCCTGAAACTTGCTGAGGATTATTGCTGGGGGTTGTCATTGTTGGCCCTGACGCTTGCTGAGGGTTATTGCTGGGGGTTGTCAATGCTGGCCCTGACACTTTCTGAGGATTATTGCTGGGGGGTTGTCATTGCTGGCCCTGACACTTTCTGAGGATTATTGCTGGGGGGTTGTCATTGTTGGCCCTGACACTTGCTGAGGATTATTGCTGGGGGTTGTCATTGTTGGCCCTGACACTTGCTGAGGATTATTGCTGGGGGTTGTCATTGCTTGGCCCTGACACTTGCTGAGGATTATTGCTGGGGGTTGTCCCTGACACTTTCTGAGGATTATTGCTGGGGGTTGTCATTGCTGGCCCTGACACTTGCTGAGGATTATTGCTGGGGGTTGTCAATGCTGGCCCTGACACTTTCTGAGGATTATTGCTGGGGGTTGTCATTGCTGGCCCTGACACTTGCTGAGGATTATTGCTGGGGGTTGTCATTGTTGGCCCTGACGCTTGCTGAGGGTTATTGCTGGGGGTTGTCAATGCTGGCCCTGACACTTGCTGAGGGTTATTGCTGGGGGTTGTCATTGCTGGCCATGACACTTGCTGAGGATTATTGCTGGGGGTTGTCATTTCTGGCCCTGACACTTGCTGAGGATTATTGCTGGGGGTTGTCATTGCTGGCCCTGACACTTGCTGAGGGTTATTGCTGGGGGTTGTCATTGCTGGCCCTGACACTTGCTGAGGGTTATTGCTGGGGGTTGTCATTGCTGGCCATGATACTTGCTGAGGATTATTACTGGGGGTTGTCATTGCTGGCCTGGACACTTGCTGAGGATTATTGCTGGCCCTGACACTTGCTAAGGATTATTGCTGGGGGTTGTCATTGCTGGCCCGATAACTTGCTGGGGTTTATTACTGGGTGGGGTGGTCAATAGTGGTCCTGATGCTTGCTGAGGGTTAATGCAGGGAGAAGCCATTGGCTTTCTAAGGGCCCCATGTACATCTATCATGCCCTTGGCTTTCTAAGGGCCCCATGTACATCTATCGGGCCCTTGGCTTTCTAAGGGCCCCATGTACATCTATCGGGCCCTTGGCTTTCTAAGGGCCCCATGTGGGTCCTGCGGTAACATGGACAGGGGAGGACATAAAAGAAGTCTACATGTCCTTTGAACAGGTAAGAGAAGCCGGTAAAATCTTCACGTAAACCGCATTGCATTGGAATGAAAGGAAAGCGATACGTCTGAATGGGACGGATTTGGATAAAATACGGCATAAAAAGCATTCGCATTTCTAAAGGCCGATGGTATTAAAAACGCAAGTAGTAATTAGAGGGAATGTAATACAAAATGAAAGAAATAAACCTTTTATTGTAAAGACTTGAAAAAACAGATTGCAAGAGGTGCAAACAGGGTTCACCAAAATTAGAAATGATCTGACTGGTATGGTTTACATCCATGGGTGCTAAAGGAACTGAGAACAGTTACTGGACGAGCTGCTAAATATGGTGGAGAAACGTTTCCAATGTCCTACAATTAACAGACCCTTTCGAATGAGCAGGCTTCACCAAAATTACGAATGATATGACTATGCCTGGTATGGTTTACATACATGGGTGCTAAAGGAATTAACAACAGTTACTGACGAGCTGCTAAATCCCTTCTAGAGAATATGGGGGAGAAACATTTCCAATGTCCTACAATTAACAGATCCTGTCAAATGCAAGAGGTACAAACAGGGTTCACCAACATTAAAAACGATCTGACTATGCCTGGTATGGTTTACATCCATGGGTGCTAATGGAATTAAGAAAAGTTACTGACAGGCTGCTAAATCCCTTCTAGGGAATATGGTATAGAAACATTTCCAATCGAATGCAAGAAGTACAAACAGGGTTCACCAAAATTAGAAAGGATCAGCCACCTGACTGGTATGGTTTACATCCATGGGGGCTAAAGGAACTAACAACAGTTACTGACGAGCTGCTAAATATGGTTGAGAAACATTTCCAATGTCCTACAATTAACAGACCCTTCGAATGAGCAGGGTTCACCAAAATTAGGAATGATCTGACTATGCCTGGTATGGTGTACATACATGGGTGCTAAAGGAATTAAGAACAGTTATTAACAAGCTTCTAAATCTCTATTGGGGGAGAAACATTTCCAATGTCCTACAATTAACAGATCCTGTCAAATGCAAGAGGTGCAAACAGGGTTCACCAAAATTAGGAAGGATCAGGCACTTGATTCATATGGTTTACATTCATGGGTGCTAAATGAACTAGGAACAGTTATTGAGAAGCTGCTAAAAATGGTGGAGAAACATTTCCAATGTCCTACAATTAACAGAACCTGTCGAATGCAAGAAGTACAAACAGGGTTCACCAAAATTAGAAAGGATCAGCCACCTGACTGGTATCATTTATAATTTAATGTCCTACAATTAACAGACCCTTTTGAATGAACAGGGTTCACCAAAATTAGAAATGATCAAGCACTTGACTCGTATGGTTTACATCCATGGGTGCTAAAGGAACTAAGAACAGTTACTGGACGAGCTGCTAAATATGGTGGAGAAACATTTCCAATGTCCTACAATTAACAGACCCTTTCGAATGAGCAGGGTTCACCAAAATTAGGAATGATCTGACTATGCCTGGTATGGTTTACATACATGGGTGCTAAAGGAATTAAGAACAGTTATTAACAAGCTTCTAAATCTCTTCTAGGGAATATGGGGGAGAAACATTTCCAATGTCCTACAATTAACAGAACCTGTCGAATGCAAGAGGTACAAACAGGGTTCACCAAAATTAGGAAGGATCAGGCACTTGACTCTACATCCATGGGTGCTAAAGGTATTATAAAACGTTGTAAATAAGTAGGTTTTCTACTTCACGGACAAGCACTGATGATGAGGCACTTATATGCAGCACTGATGGACACTGATAGGAGGGGGGATTTGGGGGTGAATTTATGCTGTCAGGGGGAAGTTTGAAGAAGAATTGGGGGGAGATGATGTGTACTAGGAGGGGAAATTGTAGAGGATTAAGGGGTAAAACATTAAGGGGGACAAACATTTTTTTTGGGGGGGGGGTTGTACTTTGAGGAGGGAGTAAGTGTGTAAAATAGTGTTTAGTGTTTTTGTGGGGGGGATTTTTTCTGGCACGTAATCCCCGTCCGTTAGGGGTGCACCAGAACTGCCCCCCCCCCCTCATCCATGCATCGGGCCCCCTAACATGCAGTGCAGCCGATGCATGGATTTCAATTAGGGGGGAGTGTTTTTTTTCAAAAATGGGTGGTCTCGGGGCAGCCTGAGCCCACCAAGTTGTGTGGCAATAGGGGGGGGGGGTAGTACCGCGGGGGTGCATTGTTTGCCGCCACTAATGCAGGGGGGTGTCGCAGTTTGCCCTAGGCTCGGGATGCCCTTGTCCCGGCATGCCCCCTGTGCACAGCCATTCACTGGGAAGATCGGTGTGTTGCTGCTCCCCCTCAGCCCGTAAGTAGCTGAGAACAGAGGGAGTGTGATCACTTTTTTCTATAAGGCTCCATTCACATCTATGCGGCAAGTAACGCCGCATACGCGGCTTTACTTGCCGCGCTTCGATTTATTTATTTTTTTTTACAAATCTTCCCATTCATGTCTATGGGCGAACGCCAGTGTCGCCTGAAAAAAAGGGTCCGGGACTTTTTTTCATGCGACAGGCGTTCGGCGCTTAAGAGATGTGAACCATCTCCATAGACATGAATGGGGATTCTCCCCTCCAGCGGCACGAGCGTCGGGCGACAGGCGATTTGTCGCTCAGGTGTGAATGCAGCCTAAATGTTTTATGGAGATTGTAACGTCTAACGGCCCGTGTGACGGCGCGAGGCGCGGACATAAACTTTGATGTACTGTGCGGGGGCAGACGCCCCCCCTCCCCCTCCTCGGTACAGATTGTTCAGCTCACATGTTAATATCTCATTTCATACACACAAAATATTCCCTTCGCACTTTAAAGGGGCGCTCCTTTAAATCGTCTTTTCTTTTTACATTTATAGAGGACCGAGGTGTCACTTCCCATTAGAAAACAGGGTACCCCCCCAACACACCCCTCCCCCTCCTCTACACACACACTTGAGGCCCCAGAGAAAAATGAGGCAAATTGCAGGTGTGAAAAAAATTGCACTCAAGTATGTAAGTATGTCAGGTCAGGACACGGGGAGGGGACAGAGAGGATTTCCACCGATAAACATTTCCATGGGCGCCGGGCGCAAAACACACGGGAGAGTTTATGGAAAACGTTTTATCTATATAAATATGGAGAATCATTAATTAGAAGGGAGAATGTGAAGCTGAAGTTTTACCTTCGCGTGATTGGACCGCCCTCCGCGCGTTTTGTCGCCCCTTTTTCCGGAACGACGAGCTGCACGCAATTTCTTAAAGGAACAGTTTGCCGCGATACGGTGCCATTAAAGGGATAACGGCGGCCGATGTTCAGCGATCCCAAATCACAAAGTGTGAATGTGGCCTAAAGTAGAACTAAAGACAATGGGCCAGATTCACGTAGTCCAGAGCATCTTTGCTCTGGAGTAACGCTTCTCATTTGCGTTGCGCTGCCGATTTTTTAGGAGCAAGTGCTGTCATTCATGAAGCACTTGCTCCTAAAGTTGCGGCAGCGCATCACAAATGAGCCGGCGGAATTCAAATTGGGCGGGTACGGGGCGTGTAGTATGCTAACTACGCGCGATCCCGCCGCCGACGTACTGCGCATGCGTCGAGTGTCAAAACATCCCCGTGCGCATGCTCCAAAATCTGTGAATGAACGTCAATGACGTCACATTCCCATTCATGACCGTTTTACGCAAGCGACGTTTTTTTTTTTTTTTCCCGACGCGATGACGACGCCTATACCTAACATAGGATACGCCAGCCCCATGTAGGTATAACTATGCGCCGCGTATCCCGTCCGGAAACGTCGTAACGTCACTGCGTCGCGCCGGATTTCGATCGTGAATTGCCGATTTCCGCTCATTAACATATTTTTTGAGCGTAAATCGGCGGGAACGCCCCCGGCGCCATTTTTAAGTTGAAGTAACGATGCGATGGCGAAACTCAGTTACGCTCACCGCATCGGAACTTCAACCCGGCGTTTCTTGTTTTCTGGTTACAGAAAACAGAAACGCCGGCTCAAAGCCACTGTTACGCTGGCGGATCACTCGATCCGCCAGCGTAACCTTTGCTGAATCTGGCCCAATGTTTTTTTTTTTTTTTTTTTTAAAAGAGTGGAGAGGGATTAGAACCCCCGACCCCCCCCCCCCCCTTCATTAGGAATATTCACCATTTGTCCTTCACACCCAGACAGACATTGCACGTGATTCGCACCCGCACAGCGCAGGGACTTTTTATTTTTTCCCCCGCACTGGAATCGGATTGCAGGAGTGTTGTCACCTACCTATGTGATCTGATTCCTGTTTGGGATTTCCTGATTTTGGGGGGAATCTCCTTTTACTTCCTGTTTTAGCGACAGGAACCAAAGCAAGAGTTTGGGAAGAGGGGCGATTTACTTTCACTTCCTGTTTGTGATTCCCTGAGTTTGGGGGGATTTTCTTCACTTCCTGTTTGGGACTTCTGTTTTGGCTATAGGTCGGGAAATGAAGGGAGACTTTGTTGGGGACTTCCTTTCACTTTCTGTTTGAGATACCCTGATCTTGGGGGGAATTTCCTTCACTTCCTGTTTAGCTATGGGACAGGAAGTGAATGAAGACTTTGGGAAAGGGGGTGATTTCCTTTCACTTCCTGTTCGGGACTTCTGTTTTGGCTATAGGTCGGGAAATGAAGGGAGACTTTGTTGGGGACTTCCTTTCACTTTCTGTTTGAGATACTCTGATCTTGGGGGGAATTTCCTTCACTTCCTGTTTAGCTATGGGACAGGAAGTGAATGAAGACTTTGGAAAAGGGGGTGATTTCCTTTCACTTTCTGTTTGGGATTCCCTGACTTTGGGGGGGGGGGGGGTGATTTCCTTTCACTTCCTGTTTTGGCTATAGGACGGGAAATGAAGGGAGACTTTGGGGGGGGGGGGGCTTCCTTTCACTTTCTGTTTGGGATTCCCATATTTTGGAGTGAATTTCCTTTCTGTTTTAGCTATGGGACAGGAAGCAGAGGAAGACTTTGGGAAGGGGGTGATTTACTTTCACTTTCTATTTGGGATTCCCTGACTGGAAGTTTCCTTTTACTTCCTGTTTTGGTTATAGGACAGAAAATGAAGGGAGACTTTGGGGGTGGACTTCCTTTCACTTCCTGTTTGGGATTCTCTGACTGGGGGAAAGTTTCCTTTTACTTCCTGTTTTGGTTATAGGACAGAAAATGAAGGGAGACTTTGGGGGTGGACTTCCTTTTACTTCCTGTTTGGGATTCTCTGACTGGGGGGAAGTTTCCTTTTACTTCCTGTTTTGGTTATAGGACAGGAAATGAAGGGAGACTTTGTTGGGGACTTCCTTTCACTTTCTGTTTGAGATACCCTGATCTTGGGGGGAATTTCCTATCACTTCCTGTTTTAGTTATGGGATAGGAAGCGAAGGAAGACTTTTCAGAAGGGGGTGATTTCTTTTCACTTCCTGCTTGAAATACCCTGACTTTGGGGGGGGGGGGGGAGATTTCCTTTCCTTCACTTTAATTTCCAGACTTTTGGGGAATCTCCTTTTACTTCCTGTTTTAGCTATGGGACAGGAAGCGAAGGAAGACTTTGGGAAGGGGGGATGATTTCCTTTCACTTCCTGATTTTGGTGGGGATTTCCTTTAAAATAGACTTGGGGGGGGGTTGTCCCTTTACTTCCTGTTTTGGCTGTGGGACAGGAAGCAACGAGAAATCCTCCCAATGGGACTTGTGGGAGCCCCCCCCCCCCTCATTTGGTTTTGGCCCTATTTGCACTGGGGGAGGGGGAATTTAATGCTCGGGGGTGAGCATGCAGATTAGTGCTTGATTTTTTAGGGCGGGGGAGGGGATTTTTGCTGACACATATTTCTCATACATCTACTCTTAGTACTTTATATAATAGTGGGGGATGTTTTATGATGATACCCAAAGATCTCATGGGCGGCTCCTCAATCCGATTGCCCGGGACGGTCGCTTCTTCGCGGCGATAGAAGGAAACTATTTTGACGTATCAAATGGCGGTTTGCGAGGACAAAAGTCGATAAAGTTACTTATTTTATTTTTTCTCTCTCCGCAGCCGCCAGACATACAATCTACTTGTGTGCCCCCCCTTGCAATAAAGGCCAAACCAGTCAGCCAGGACAGGTATCCTTTGCAGCCGCAATTTTCTCCCCGGCCTCATTAGCTAATTAACGAAGCGTGGAAGCATTCCGACCGCGCAGCGCCGCAAAAAAAGGCGAATTCCGGCCAAATCTGCTATCGGCGGCGGGCGGCTCCTCTATGACGTCACCGGGGCGACTGGAAGAATTCGCTCCAAATTGCTCATGAAATTGAAGGAGAAGGCAAGAAGCGTTCTGATAAATGGGGGTGGGGAATTACGGTGAAAAAAATAAAAGGAGAAATTAAGGTAACGGTTTACCTGGCGCGGTTTTGCCGCTGGGGGACGCAAATGTTAGTTTTCCGTGAATCCCGGCTACGCCGGACGCAAGACTCATCAAACTTTTTTATTTTTTAGACGATAAAACAAAAAGATTCTCTACTAATGACCGAGTCCGACTCGGGATCCGCCCACGCCGAGGACTACAACCCCCAACGTTACGCGTCGCCTCAAATTCCAGCGCGATCATCAATTTCCTTTTTTGTATCAAAATATAAATACTTTACTATTGACGAGGAATCTCCGATACAAATCTTTGTGTGACAGCAAAGAGATCCGAGATAAACGCCAAAGAGAGAGAAAAAAGATAAAAAAAGCAACAAAATGTTACATGAAACTCAAAATACAAATATAATGCGATCCGAGGACAGCCAATCACAGCCTAGGAGGACAGCCAATCACAGCCTAGGATTACTCCTCTGGTAACAGATAATAATCAAGATATCCAGCTAATGGGTTTTGATACAAAATCTGTTTAATGGGTATTAATCGAAAAGAAAATGTGATAGTTATTAATCAAAATTCTATTTAATGGTTATTGATCAGAAGTCAATGCGATGGTTCAGGAATCAATTTATTTGTTATGAATTAGTTAACAATTTAATAGCAATTAATCAGAAATATATTTAATGACAATTAATCAGAAATAAAATTAATGGTAATTAATCAGAAATCAATTTAATGGAAAATAATCAGAAATCAATTTAATGGCAATTAATCAGAAATAAAATTAATGGCTTTTAGCCCTGGTTCACACTGATGCTACTTTGAAATCGTGCTACTTTACTTGAAGTAGCGCGATTTCAAAGTAGCAAGGTCAGCGCGATTTCAGGTGCTACTTGATAGACATTTGTGTGGCTTCATACATAGACGTCTATAGAAATCGCACCTGAAATCGGCAAAAGTAGTGCAGGAACTACTTTTGCAAATCGGTGCGGTGCCACAAAATCGGTGTCGCACCGATTGGAACAGTGCCATTGCCGCCAATAGGCTGCGACTTGTCATGCGATTTGATTTCTCAAATCGCATGAAAAATCGCTCCAATGTGAACCTAGGCTCAATCAGAAATCAATTTAATGACAATTATTCAGAAACCAATTTAATGGCTATTTATCAGAAATCAATTTATTGGCAATTAGTTAGAAATCAATTTAATGGCAATAAATCAGAAATCAATTTAATGGAAAATAATCAGAGATAAATTTAATTGAAAATAATCAGAAATCAATTTAATGGCAATTAATTAGAAATCAATTGATTGGCTATTAATCAGAAATCTATTTAATGGCTATTAATCAGAAATCAATTTAATGGCAACTATTCAGTAATCAATTTAATGGAAAATAATCAGAAATCAATTTAATGGCAATTAATTAGAAATCAATGTAATGACTAGTAATTGGAAATCAATTTAATGGCTTTTAATCAGAAATAAAATTAATGGCTTTTAATCAGAAATCAATTTAATGGCAATTAATCAGAAATCAATTTAATGACAATTATTCAGAAACCAATTTAATGGCTATTAATCAGAAATCAATTTATTGGCAATTAGTTAGAAATCAATTTAATGGCAATAAATCAGAAGTCAATTTAATGGAAAATAATCAGAGATAAATTTTATTGAAAATAATCAGAAATCAATTTAATGGCAATTAATTAGAAATCAATTGATTGGCTATTAATCAGAAATCTATTTAATGGCAATTAATCAGAAATCAATTTAATGACAATTATTCAGAAATCAATTTAATGGCAATTAGTTAGAAATCAATTTAATGGCAATTATTCAGAAATCAATTTAATGGCAATTAGTTAGAAATCAATTTAATGGCAATTAGTTAGAAATCAATTTAATGGCAATTATTCAGAAATCAATTTAATGGCAATTAGTTAGAAATCAATTTAATGGCAATTAGTTAGAAATCAATTTAATGGCAATTATTCAGAAATCAATTTAATGGCAATTAGTTAGAAATCAATTTAATGGCAATTAGTTAGAAATCAATTTAATGGCAATAAATCAGAAATCAATTTAATGGAAAATAATCAGAGATCAATTTAATTGAAAATAATCGGAAATCAATTTAATGGCAATTATTCAGAAATTAATTTAATGGCAATTAATCGAAAATCAATTTTAATAAGTATTTATTTTTAGTATCCAACGGTCTTCACAGGAAGGTTTACAAAAGATCATCATCATGGCAACAATACAGTATATATATATATACACACACACTCACACTCTCGACCCCCCAGCAAAGTCGCAGTAGTTCGCGGCCTCACTCGTTCGCGGATTTTCTTCCCAGCCTAGCTTTGCCGCACCAGGGCGACCAATCAGGAGACTTGTCAGCCTGGCAAGTCGCACTCCGTCGAAACCGTTTTCCGATAGGTGCGACTCGAGTCTCTCCGACTTAGAAAAAGGTTGCTGTACGACTTTGGGGGGGGCGACTTCTATAACAGAAGTCGTTTTACGAGCCGCAATGAAGTGGCGATGTACTGGGCGGCCTTATAGTCGGGTGACTTTGAAGCCGCTCCTGTGTGGACCAATTAGATGCTTTTTTTTTTTTACCACGTCCAAAATTTGCGGATTTTCACAATTTGCGGATTCTCAAAGAACGTAACCCCTGCGAATTTTGGGGGTCGACTGTGTATATATATATATATATAGTAAAATTAAAAACATTTGAAAAAATCTCTCTCTATATATATATATTTTTTTTTTTTATAATATATATATATATATATATATATATATATATATATATAGTGAGGGGTTAGCTCGGTAGCGGGTGTGTGTGACCCCCTGGATGGGTTCACTACACGCTGAACTGTACAGAAAGGCAGTTGAGGACGGTTGAAAACAAAGAGTTTGGTTTATTCTTCCATATTCCTGGATACAAGTGCATCCCAACAGCATAAACAAAACAAAACATAAAATAAACCCTGGCCACTTGGGGGCGTCTACCTTCACCACGCAGGAACCTACCTATGGAGTCTGGCACAACCTACTGCTGGGCAGACACTGCTGGTCCTACAGCAGAGAAACAATAGTCTTTTTGATTTTTATCACACAGAAAAATCAACAACCACCTCACCTCTTCAGAAGTCACTGCTCTCCTGAACTCAAAAAGCCTCAGGATGCAGCAATCAGTAGTCATCCTCTGAATAACTTATAGAGGCCTTAATTGCCTCATTCTGAACAGCTGAAGTTTTCCAACGCCCTAAAACTTTCTGGCTATTTCTGCAGCCGACACCTGGTAGTAATTGGTGAATTGTCTAAACAAGGCAGAAATGTATCTCCCGCCTGTGACAACACCCACAGATTTACCCGACTTCCTATCACAATATATATACTGTATTTATTGGCGTATAACACTAACTTTTTTACCCTGAAAATAGAGGGTAAACTGTGCCTGCGTGTTATACTTGGAAGTTTTTTTCCTGAAACTTCCCATATATAATACCGATAAATACGGTATTATATATGATGTGAATGTGTAATACATATGTGAAGCGCTGCATAAATTGACAGTGCTATACAAGATATATATATATATACACACACACTGTATAATTTCCATGATAATTTAATTTAGCTCAGTTAATTCATAGAATATATTTTTCATATATAATGGAAAAAGTGTAGAATGTAGTGATCAGCAGCAATCGGTAGTGATAAGCAGCAATCAGTAGTGATCAGCAGAGTTCAGTAGGGATCAGTAATGATCAGCAGCAATCAGTAGTGATCAGCAGAGTTCAGTAGGGATCAGTAATGATCAGCAGCAATCAGTAGTGATCAGCAGAGTTCAGTAGGGATCAGCAGTGATCAGCAGCGATCAGCAGTGTTCAGTAGCGATCAGCAGCAACTAGTAGCAATCAGTAGTGATTATTAGTGATCAGTAGTTATCAGCAGAGTTCAGTAGCGTTCAGTAGGGATCAGCAGCGATCAGTAGGGATCAGTAGCGATTAGTCATGATCAGTATTGATCAGTAGGGATCAGCAGAGTTCAGTAGCGATTAGTCGTGATCAGTATTGATCCATACTGATCAGCAGCGATCAGCAGTGTTCAGTAGCGATCAGTAGCGACTAGTAGCAATCAGTAGTTATTATTAGTGATCAGGAGTTATCAGCAGAGTTCAATAGCGTTCAGCAGGGATCAGCAGCGTTCAGCAGGGATCAGCAGCGATTAGTCATGATCAGTATTGATCCATACTGATCAGTAGCGATCAGCAGTGATCAGTAGGGTTCAGTAGAGATCAGAAAAGTTCAGTAGGGATCAGTATTGATCAGTAGGGTTCAGTAGTGATCAGCAGTGATCAGCAGTGATCAGTAGGGTTCAGTAGTGATCAGCAGGGTTCAGTAGTGATCAGCAGGGTTCAGTAGTGATCAGCAGGGTTCAGTAGGGATCAGCAGGGTTCAGTAGGGATCAGCAGGGCTCAGTAGGGATCAGCAGGGCTCAGTAGGGATCAGCAGGGCTCAGTAGGGATCAGTAGGGTTCAGTAGTGATCAGCAGGGTTCAGTAGTGATCAGCAGGGTTCAGTAGGTATCAGCAGTGATCAGTAGGGATCAGCAGGGCTCAGTAGGGATCAGCAGGGCTCAGTAGGGATCAGCAGGGCTCAGTAGGGATCAGTAGGGATCAGTAGGGTTCAGTAGGGATCAGTAGTGAGGTGACCCACAGGCAATAATCGCTAAAAAAAAAAAAAAAAATGGCCCGCCTGCCCCCGGCCTAAACCTTACACATTGCTCATCACAAGTAACACTCAGATCAGTCATAGGACTTGTAAATTGTCCCCACACATTACAATGTGATTGTACAATCTTCCCGGTTTGGGCTGAACGGTGGAAAGAAGAAAAAGACACAATAAATCTGTTATCAAGAAACTGAAAGGGGAGAGTGGGAATTGATTGGAAAGGTCCTCATATGACAGATTTGGTAGATCTAAGGCTGATTGTACAGAGATTGTAATATGTATGATTATAATGAGAGGACCGATAATCTCTCCACAAGTCATCCAGCACTGTGCTGACAAGTTACAGATCAATGGCCATTCTGTTCCTATTTCTCTTCAAGTATTTTCCTACAACCTCCACCGACATGTTCATTGCCGCCGTAAGAACACCGACACCAACTCATCACCGGCATACATAGGTGACCGGCCAATCCGAGACTTCAACCTTTCCTGGATGCAATTAAACTATTTCCCGGTTTTTTATCCCCCCGCTGTGCCCATTATGAGGGGTTCCCACCATCCCTGTGCTGAGTTCCCAGGTCTGTAATATAACGCTACAATGTCCTCTATAACGCTACAATGTTCTCTATAACGCTACAATGTCCTCTATAACGCTACAATGTTCTCTATAACGCTACAATGTCCTCTATAACGCTACAATGTTCTCTATAACGCTACAATGTCCTCTATAACGCTACAATGTTCTCTATAACGCTACAATGTCCTCTATAACGCTACAATGTTCTCTATAACGCTACAATGTCCTCTATAACGCTACAATGTTCTCTATAACGCTACAATGTTCTCTATAACGCTACAATGTCCTCTATAACGCTACAATGTTCTCTATAACGCTGCAATGTCCTCTATAACGCTACAATGTTCTCTATAACGCTGCAATGTCCTCTATAACGCTACAATGTTCTCTATAACGCTACAATGTCCTCTATAACGCTACAATGTTCTCTATAACGCTACAATGTTCTCTATAACGCTACAATGTCCTCTATAACGCTACAAAGTCCTCTATAACGCTACAATGTCCTCTATAACGCTACAATGTTCTCTATAACGCTACAATGTTCTCTATAACGCTACAATGTCCTCTATAACGCTACAATGTTCTCTATAACGCTGCAATGTCCTCTATAATGCTACAATGTTCTCTATAACGCTGCAATGTTCTCTATAACGCTACAATGTCCTCTATAACGCTACAATGTCCTCTATAACGCTACAATGTCTTCTATAACGCTACAATGTCTTCTAGAACGCTACAATGTCCTCTATAACGCTACAATGTTCTCTATAACGCTACAATGTCCTCTATAACGCTACAATGTCCTCTATAACGCTACAATGTTCTCTATAATGCTACAATGTTCTCTATAACGCTACAATGTCCTCTATAACGCTACAATGTTCTCTATAACGCTACAATGTCCTCTATAACGCTACAATGTTCTCTATAACGCTACAATGTCCTCTATAACGCTACAATGTCCTCTATAACGCTACAATGTTCTCTATAACGCTGCAATGTTCTCTATAACGCTACAATGTCCTCTATAACGCTACAATGTCCTCTATAACGCTACAATGTCTTCTATAACGCTACAATGTCCTCTATAAAGCTACAATGTCCTCTATAACGCTACAATGTCCTCTATAACGCTACAATGTTCTCTATAACGCTACAATGTCCTCTATAACGCTACAATGTCCTCTATAACGCTACAATGTTCTCTATAACGCTACAATGTTCTCTATAACGCTACAATGTTCTCTATAACGCTACAATGTTCTCTATAACGCTGCAATATCTTCTATTACGCTACAATGTCCTCTATAACGCTACAATGTCCTCTATAACGCTACAATGTTCTCTATAACGCTGCAATATCTTCTATTACGCTACAATGTCCTCTATAACGCTACAATGTCCTCTATAACGCTACAATGTCCTCTATAATGCCCGCAGTGGGTCGGTAGCTGGAGAGCTTTTGCTGCTGTACAGTTGCAGCCTTTATATTTCTCCTGTCAGGTTCGGAAGCTCTGGAGATCTCAGTGCTGAAATCCCAGTTAGTCGTAATAAGTTGGCACGAGAACCGACTTGCCAGCATCTGCCAAGGGCAAAAAAAAACATATCGGTTTTGGGTGGTCTGACCCTTTATACAAGCCTCATTGTAACCGTTACTCTGCAATTTGTCTCATCACCATCACTCCCAGCAAGTGTGATTCCCGGCAGAGAGGTCACCGAAGACTGAGACACTTGTTGGTTATTATCACTTTGTACTGTAATGCTGCAACAGGAGAGAGAGACACAGAGAGAGAGAGAGAGAGAGAGAGATAAAGAGAGAGAAAATAAAAGAAAGACAGGAAGATAAAGGGGGGAGAGAGAGAGAGAGAGAGAGAGAGAGAGAGAGAGAGAGAAGGTAAGGTGAGGGGGATACAGAGAAAGAAAGATGGGGAAAAAAAGGAGAAAGAGAAAGGAGTGGAAGGGAGAGAGAGAAACAGAAGGAGAGAAGGAGAAAAAAAAAGAGAAAAGAAGAGGGGGAGATGGAGGGGTAGAGAGAGAAAGAAGGAAATAAAGACAGAAATGGGGAGAGAAAGAGATGGAGACAAGGAGAGATGGGGAAAAAGAGAGAGAAAAAAAGAGAGAGAATGAAGAGAGAGAGGGAGAGATAGAAGACAAAAAAATTAGAGAAGAAAGAGTAAGAATGGGAGGAAGAGAGAGAGAGAGAGAGAGAGAGAGAGTAGTAGAGGGGGCAAGAGATCGAAAGATATAGAGAGATGAAAAAGAAAGGGAAAGAGGGGAAGACAAAAAGGAAAAAGAAGGGAGAGAGAGAAAGAGAGAAAGGTGAGGGGATAGAGAGAGAAAGAAGGAAAGGCAGACAGAGAGGGAGAAAAGAAGCAGAAAGTGAGAGAGATGGAAAGGAGGAGAGGAGTAAAGAGATAGAGAAAGTAAAAAAGAGAAAAGAGGAGAGAAGGAAAGGAAGGGAGAGCAAGAAAAACAGAGCAAGAAAGGAAGGAAGGGAGAGAGAAAGACATGAGGAAACAAAGGAAGAGCAAAAGAAAGACATTAAAAGGAAGGGAGGGAGAGAGGAATAAGGAGAGAAACAGAAAAGGAGAGAAGAGAGAGAGAAAGGATGAGTGAAAGGAGGAGATAGAAAAAAAATGAGCGAGAAGAGAGAGATAGACAAGAGGAAAAGAGAGTAGAAGAGAAAGATGGGAAGGAGAGAGAGAGAGAGAGAGAGAGAGAGAGAGGAGGAAAGAAAAAGAGAGGGAGGGAGAAAAAGAGGAAGAGAAAGAGATGGAGAGAAGGGGATGGGTAAAGAGAAATAAGGAAAGGGGGAGAGAGAATGAAAGAAAGGGAAAGTGAGAGAAAGACAGAAGAAAGGGAATAAAGAAAAAGGGGAACAGGTAGAGAGACAGAGAAAAAAAGAGAAAGAATGGAAGAGAGAAAGACAAAGAAGTAGAGGGCGAGAGATAAAAAGAAATAGGAAGAGAGAGAGAGAAAGAGACAAAAATTAGTGGAAGAGAACGCACAAAGTACGAGAAATAAAAAATGAGAGAGACAAAAATGAGAGAGACAAAAAAGAGAGGGGCAGAGGGAGGAATAATAAGAAAAAAAATAGAGAGAGAGAAAAGAGAAAGAGAAGAAGAACATAAATAAGTGAAAAGAGGAGTGAGAAGAAGAAAAAAGAACATGAAAAAGAGCGAGATTGCAAAGGAGAGAGAGATAGAAAGAGAGCTTAAGGGGGGGTTGAGAGATTTAGAGAGCAAAAGTGGAGAAGAGAGGAAAAAGAATAAGAGAGAAATGAAACGAAGTTGGGGGAAGAAAGAACTAGAGAAGAAGTAACATAAAGCAGGGGAAGAAGAGAGGAAAAAGAAAGAGGACAGAGAGATAGAAAGTACAAGAGAAGGTGAGAGAGAGATAAATAATGGATACAAAATGTAAAGAAAAGAACAAATAATAGAGAATGGAAGGAGAGTGCTGCCTTCCACATCCCAGCTGTGTGTATTTTGCATTGAAGGCACACATTGGCCTCTCCTTGTCATCATTTCTTACATCTCATCTCCACCACCATGTGAACTGTAGAAGACTTGTACTCACCCACACACTCGTTGGCTTCCCTTGCCGTCGCCCTCTGCCAAGGTCTGTCATAGTGGAAAGGTTTACATCGGTCGCACTCTGGCCCGGCGGTGTTGTGCTTGCAGTCGCACACCAGGTTGTCGTCCCTGTCCTTGACGCACCGAGACGCGTGCCCATTGCACTTGCAGCGGCCCCCGACCTGAAGGTCGGAGACGGCGTAAAAATAGGAGTCCCTAGCCAGCTCCGAGTCGTCTTCGTTCTCGTCGCCAAAGGTGTGAAGGCGGCTAAAGACCACCTTGATGTCCGTTGCTGTGACCCAGTCTTGGAGCACCGGGGAGTTGTCGAAGTCATGGGCGGACGGTCGGCCGTCCAAGGTGCTGAAGGCAATCAGGCCACCAGACAGAGGGTACATGTCGGTGTGAGAGTCCGTACAGATGGCCTCCTGTTCGTTCTGCTTGGTGATCAACGCTTTGCTGGGTTTGTTGTACATCTTTCGGCACTGGGTGGAGTAGAACTGGAACGGCACCCAGGACTTTCCGTAGTCCATCGACTTGAAGATGGCCATGGATTCCGGACGGGGGGAGCAGAACTGCAAGCTCACGTAGGTCACCTCAAACTTTTTCCCGAGGGAGAGCGTGAGGGTGACGTTCTGAGGGTACTGGATGTAGTTCTCCGACTGCCAGCAGGTCAGGTTGTGGGGGTTGTTGAGGTCCGTTAAAAAGGACGGCGGGTGGGCTTTTTTGGGGTCGGAAGCGTTGCAAGTGTGACAGTTCCGAAACCTCTCTTCGCCTTTCTCCGTCACCACGCAGTATCTCGAGGGGTTCTTCCCGCAGATACTGGACACCTTAACTTCCTTCCCGAAAGCAGAGTTCACAAAGTCAGGGATGCACCTCCTCGGGTTGCCGTTCTCGTCGTAGCACGGGTCCGGCTGCGTCGTCTGGATGGAGAACATATTCATCCCGTAGCCTCCTCTACCTTCTTGAGCGGTACAGCACACGGAAACCAGCATCAACATCGCAAAGTGGCCTCTCAGCATCATCCTGGATCCAGCTTAACCCTGCCTCGACCACAGATCTCTCCTCTGGAGGCTCCTGGCAAAAACAGAAGAAGAAAAAAAATGATATAAAGTATTTAAAGTCACCTAGGAGTTACTAAAAACAGATGGTAAAAAAAAAAAAAAAAAAGAAGAATAACAATGATATAAAATATAGAAAAAAAAAAGAGAATAAAGAATTTTATAAAATATTTAAGTCACCTAGGAGTTACTAAAAACAGATGGTAAAAAAAAAAAAAAAAGAATAATAAAAATGATATAAAATATAGAAAAAAAAAGAGAATAAAGAATTTTATAAAATATTTAAGTCACCTAGGAGTTACTAAAAACAGATGGCATAAAAAAATCTAAAAACAGACTAGCAACCGAAATCAAACAGAGATGATTTAAGGTTCCAAAAGGGAAGAACATTTTTTTTACGAACATTTCCAAAAACTTTGAAAAAATATTAATAACATTATAAAAGCTTCTTGCTTATTTTTGATATATATAATAGCATAAATGACCATGTAAAATTTCCCAAAATAGAACAGAAAACAAAAACAAAAAAGGAAACTGTGTCAATGGGGGATTTAAATAAAAGAGCTGTTAACAGATTTGGCCCGGAGAGAAAATTCTCACCTAGAAGAAAGCATTCTGCGGTTTAAAGGGAAAATAATAAAAAAAAAGTGAATTGCAGAACGGCAGATAAAAAAATAAAAAAGAGAATAAAAATGGTAAAGAAAAAAAAAAAATTGCTCTACCTTAGGAGTGAATTAAAGAACTGCAGAAAAAAAAAGAGAATAAAAAATGATAACTATAATAAAAAAATGCTCTACCTTAAAAGTGAATTACGGAACCACAAAAAAAAAAAAGAAAGAATATAAAATGGTATAGAAAAAATAATTGCTGTACCTTAGAAGTGAATTACGGAACTGCAGGAAAAAAAGGAGAATAAAAAATGGTATATAAAAAAAATTTTTTTGCTCTACCTTAGGAGTGAATTAAGGAACCGCAGGAAAAAAAGAAAAAGAAAAAAGAAGAGGGGGATGAAAAAATGGTATAAAAAATAAAGTTGAGAAAAAGTTTTGCAGGCGAATCAGTGTGAGCGGCGCCGGGGGACGCTGATGGGAAAAGTGCTCAGGGATACAATTTGGAGAATCGATCGTTCCATCCCTTTCCTGAGTGACCAAAAGAGGCTTTCTTCTTTTTTTTCTTCTTCTTCTTTTTTTTTAGCTGGACTTGTCTTCCCCTGGCTGCCTATAGAAAGTGAATGGCGCTCCGCGCTGTGCTTGGCTTCAGGTCATCTCAAGGAGTGACACTGCATTAGGGGGAATTACAACGACACCCACTGGTTGGAAAACCACACTGGGCAGGAGAAGCTTTGCACATGCAGGAGAAGGAGGGGTAGAGAGGTGGGAGAAAAGGATGAAGAGGGGGGGGGGGGAAGGAGTGGAGCAAAGGAGCTTGCAGTAACCCAGGGAAAAGTGTGAGACACAAGGAAGGGAGGAAGGGAGAGGGGGGGGGGGGGGAAGAGACATGCTCAGCAAGAAGGTGAGCACCAGGGACAGATGTGCAGGCTGACAACGCATGCACAGTGCAGGGAGGGCGGACATGAAAAAAAGAAGGGGGGGGGGGGATCTCACGCTTTATAAACTGAAGATTATATAGGAAGTTAAACTGTAACATAGAAGGAAGCGGAGCGGCGAGGAGGGCTCGGCTCACCCACATGTCCTCTGCTCATTTCCAAGCATGCCATTGAAGAGAGTGCCTGAGGGGAAAAGGGGGATATGGGGGGGAAAAGGGGGGGGGGCTTTGATTTGAAGTTTTTTTGGGATAAACATAAAAAAAAAAGACAAAAAAGCAACAAGTACAGGACAGGTGATTCAGTGCTGCCCAGAGATTGTGGGCTTACCATAGACATTACAATCTTATCTACAATCAGCTTTAGATCCACCAAAACGATAAATGATGAAGACCCACCTAAACTATGGGGTGCATCACCCTGTGCCCAATCAGCTGAGAGAACCCAAGTGGGGGGGGGGGGGGATTCCTGCGATCAACAGCAAGAGCCCCAGTGGGGCGATTCCTGCGATCAGCGAGAACCCCAGTGGGGGGATTCCTGCGATCAGCGAGAGCCCCAGTGGGGGGATTACTGCGATCAACAGCGAGAGACCCAGTGGGGGATTCACGCAATCAGCAGCAAGAGACCCAGTGGGGGATTCACGCAATCAGCAGCGAGAGACCCAGTGGGGGATTCACGCAATCAGCAGCGAGAGACCCAGTGGGGAATTCACGCAATCAGCAGCGAGAGACCCAGTGGGGGATTCACGCAATCAGCAGCGAGAGACCCAGTGGGGAATTCACGCAATCAGCAGCGAGAGACCCAGTGGGGGATTCACGCAATCAGCAGCGAGAGACCCAGTGGGGAATTCACGCAATCAGCAGCGAGAGACCCAGTGGGGGATTCACGCAATCAGCAGCGAGAGACCCAGTGGGGGATTCACGCAATCAGCAGCGAGAGACCCAGTGGGGAATTCACGCAATCAGCAGCGAGAGACCCAGTGGGGGATTCACGCAATCAGCAGCGAGAGACCCAGTGGGGAATTCACGCAATCAGCAGCGAGAGACCCAGTGGGGGATTCACGCAATCAGCAGCGAGAGACCCAGTGGGGGATTCACGCAATCAGCAGCTAAAGCCCCAGTGGGGGGATTCCTGCGATCAGCAAGAGCCCCAGTGGGGGGAGATTCCTGCGATCAGCGAGAACCCCAGGGAGGGGGGGATTCCTGCAATCAGCGAGAACCCCAGTTTCTTGCAATCAGCGAGAACCCCAGTGGGAGGATTTCTGCAATCAGCAGCGAGAGCCCCAGTGGGGGATTCCTTGAAATCAGCAGCTAGAGCCCAAGTAGGAGGATTTCTGCGATCAGCAGCCAGAGAGCGCTAGTGGGGGATTCCCGTGATCAGCTGCAAGAATTCCAGTGGGGGGGATTCCCGCAATCAGCAGCGATAGCCCCAGTGGGGGATTCCCGCAATCAGCAGCGATAGCCCCAGTGGGGGGATTCCTGCTATCAGCAGCCAGAGAGCGCTAGTGGGGGATTCCCGTGATCAGCTGCAAGAATTCCAGTGGGGGGGATACCCGCAATCAGCAGCGATAGCCCCAGTGGGGGATTCCCGCAATCAGCAGCGATAGCCCCAGTGGGGGGATTCCTGCTATCAGCTGCCAGAGCCCCAGTGGGGGATTCTTGCAATCAGCAGAGAGAGCCCCAGTGGAGAATACCTGTGATAAGCTGCGAGAGCCCCAGAGCACTGCTTCCCGAGCCCACCCAGTTGTGTGACATGAACGAATAATATTCACTAATGTCTTTCTCTTTCTCCTTCCGGCCAATCAGGAAGCGGGTCCTGAGACCCAATTGGCCAGGAGTCCCAAGCCCTGATTGGCCCGGGAGGAGGCCCAAGGGGGGAAGCCGCGATCTGGATGGGGTAAGTGCAGGGTTGGGGGGCCTGGTAGGAGATGAGCGAGCGAGCGATGCGGTAATCGGGTGATGGGGTGGTAAGGGGAGATCAATCGATCGCCCCACCCCCCCTCCAGGTAAATTGTGCACCAGCTGCCACTGGTATATAGTCTTTCATGCCGTCTACAGGCCAGAAGTGTGTGTGTAAACGGGATCTGGGGTTATGCTCAGGTTGAAAGACAGGGGGCAGTGTGGTTGCGAGGAAGCAGATGCCTCTTGCAGACCTTGTACAGCAAATCTGGAGCTTGAGAAAGAAGAAGCAGCACAAGGAGGAGCTAATTAGTTCATGTGCCGATTAGATGGTAGGAGGAGAGAGCAGAGTGACCGAAAGATGAGCTCATCACTGTGCCAAGGCCGGCCATAGACCGTTCCAATCTTGTTGAACATGCCGAGATTCGAACCATGTATGGGCAGACTGAACGTCCCAAGTTGATCGATCAATCTTGGGTGATAGAAGAAGCGGGTTACACAATGATGGGCATCATACTGAGGACATCTAGTGGCAGAAAAAAGTACTACAGAGGAAATCTCTGGATTGAAGTTTAATATTGCAAAAAAAGTTAAGATTTATTATTTTATCTTTTAATGAGTTATTCATTTGTATCCTGTTGTATTAGACTGGGATTTATGCGTTCTGCTCTTGTTCACCCAATAATGATAGGTGGAGCGACCAGCTGCCAATCATGTGACCACCCTGACAGCCAATCACAGCGGTGCCATAATCGCTGATCCTTCCTGCCCCCAACGTGTTTAGAAAAGGGACGTTGGGGTAGACAGGAAGGGATTAAAAACATTTAAGGCTTTAACAAATAACCTGCTTGTTTTTTTTTATTTTTTATTGTTTGTCCCTAATTTTTACATTGATATTTTTTTCAACCCTCTACCTCTATCTCTGTGCACAGTGAGGACATGCAAAGAGAGTCACAGCGCCACCTGCAGGATGGAGGAATCTGTTAGAAAATAAACCTTCAGCCATCATGTGATCCCCCATAGAGCTGTTGTTTCTAACACGGCTTGATAAAGAGTCATTACCGCCTCGAAACGCGTAGCCACACCCCTGCCATGCCCCCTGCACATCTCCCTGTGGCAGACATCACCAGCTGTTTGTAAGCAACCCTTCAGTTATCGTGTGATCCCCCTCATAGAGCTAGTTTCTCTGACACCTCAAAATGTGTAGGCACACCCCTGCCATGTGATGCCCCTACAGAGCTAGTTTCTCTGACAAGGCTTGACAAAGAGGCCTTACCGCCTCAAAATGTGTAGCCACGCCCCTGCCATGTGATCCCATTATAGAGCTAGTTTCTCTGACAAGGCCTGATAAAGAGGCATGTGATCCCCCCATAGAGCTGGTTGATCTGACAAGGCTTGACACAGAGGCCTTACCGCCTCAAAATGTGTAGCCACGCCCCTGCCATGTGATGCCCCTTAGAGCTAGTTTCTCTGACAAGGCTTGACAAAGAGGCCTTACCGCCTCAAAATGTGTAGCCACGCCCCTGCCATGTGATCCCATTATAGAGCTAGTTTCTCTGACAAGGCCTGATAAAGAGGCATGTGATCCCCCCATAGAGCTAGTTGCTCTAACAAGGCTTGATAAAGACGCCTTACCGCCTCAAAATGTGTAGCCACGCCCCTGCCATGTGATCCCCCTATAGAGCTAGTTTCTCTAACAAGGCTGAATAAAGAGGTGTTACCACCTCAAAACACGTAGCCACTCCCCTGCCATACCTCCTTGTTTCTGACATCACCAGCTGTTTGCAAACAAACCTTTAGCTGTCATGTGACCCCCCTCATAGAGCTAGTTTCTCTGACAAGGCTTGACAAAGAGGCCTTACCACCTCAAAATGTGTAGCCAGGCCCCTGCAATGTGATCCCCTATAGAGCTAGTTTCCCTAACAAGGCTTGATAAAGAGGAGTCACCGCCTCAAAACATGTAGCAACTCCCCTGCCATACCCCCTGCATGTATCCTCGTGTCTGACATCACCAGCCGTTTGTAAACAAACCTTTAACTGTCATATGACCCCCCCCCCCCCCCCCCCCGCATAAAGCTGTTTTCTCCAACAAGGCTTGATAAGAGGTGTTACCATCTCAAAACGTTTAGCCACTCCCCTGTCATGCCCCCTGCCCGTCTCCCCATGTCTGACATCACCAGCTGTTTGCAAACAAACCTTTAGCTGTCATGTGATCCCCCTCATAGAGCTAGTTTCTCTGACAAGGCTTGACAAAGAGGCCTTACCACCTCAAAATGTGTAGCCACGCCCCTGCAATGTGATCCCCCTTTAGAGCTATTTTCTCTGACAAGGCTTGATAAAGAGGCATGTGATCCCCCCATAGAGGTAGTTTCCCTAGCAAAACTTGATAAAGAGGTGTCACGGCCTTAAAACATGTAGCCACTTCCTTGTCATGCCCCCTGCATGTATCCTTGTTTCTGACATCACCAGCCGTTTGTAAACAAACCTTTAGCTGTCATGTGATCCCCCACATAGAGCTAACTTTTCTAACAAGGTTTGATAAAGAGGAGTTACCGCCTCAATACATGTAGCCACACCCCCTTAACTGTCATATGACCCACCCCCTGCATAGAGCTGGTTTCTCCAACAAGGCTTAATAAAGAGGTGTTACCCAGAGCTTTTTTTCTCAGAAAATAGGTGCAGGAACTCAACCACGACCCCGTTCAGATTTCACAAACAGTAGAAGGGTCTTAAAGGGGCATTAAATACCAGAATTGCACTACATACAGCGTGCAGAGTTCAGGGGGGTTACACACAGAGTGCAGAGCTGTCACTTGTAAACACAGAAACCAGACTTCTGTGTTTACATGTGATTGTGGTGAGCAGGCACCAAAGGGTCTGGGCCAAAGGTGGTGGAACTGAGTTCCCCCAAGTTCCCCCAGAAAAAAAGCCCTGGTGTTACCACCTCAAAATGTTTAGCCACTCCCCTGCCATGCCCCCTGCCCATCTTCCCATGTCTGACATCACCAGCTGTTTGTAAACAAACTTTTAGTTGTCATATGACCCCCCGGATAGAGCTACTTTCTCTAACAAGGCTTGATAAAAAGGTGTCAGCACCTCAAAACGTGTAGCTACTCCCCTGCCATGCCCCCTGCATGTCTCCCAGTGTCTGACATCACCAGCTGTTTGTAAACAAACCTTCAGTTATCGTGTGATCTCCCCCCATAGAGCTGTTTTCTCTAACAAGGCTTGACAAAGATGCCTTACTGCCTCAAAATGTGTAGCCACGCCCCTGCCATGTAATCCACATAAAGCTAGTTTCTCTAACAAGGCTTGTTACAGAGGCGTTACCGCCCCAAAACGCTTAGCCACACCCCTGAACATCTCCCCATGTCAGACATTACCAGCTGTTTGCAAACAAACCTTCAGTCATCATGTGATCTCCCCCCATAGAGCTGTTTTCTCTAACAAGGCTTGACAAAGATGCCTTACTGCCTCAAAATGTGTAGCCACGCCCCTGCCATGTAATCCACATAAAGCTAGTTTCTCTAACAAGGCTTGATACAGAGGCGTTACCGCCCCAAAACGCTTAGCCACACCCCTGAACATCTCCCCATGTCAGACATTACCAGCTGTTTGCAAACAAACCTTCAGTCATCATGTAATCTCCTCCATAGAGCTGTTTTCTCCAACAAGGCTTGACAAAGAGGCCTTACTACCTCAAAATGTGTAGCCACGCCCCTGCCATGTGATGCCCCTATAGAGCGAGTTTCTCTAACAAGGCTTGATAAAAAGGTGTCACGGCCTCAAAACATGTAATCACTCCCCTGCCATACCCCCTGCATGTCCCCTCGTATCCGACATCACCAGCCATTTGTAAACAAACCTTCAGCTGTCATGTGATCCCCCTCATAGAGCTAGTTTCTCTAAGAAAGGCTTGATAAAGAGGTGTTGCCGACCTTGAAACATGAAGCCACTCCCCTGCCATGCCCCCTGCATGTCCCCTCGTATCCGACATCACCAGCCATTTGTAAACAAACCTTCAGCTGTCATGTGATCCCCCTCATAGAGCTAGTTTCTCTAAGAAAGGCTTGATAAAGAGGTGTTGCCGCCTTGAAACATGTAGCCACTCCCCTGCCATGCCCCCTGCACATCTCCCCGTGTCTGAAATCACCAGCCGTTTGTAAAACAAACCTTTAGCTGTCATGTGATCCCCCACATAGAGCTGGTTTCTCTAACAAGGCTTGACAAAGAGGCCTTACCTTATCAAAATGTGTAGCCACGCCCCTGCCATGTGATGCCCCACATAGAGCTAGTTTCTCTAACAAGGCTTGATAAAGAGGCCTTACCACCTCAAAATGTGTAGCCACGCCCCTGCCATGTGATCCCATTATAGAGCTAGTTTCTCTAACAAGGCTTGATAAAGAGGTGATACCGCATCAAAACATGTACACGCCCCCCTGCCATGCCCCCTGCACATCTCCCTGTGTCAGACATCACCAGCTGTTTGCAAACAAACCTTTAGCTGCCATGTGATCCCCCTCATAGAGCTAACTTCTCCAACAAGGCTTGATAAAGAGGTGTTGCCGCCTCGAAACATGTAGCCACTCCCCTGCCATGCCCCCTGCACTTCTCCCCATATCGGACAGCTGTTTGTAAACACACGTTTATCTGTCATATGACCCCCCCCCCACCCTCTATAGAGCTAGTTTTTCTAATAAAGCTTGAAAAAGAGGCGTTGTCACTTCAAAGCATTTAGCCACTCCCCTGCCATGCCCCCTGCACGTCATTATGTGCCTGACATTACCAGTTGTTTGTAAACAAACCTTCAGCTGTCATATGACACCTCCCCCCCCCCCCCCCATAGAGCTAGTTTCTCCAACAAGGTTTAACAAAGAGACATGTGATCCCCCCGCATAGAGCTAGTTTCTCTAACAAGGCTTGATAAAGAGGTGTTGCCGCCTCGAAACATGTAGCCACTCCCCCGCCATGCCCCTTGCACTTCTCCCCAAATCTGACATCAACAGCTGTTTGTAAACAAACCTTCAGCCCGCATAGAGCTAGTTTCTCTAACAAAGCTTGATAAAGAAGCATGTGCCCCCCCCCCCCCCCCCCCCCCATAAAGCTAGTTTCTCTAACAAGGCTTGATAAAGAGGTGTTGCCGCCTCGAAACATGTAGCCACTCCCCCGCCATGCCCCTTGCACTTCTCCCCAAATCTGACATCAACAGCTGTTTGCAAACGAACCTTCAGCTGTCATGTGACCCCCCACCCCCCGCATAGAGCTAGTTTCTCTAACAAGGCTCGATGAAGAGGTGTTACCGCATCGAAACAAGTAGACACCCCCCTACAATGTCTCCTGCACGTCTGCCAAACCTTCGGCTGTCATGTGACGACCCCCCCCACAGAGCTAGATTCTCTAACAAGGCCTTTCCCGAATGAACACAGCGAGTGATCGGTACCAACCACTCCGGTGACCATTCATCCCTGAAACATAGTAAACCCAGTTTACTATGCTTCAGTTTGTGAATGAGAAAGACGCTGCAGAGAAAGGGGATGATGAATCTAAGTCCTCAGTCACCACTTGGCTGGGGGGCCCCTGTCAGGTAGGCTGTATGGGGCCCCGTTATTTCTAACAGCAGCCCTGCCCAGCGCTGATCCCCCCACCAAACGAGAGGCCACATATTTGGGTGCGCTCGGTGCCAAGAGGTTAACGGCGCCCCAAATGCAGAAGTATGGGTCACGAGTCAAAAAACGCACGTGACAAAAGAGGGCGGAGCTCGTCGCCCCGATAAATCGCACAGGCTTTTTTTGCATGACAAATCGCACATAGGGCAGCCCCAGAGGCCGATCCTGCGCGTTCCTGGGCGGGGCTCCGACGCGCTCAGCTATTTCTTCACCTCGGCTTCTCTACCTGAGGAAAAGGGAGATGGAAATTCCTGACATAATTCTATCCTCTACCGACACGTTTCCAATCGCTACAGAGCCCCGCCGATCCTCCCGCTACCGATCACATCCCCCCCCCCCCACTCGGTGGAGGGAGCCATACGGCGCAGGAAGGAGCTGCAACGTGCCTCGTGCCTCCCGTCTTCTCTGCAAGCACAAAAATGAAAAAGCAGCACTAATGAGAACCCTGTGTATTCCAATGCAGGCAGATTCAGCAGGCTTTTCACAGTGCTTCTCTGCATGCCCTTGTTATATGTCGGTGTCGGACACAACATGTATGGAGAAAGAGCGTTTTCTTGACCTTATCCCTCGATCCCCCAGGAGAGGGCGCTCCCCTCTTCCTTTCAATGCGTATACACAATGTATACACATAAAATATACTACATCAGGTTGTGGGCGGACCCTCCGCTTTCTACTTTACCCACCTTGCCTACTGAGAAGCTCACAGTGTGCGGTGAAATCAGAGGAAGACATTTCTAGTCCAGGAGAGGAGCCGGTACAACCGTGCAAGGCTGGAGGGGAGGCTGGAGGGGGATTTCACTATCTCATAAAAACTCACCGACGCGTTTCGGCGCTCAGCACTACCCCCTTTGTTGGGACCTCCCAGAGCAGATTCAGCTTTATAACCTGGTGGGCTGTTGGGTCTATTCCATATCGCGCTGAAAACGTGGCAAAATGTCAAGACGCATTTGTGGGTGGCATTCACTTTTAACCCCTTAGAGCCGGCCTTTTAAGGGATTTAGAACACCGGGGGGTGGGGCTTATAGTCATGTGACTGCCGTAATTGGCTGTCACATGATCGGAAAGCTCCCAATCACAAGCTACAAACGGCAGCAACGCGTGTCGCACCTAGGGCAGACACTGCCCCCCACACGTGTCGCACCTAGGGCAGACCCTACCACCCCCCCTCCCCCCGCGCACGTCGCACCTAGGGCACACACCCTCCCCCCCGTGCGTGTCGCACCTAGGGCAGACCCCCCGTGCGTGTCGCACCTAGGGCAGACACCCCCCGTGTCTCGCACCTAGGGCAGACACCCCCCCCACGCGTCTCGCACCTAGGGCAGACACCCCCCCCCACGCGTCTCACACCTAGGGCACACACCCTCCCCCCCACGCGTCTCACACCTAGGGCAGACCCCCCGTGCGTGTCGCACCTGGGGCAGACACCCCCCCACGTGTCTCGCACCTAGGGCAGACCCCCCGTGCATGTCGCACCTAGGGCAGACACCCCCCACGCGTCTCGCACCTAGGGCAGACACCCCCCCCACGCGTCTCGCACCTAGGGCAGACACCCCCCCCCACGCGTCTCGCACCTAGGGCAGACACCCCCCCCCACGCGTCTCGCACCTAGGGCAGACACCCCCCCCACGCGTCTCGCACCTAGGGCAGACCCCCCGTGCGTGCCGCACCTAGGGCAGACACCCCCCCCACGCGTCTCACACCTAGGGCAGACACCCCCCCCCCACGCGTCTCACACCTAGGGCAGACACCCCCCCCCACGCGTCTCGCACCTAGGGCAGCCCCCCCCTCCCACGCGTCTCGCACCTAGGGCAGCCCCTTCCCCCACGCGTGTCACACCTACGCCAAAGCCCCCCCACGCGTGTCGCACCTACAGCAGCCCCCCCACTCGTGTCGCACCTACGGCAAAGCCACCCCCCACACGTGTCGCACCTATGGCAGCCCCCCGCGCGTGTCGCACCTACGGCAGAGCCCCCCGGCGCGCGTCGCACCTACGGCAGAGCCCCCCGCGCTATTGTCATACAAGTGGGTGGACTCAGAGTGCAGTGCTCTCCGCCCCAAGCCCACTGTTTTTTAGGCCAATTAGAGCCTTAGGATCATTAATGCATAGATCTGGAATAAGTATACAAAGCACACTCAGATTCAAGAACACACACAACTCTTAGGCCCTGGGCTGTCTTAATGAGAGGGCACACCCGGGCACTGCCCAGGGGCCCCAGCTGCATAGGGGGCCCCTGCCATTTCCCCAAAGCAGCTGGTCCTTGAGCCCCGAAATTAGGGGCTCTATAATGGTACTTAGAGTGATAGATACACAGGGGGGGGCAGTCTGCCTCCTACCTCCTCTGTTTACCTGCACTGTCACCATTGTAGGGGCCCCAGAACATTACTTTGCCCAGGGGCCCATGATGCTATTAAAACGGCCCTGCTTAGGCCCCGTTCATATTTCACACTCAATTTCTTGGCGCGTTTTTCGCGCAACCCCTACGTGCGTTCGTCGCGGCACAGGCGCTGACTTTCACATGCTTTTTGTCGCAGCAAAGAATCGCACCGCGTTTTGGGTGCCGTTGAGGGATAAGAGGCACCCAATTGTGCATTGCGTGTATCGCCGCCATATTGGCACGAAACGCGGGCAGAATCAGAACAATTCCTAAGTCTTGCGATTTCGGGGGGGGGGGGGGGGGGGAGCTTATCAAGGAGTTCGAATTCAAACAGCCAATAAACATGTTTCCCCGATTGCGATGGTCTGGTGTGGGCGGCGGCATTCTGTACGAACGCGATCACTCACTCTGGAAAAGGAACGTCAGCAGCGAATTTCAGGAGGGAAAAAATGTCAGACGTCTCACGCACTCTCCTCGCGGCGCAGTCATTTTCAGAGGCCATAAATCTTCTTAATGGGCTTTTCGAAGCACTTCATCGCCGGGAGATCCTGCAAGCGGGGGGGGGGGGGGGGGGGGGGGAGGTTCACCCCCCAAAAATACAACCCTGTACCCCTCCCCCAACCCACCTGTCAGAATGACCCTCCCCCAAAATCTGACGCTCATCAGGTGCCGACAGCAGAAAACAGATTTGGTTTTAAAGCCAATCAGGAAATGTAGAAATCTTCATGGATACATTCCTGACCTGTCACAATGTACAGCAAATGTATCTTTTTCCAGGAAAGCTCCGCCTCCTGTCATTAAAGCCCAGCTCCGCCTCCTGTCATTAAAGCCCAGCTCCGCCTCCTGTCATTAAAGCCCAGCTCCGCCTCCTGTCATTAAAGCCCTGCTCCGCCTCCTGTCATTAAAGCCCTGCTCCGCCTCCTGTCATTAAAGCCCTGCTCCGCCTCCTGTCATTAAAGCCCTGCTCCGCCTCCTGTCATTAAAGCCCAACTCCGCCCTCCGCTGCCCTCTTGCACAGTTGTACCGACTCCCCTCCTGGACTGAAACGGCTTCCTCTGATTTCACCGCACACTGTGAGCTTCTCACCACGTGCATTAGAAGCTGCAGCAGGTCAGAGACAGCTCCGCCTCCTTTCCCGGCTTGTATTTCTATCCATTAAGTCCTGAGATTTGCACAGCTCTGCTATGCAGCACGGTCGGCCTAGTGACCTGAATGCAGTTAAGAAATTCATCTTGGGAACCCCATCCCCCCCTCAAGCCTGTGATTGGACAGTGAAAGAATAGCAGCATAGCGATGAATATCTCTCTGCTCACCCTGCGCTCTTACTCCTGGCTCCTCCTACAGCTCTGCTCTCTTTTTCCTTCTGCAGGGAAACTAGTCTGGTCCCCGCCCCCTCCTGTAGTTCTCTGCTGGCAACCTGTTGTGGGTGGAGCCAGCTGCAATCTCCTGATGCAGGGTGACTGGTATGGTCTCCACCCACTCCTGTAGTTTTCTGCAGTGGGTGGAGCCTGCTGGGCCCCGTAAAACAGCTCTGCTCTCCTCTTTCCTTCTGCAAGGAAACTGGTCTGGTCCCTAAAAGAAAGAGAAAGGTTCCCCAGCGGGGTTATTATACTGGTCTGGTCCCTGCCCCCTCCTGTAGTTCTCTGCCAGCAACCTGTACTTGGCGGAGCCAGCTGGGCTCCTCCCACAGCTCTGCTCTCTCTCCTTGTGCAGGGTGACCGGTCAGGTCTCCGCCCCCTCCTATGGCTTTCTTCAGTGGGTGGTGCCTGCTGGGCCCCTCCCACAGCTCTGCTCTCCCCTTGTGCAAGGTGACTGGTCTTGTCTCCGCCTCCTCCTCTAGTTCTCTGCAGGCAGCCTGTAGTGGGTGGAGCCTGCTGGGCCCCTTCCACAGTTTTTCTCTCTCCTTTTACAGGGTGACTGGTCTTGTCTCCGCCCCCTCCTGTAGTTCTCTGCAGGCAGCCTGTAGTGTGGGGTCTGCTGGGCCCCTCCCATAGCTCTGCTCTCTCTCCCTCCTTGGGCAGGGGAACTGGTCTGGTCTCCGCCCCCTCCTATAATTTTCTGCAGTGGGTGGAGCCTGCTGGCCCCCTCCCACAGCTCTGCTTGCAATCTCCTTGTGTAGGATGACTGGTCTCGTCTCCAACCCCTCCTATAGTTTTCTGCAGTGGGTGGAGTCTGCTGGGTCCCTCCCACAGCTCTGCTCTCTCTCCCTTTCTGCAGGGTGACTGGTCTGGTCGCCGCCCACTTCTGTAGTTCTCTGCAGGCAGCCTGCAGTGGGTGGAGCCCGCTAGGTACTTCAAACAGCTCTGCTCTTGCTCCTTAAACAGGGTGACTGGTCTTGTCTCCACCCCCTCCTGTAGTTTTCTGCAGTGGGTGGAGCCTGCTGGGTCTCTCCCACGGCTGTGGTTTGGGAAAGATCGAGAGAGGGAGCAATAGACAGATAAATAGAGCAATAGAGAGAGAGTGATAGAGAGAGGGAGCGATGGGGATAGAGAGAGGGAGCGATGGGGATAGAGAGAGGGAGCGAGACAGATAAATAGAGCAATAGAGAGAGAGAGAGTGATAGAGAGAGATAAATAGAGTGATGGAGAGAAATAGAGTGATAGAGAGAGAGGGAGCGATGGGGAGAGAGAGAGCAATAGAGAGAGATAAATAGAGTGATGGAGAGAAAAAGAGTGATAGAGAGAGAGGGAGCGATGGGGATAGAGAGAGGGAGCGAGACAGATAAATAGAGCAATAGAGAGAGAGAGAGTGATAGAGAGAGATAAATAGAGTGATGGAGAGAAATAGAGTGATAGAGAGAGAGGGAGCGATGGGGAGAGAGAGAGCAATAGAGAGAGATAAATAGAGTGATGGAGAGAAAAAGAGTGATAGAGAGAGAGGGAGCGATGGGGATAGAGAGAGGGAGCGATGGGGATAGAGAGAGGGAGCGAGACAGATAAATAGAGCAATAGAGAGAGAGAGTGATAGAGAGAGATAAATAGAGTGATGGAGAGAAATAGAGTGATAGAGAGAGAGGGAGCGATGGGGATAGAGAGAGGGAGTGATGGGGATAGAGAGAGGGAGCGATGGGGATAGAGAGAGCAATAGAGAGAGATAAATAGAGTGATGTTGAGAAAAAGAGTGATAGAGAGAGAGGGAGCGATGGGGATAGAGAGAGGGAGCGATGGGGATAGAGAGAGGGAGCGAGACAGATAAATAGAGCAATAGAGAGAGATAAATAGAGTGATAGAGAGAAATAGAGTGATAGAGAGAGAGAGGGAGCGATGGGGATAAAGAGAGAGAGAGATGGGGATAGAGAGAGGGAGCGATGGGGATAGAGAGAGGGAGCAATAAAACAGCGATAGAGAGAGGTAGAAAGAGAGAAAGCAATAGAAAGAGAGAGATAAGAGAGAGAGCGAGAGAGATAAATAGAGTGATAGAGAGAGAGATAAATAAGCAATAAAAAGAGAGAGCAATGGAGAGAGATAAATAGAGCAATAAAAAGAGACAGAGAGAGAGAGAGAGAGCGTTAGAGAGATAAACAGAGAGAGAGAGAGAAAGACAGCGATGGGGAGAGAGAGAGAGAGCTATAGAGAGTGAGAGAAAGAAAAAGGGAGAGTGCGATAGAGAGTGAGAGAAAGAGAGAGAGAGCGATAGAGAGAAGGCAATCGAGTGATAAGGAGAGAGAGTGATACAGAGAAGAAAAAATATATAGAGAAGGGGGCAAAAGAGAGAGAGAGAGAGTGATAGTGAGAGAGAGAGAGAGAATAACAGAGTGTGTGGGAGTGAGAGCGAGAGAGAAAAAAAGAGAGAGAGAGAGAACGAGGGAGGGAGAGAGAAATTGAGATGATAGAGAGAGAGAGAGAGAGAGTGTGAGAGAGAAAGAGCAAGAAAGAAAGAAAGAAGAGTGATAGAGAGATAGAGATCGATAGATACACAAAAACACTCGTGAAGCGTCTGATTTTGCAGCGAGTGTAATCGCAGTCTCTCGGTCGGGTCTCACCACAGAAGCGCAGTCTGGGTGTGTTTTTTTTTTTGCGCTCTGGAGTGTTTTCAATGCGTTTTTTTCCCAAACTTTTAACGCGATGCGAAAGCCTCACCATTACCGTATCTTATCTATCACACGAGGAGCCTTGACTTACATTACTGAATGAGCCCCAAGGGGAGCCGATACATAAGAACGTTGTTGCGCTGGTCGCACTGGTCGGGGGGGGGGAGGGGTTAAGGTGGCCGCAGTGATCTGTTACATGGAAAGTGTTGCGGGACGGAAGCTTTTCCCTTTTTTTTTGTCACTCCTCTTTGTGCTCGCCCCCATCCCGGGGAAGATTGATCGCAGGACTTTTCAAAACACCTTTTTAGAAAACGTGCGTCTTATCAGCGGATCTGGGAAGGCTTTGAAATCCTCCGTGGCGCATGCAGGCGAGGAAAAAACAAAAACAGAATAAAGTTATGCGGCTTGCGGCACCCAAACCCTTTTTTTCTTGTTGTCTGTATCGGCCCCCTTATTATCCGGCCGTCTTTTATTTCCATGCCCCCTCTTTTCAGCAGGCCCCGTCGGTGTGTCAGTCAGGAGCGCCGACTTCAATCGGGGGTCTTCTGTCTCCTATAGGGGGGGTGGGGGGGACCGGAACAAACAGGCCGGGGCGAGGACCTATGTAAATGAGCCCCTCTTTATTTTGCGGCGGGGAACGGTATAGAAAAAAAATGGAGCTGTCGCAAATCGAATTAGTGTCTGAGGATTGTGCTGCGGATTTAGTGACGCAGCGGGGGGCTCCCTGGGGCCGAGCACATCTCCCCTTTTATCCCCCCCCCCTCTCAGCCTCCCCTTCCCCGCTGGCTGGGTCTGTTCATTCGTCATCCGCCCCCCCCCCCCCATCAGCATGGTACATATCATCACTGGGTCTTTGTGCTTCTCTATGCAATGCAGGCAGATCACAGCTGGTGGGAGGGGCCGGCAGAGCTTCCTGACAACATCACAGCACCCCTGCCTCAGCACAGCTCCCAATTTCGGATTTCGAGGGACTGCCCCTGATTTGGAGCAATGTCCCTCTTTCCTCCTCACTCATTTTTTTTGTACAATTCTCCTTTAAGGGGGGTGTGGCAAGGGGTGTGTCCTATGCCTGCATACTTATGCTAATAGGTGTACCCTCTGTCCCATCTCGAAAAGTTGGGAGGTGTGCCTCAGTACTCCTCTCAAGAGCCCTTAGCAATGATGCCAACAGTGGGAGGAGTTAGGGAAATAGGTGGGGGAGGAGTCTTGAGGAGTGGGTGTTCCCAAGCAGGACCAGACCACCCTAGGGAACGCCCACAAGCTTACCACCCAAACGTCCCGAATTGTGTGGGACTGTCCCGTGGTTTTATCATAGGGGGAATTGACAGTACGACCTACAAGCTTATCACCCAACCATCCCCAATTTTGTGGGACTGTCCCGGGATTTTAACATTGGAGGGCTTAACAGTACGACCTACAATCTTACCACCCAACCATCCCCAATTTTGTGGGACTGTCCCGGGATTTTAACAGGGGGGACTTGACAGTACGACCTACAAGCTTATCACCCAACCATCCCAAATTTTGTGGGACTGTCCCGGGATTTTAACATTGGAGGGCTTAACAGTACGACCTACAATCTTACCACCCAACCATCCCCAATTTTGTGGGACTGTCCCGGGATTTTAACATAAGGGGACTTGACAGTAAGACCTACAAACTTACCACCCAACCATTCCCAATTTTGTGGGACTGTCTCGGAATTATAACATGTGAGGGCTTAATAGTACGACCTACAAGCTTACCACCCAACCCTTCCAAATTTCGTGGGACTGTCCCGGGATTTTAACAGGGGGGACTTGACAGTACGACCTACAAGCTTACCACCCAACCATCCCAAATTTTGTGGGACTGTCCCGGGATTTTAACAGGGGGGACTTGACAGTACGACCTACAAGCTTATCACCCAACCATCCCAAATTTTGTGGGACTGTCCCGGGATTTTAACATTGGAGGGCTTAACAGTACGACCTACAATCTTACCACCCAACCATCCCCAATTTTGTGGGACTGTCCCGGGATTTTAACATAAGGGGACTTGACAGTAAGACCTACAAACTTACCACCCAACCATCCCCAATTTTGTGGGACTGTCTCGGAATTATAACATGTGAGGGCTTAATAGTACGACCTACAAGCTTACCACCCAACCCTTCCAAATTTCGTGGGACTGTCCCGGGATTTTAACAGGGGGGACTTGACAGTACGACCTACAAGCTTACCACCCAACCATCCCAAATTTTGTGGGACTGTCCCGGGATTTTAACAGGGGGGACTTGACAGTACGACCTACAAGCTTACCACCCAACCATCCCAAATTTTGTGGGACTGTCCCGGGATTTTAACAGGGGGGACTTGACAGTAAGACCTACAAGCTTACCACCCAACCATCCCAAATTTTGTGGGACTGTCCCGGGATTTTAACGTGAGGGGACTTGACAGTACGACCTACAAGCTTACCACCCAATAGTCCCAAATTTTGTGAGACTGTCCCATGATTTTAACATGGGGGACTTGAGAGTACGACCTACAAGCTTACCACCCAACCATCCCAAATTCTGTGGTACTGTCCCGGGATTTTAACATTGGAGGGCTTACTAGTACGACCTACAAGCTTACCACCCAACCGTCCCAAATTTCGTGGGACTGTCCGGGGATTTTAACATGGGAAGACCTGACAGTATGACCTATAAAGTATCTCACAAAAGTAAGTACACCCCTCAGTGACATTCCTGTATCTTTTCATGTGACAACACTGAAGAAATTACACTTTGTATCTCCAATGTTGTGTAGTGAGTGTACATGGGGGGAGGGGTGTACACAGGGGGGGGGAGGGGTCTTTGTATCTACAATGTTGTGTAGTGAGTGTACAGCTTGTATAACAAATAACTCAACACACAGCCATTAATGTCTAAACTGCTGGCAACAAAAGTGAGTACACCCCTAAGTTAAAATGTCCAAATTGGGCGCAAAGTGTCATAAAGTCGCAAGCGGGAACGCGATATGTAAGATGCGAACACAGCCCAAGCCAAAAATCAGCGCACCCCGTCGGATTTCCGGTTGCGCAGCGCACTATGCCCTTTAATGAATAAACCACGCCGCTCCGCCGCCAATCCCCCTTATTTTCCTCCATTCCCCCCTAATTTTCCGGAATTGCGGGCAAAAAAATTGCAAGCGGCAACGCGCTTATGTAAGATGCGAACGGGGGTAAGCCAAAAAATCTGCGCACCAGGAACCTCTTCCCTGACAGATTTTCGGATGTATGGCTTACTGTGCCCTTTAATGAATAAGCTCCGCCTCAAATCGTTTTTTTTTACTCCATCACCCCTCCCAAATTTCCTGGAATAGCGGGGAATAAAAAATCGCAAGCGGGAACGCGCTCTGTAAGATAAGAACAGGGGGTAAGCCAAAAATCAGCGCACCAGGAACCCCTTCCCCTTCGGATTTCCGGTTGTGCTGCGCTCTCCACCCTTTAAAGGAATAAGCCCTGCTGCAAATCCTTTCCCCCCCTAATTTCCTGCATTGCGGAAAAAAAAAAATCGCAAGTGGGAACGCGCTATGTAAGATGCGAACAGGGGGGTAAGCCAAAAATCAGCGCACCAGGAACCCCTTCCCCGTCGGATTTCCGGTTACGCGGCGCACTCTGCCCTTTAATGAATAAGCCACGCCGCTCATCGCTTTTCTTCCTTGCGCCCCCTCCCCCAATTTCCTGGTCTCTCTCCTCACTTTTCTCACCGGTTTGTTTTAGCAGAAATGAGTCACAAGTGTCGGCGGCGGACCCCCCGCGGAGCGCGCGACAAAAGGCGTCTAAATATATTCGTAAGGCAGCCATGCATCGGGAGGGAGAACGGGCCCATCGGCGGTACGTGCGCGCATTAGTCACCAGAGGGCGGGCGGAGAAAAAGGGGGGGTTACCCGGCATGGGGTCGTCCTCGCAGCCCCTCCGGCTTTGTCTCGGCCGGCATCAAGCGGCACTACAATTTTAATTAATTGCCTTCGCTCTGAATCGGCGACACGAAGAGTGGGCAGTCATCGGTTCTGCTGATTACTCCACCGCTGAGAGGCGGAGGAGGGGACGGGGAGCTGCGGGGACCCTCTGCGCGGCCCGCCTACCCAACCCCCCCCTCTCCCCGCCCACACGGCCTGTTACTGAAACAAATGCTTCACTGGGGGGGCTCCTAATCTTGTACTTTACACTTTCTTTTCCTAATTAGTCCCTCTTGTAATAAAGATTTCACAAAGAGATCCCGTCCCTGAGAAAAGGAGGAAGGAGGCGCAGCGCCATTGACTGGAATACCGCGGTGAGGGCGGCTTCTTCGAGGATTTCTCCGCTTTAATTGGTCTCATTTACATAGTTACATTTTTTCCTTAAATTAAGTGCCTTAATTTAAGCTGTTTCGCAAGAAAACGAGTAAAAGAACACCTGTTTCGTGCCGTGTCGGCCATCTTGTGGGCGGGGCCGAAGATTAAGGCCTGTTTTCATTACCGAACCTAATTTTGGATATGGCGTCATCACCGAGTCTCTTCGCTTCTCTAGGCACAGGCAGGCACATCAGGGCTAATAGGAAGGGCTAGCAGTACTCTTTTAAAGAGCCCCCCAGCCCTAATGCAAGCAGTGGGAGGGGTTATGTAAATATCAAAACACCTTGAAAAAAGTTCCTGGATTTGCATGCGTTGTTGAGCCTCCACAACTGGGGGACAAGGACAGTCAGTAGATGATGAGGATGTCCCCCAGACAGGAAATGAGGCGGGGCCAGGAACAGTCAGTAGATGGGGACATCCCCCAGCCAAGAAATGAGGCGGGGCCAGGAACAGTCAGTAGATGGGGACATCCCCCAGCCAAGAAATGAGGCGGGGCCAGGAACAGTCAGTAGATGGGGACATCCCCCAGCCAAGAAATGAGGCGGGGCCAGGAACAGTCAGTAGATGGGGACATCCCCCAGCCAAGAAATGAGGCGGGGCCAGGAACAGTCAGTAGATGGGGACATCCCCAAGCATAGAAATGAGGCGGGGCCAGGAACAGTCAGTAGATGGGGACATCCCCCAGCCAAGAAATGAGGCGGGGCCAGGAACAGTCAGTAGATGGGGACATCCCCCAGCCAAGAAATGAGGCGGGGCCAGGAACAGTCAGTAGATGGGGACATCCCCAAGCATAGAAATGAGGCGGGGCCAGGAACAGTCAGTAGATGGGGACATCCCCCAGCCAAGAAATGAGGCGGGGCCAGGAACAGTCAGTAGATGGGGACATCCCCCAGCCAAGAAATGAGGCGGGGCCAGGAACAGTCAGTAGATGGGGACATCCCCCAGCCAAGAAATGAGGCGGGCCAGGGACAGTCAGAAGTAGGGGTGCAACGGATCAAAAAACTTAGGGTTCGGATCGTTCCTCAGATCAGGAGTCACGGATCGGATCATTTTCGGATTGGCAAAAAAAATAAAAAAAAACTCCCCCACTGTAATATCCACATCTTTCCTCCACTGCAGTGGCTTCACTAGGGTTGGTGTCACCCAGGGCAGAAAAAAAATGGTGTCACCCCCCCCCCACCAACTATAGAACCCCCTTGGTGCAGACACCCGCATCAGTGCAGACACCCCCCTCTCAGTACAGACACCCCCCCAGGTAGTACCCACAGACATGCCCCCTCAGGCCAGACACCCCCCCCCCAGGCCAGACACCCCCCCTCAGGCCAGACCCCCCCCAGGCAAGACACCCCCCTCCCATTCAAGACACCCAGGTCCCAGGTAAGACACCTCTCCTCCCAGGCAAGACACCCCCCCTCAGGTAGTACAGACGCTTCCAGCGTGTGTCTCACAAGTGTGGCTCCCCCTCCTCTGTGGATGTAAACAGAGGAGGAGGGCCGCTGCCAGGTGTACCAAGATGGCCGCGGCTCCAGAGGTAGGCCGAAGCCATAACGCTAGGAAAGGCCACGGCTTCGGCCTAGCTCCGGAGCCGCGGCCATTACATTAGGAAAGGCCGCGGCTTCAGACTAGCTCCGGAGCCACGGCAATCCGCGGATCACAGTGTGTGCCGATCCGAAGGGGGTGCACCGTTCGGATCACGGATCAACTGTGATCCGTTGCAACCCTAGTCAGTAGATGATGGGGACGTCCCCCAGCCAGGAAATGAGGCGGGGCCAGGGACAGTCAGTAGATGATAGGGATATCCTCCAGCCAGGAAATGAGGCGGGGCCAGGGACAGTCAGTAAATGATGGGGACGTCCCCCAGCCAAGAAATGAGGCGGGGCCAGTGACAGTCAGTAGATGATAGGGATATCCTCCGGCAAGGAAATGAGGCAGGGCCAGGGACAGTCAGTAAATGATGGGGACGTCCCCCAGCCAAGAAATGAGGCGGGGCCAGGGACAGTCAGTAGATGATGGGACGTCCTCCAGCCAGGAAATGAGGCGGAGCCAGGGACAGTCAGTAGATGATGGGGACGTCCCCCAGCCAAGAAATGAGGCGGGGCCAGGGACAGTCAGTAGATGATGGGACGTCCTCCAGCCAGGAAATGAGGCGGAGCCAGGGACAGTCAGTAGATTATGGGGACGTCCCCCAGCCAAGAAATGAGGCGGGGCCAGGGACAGTCAGTAGATGATGGGACGTCCTCCAGCCAGGAAATGAGGCGGAGCCAGGGACAGTCAGTAGATGATGGGGACGTCCCCCAGCCAAGAAATGAGGCGGGGCCAGGGACAGTCAGTAGATAATGGGGATGTCCTCCAACTAGGAAATGAAGCGGGGCCAGGGACAGTCAGTAGATGATGGGGACGTCCTCCAGCTAGGAAATGAGGCGGGGCCAGGGACAGTCAGTAGATGATGGGGACGTCCTCCAGCCAGGAAATGAGGCGGGGCCAGCTAGGAAATGAGGCGGGGCTCTATCTGACTTGCTGCAGCATCTATTGCACATTGGGAGAAGCTCACAGTGTGCGGTGAAATCAGAGTAAGTCATTTCAGTCCAGGAAAGGAATTGGCACAACTCGTCATTTTTTTTATATGCGATCTCATTGGTCAAATTTCGAACAACAGACAGGAAATAAAAAGCTAAATGAAAAAATAAAACTGATTTCCTGTCCCTGGCGATGTCATTAGATGAAAGCGGGTCTCATTCCGCAAAGCAAAACTCAAATTTCCTTTTTGGCCCGTCAGGCGTGAAGCGATCTTGCGATCGGTAGAGTCAGACTCCATTCCCGGGGCCGCGTCCCGAGGGAGCCGCCATCGCAGACTTGTCTTTTGTCGGCGCACACGCAGCGGCCGGCCCCTGACAAATGTGTTTTGTATCTCCGGGGATAATGTGATAAAGGATTTACATCCAAACACAGATTCATATCTTGGCTGGAGCTGCACCCGCCATCGCCTGCCACTCTGCTGACACCCGATACGCAGCGGCTCACAGCGACTCGGAATTGGCCTTGCTGGGGGGACATCTACTGGCCAGTGAAGGGAATTACATGCAAAGGAGGACTCAATAAGCTAATGGTGGAGATGTATCAGTGTGGATTCCAAAGATGAATTCACTAAGTGCCAAAAAATACCCTGCAGGAGGAATCAGAGCGTCACCCCGCAGGAGGGATCAGAGCGTCACCATGCAGGAAGGATCAGAGCAGGGGGATCAGAGAGACATCCCGCAGGAGGGATCAGAGCAGGGGGATCAGAGAGACATCCACAGAAGCACCCAACCAAAAAATATCCTATCTGCAGCAATTAATTGTGTATGTAAATGACCCCAACTTTGTCCATCCTGCCTCTCTGCTGATTGGTCCCCAGACGTTTCAGCATGATGCATTACATATATTCATGGGCCAAACAAAAAGAAAATCAGTTTTAAAATGGAAAAATCCACTTTAGGAAATAACTTCACATCATAGCCCTCCCCCATTACATCAGAGCCCCACCCCCATCACATCAGAGCCCCACCCATTACATCAGAGACTGCCCCAATCACATCAGAGCCCCTTCCCTCCCCTCCCATCACATCAGAGGTCCTCCCATCACATCAGAGGCCCCTCCCATCACATTAGAGCCCCGCCCCCATTACATCAGAGCAACTCCATCACATCAGAGGTCCCACATTAGAGCCCCAGCCCTCCAATCACATCAGAGCCCCAGCCCCCCCAACACATCAGAGCCCCAGCCCTCCCAACACATCAGAGCCCCCCCCCCCATTACATCAGAGCCCCAGCCCTCCCAACACATCAGAGCCCCAGCCCTCCCAACACATCTACACATCAGGGGTCCCAACTACATCAGGGGTCCCTCTAACACAGGGATCTCCAAACTACGGCCCTTCAGCTGCTGTGGAACTACACTTCCCATGAGGCATTGTAAAACTCTGACATTCGTAGACATGACTAGGCATGATGGGAATTTTAGTTCCTGAACACCTAGAGGGCCGTAGTTTGGAGACTCCTGCTCTAACACATCAGAGCCCCTCAATCACATTAGAGCCCCTCCGTCACATTAGAGCCCCTCCATCACATCAGAGGTTCCCCCATCACATCAGAGGTTCCCCCATCACATCAGAGCCCCCCTATCACATCAGAGCCCCTCCATCACATCAGAGCCCCTCCATCACATCAGAGCCCCCCCATCACATCAGAGCCCCCCCATCACATCAGAGGTTCCCCCATCACATCAGAGGTCCCCCCCATCACATCAGAGCCCCCCCATCACATCAGAGCCCCTCCATCACATCAGAGCCCCTCCATCACATCAGAGGTCCTCCATCACATCAGAGCCCCCATCACATCAGAGGTCCCCCCCATCACATCAGAGCCCCCCTATCGCATCAGAGCCCCTCCATCACATCAGAGCCCCTCCATCACATCAGAGCCCCTCCATCACATCAGAGTATCATTTGTTTCCTTAAAATATTATTATTATTATTATTATTATTATTATTACAGGATGTAGACAGTACAAATACAATACACTTTAATACAGGAGGTATCAGAGGGCCCGGCTCCTCCTAAGCCGATACCATTTAGTCTACCAGGCAGTCTTGAATACTCTTTTTATTTTGGCGTTTGTATTTTTTTTCTTGATGTAAAATGTTATTTAAAACAAATACCTATCCATAAATATATAGAATGCAAAAAAAAAAAAATGGGTTCCATTTAGCAAGGCAAAAAAAAAATATGGCTACCGGAATTTTTTTACCTTACTAAATGGAACCCATGGGTTTTTCTTTTGTGTGTGTGTGTGTGGGGGGGGGGGGGGTGCATTCTATAGATTTTTGGATATGCTATTTTTTTTATCAAATTTTACATCAACAAATAAAAGAAAAAAATACAAAATTGTAGGAAATACAAACGCCAACATAAAAAGAATATTGAAGGCTACCTGGTAGGCTAAATGTCTACCTGGCAGTCTTGAATATTCTTTTTATTTTGGCGTTTTTTTCTTTAAATTGTAAAAAAAAGAATAAATATATAAAATGAAAAAAAAAAAAAACATACGTTCCATTTAGCAAGGCAAAAAAAAAAAATATGGTAGCCTTAGGCTACCATATTTTATTTATTTTTTTGCTAAATAGAACCCATGGGTTTTTTGGTGGGCCTGTCGGCTTCCGTATTTTGTTTGCCTTGCTAAAGGGAACCCATGGGTTTGTAAACACGAAATCCCAAAATCATTCTGTAGCCGGAATTACCATGGAAGTG